>CM068312.1:15960456-16405456 GCA_034768735.1 Schistosoma mekongi | reverse complement strand
GTACAGAGTTATCTTGAATTAGTTGATTTTGCTAGTATTCCTAAAAAAAGGCGTTGTAATGAACTTTTGTAATGTTGTTTCTCCAGTTGTCCAGTTCATCTTTAGCTTCAATTTATTTTGTTTACTACTGGGTAATGATGTGAAGCTATATCAGCTCCTCTTTTTGCTCTTACTTCCTTCATGGTGCTTGTAAACTTTTTGTTGATACAGACGTGGTTCTGTCTCCTTGATCATCATCATCATCATCATCATCATCATCATCATCATCATCATCATCATCATCATCATCATCATCATCATCATCATCATCATCATCATCATCATCATCATCATCATCATCATCATCATCATCATCATCATCATCATCATCATCATCATCATCATCATCATCATCATCATCATCATCATCATCATCATCATCATCATCATCATCATCATCATCATCATCATCATCATCATCATCATCATCATCATCATCATCATCATCATCATCATCATCATCATCATCATCATCATCATCATCATCATCATCATCATCATCATCATCATCATCATCATCATCATCATCATCATCATCATCATCATCATCATCATCATCATCATCATCATCATCATCATCATCATCATCATCATCATCATCATCATCATCATCATCATCATCATCATCATCATCATCATCATCATCATCATCATCATCATCATCATCATCATCATCATCATCATCATCATCATCATCATCATCATCATCATCATCATCATCATCATCATCATCAACGTTAACGACAACATTATTGTCCAAATATATCAAGGTATCTCTAATATGGGTGACATAGGAGATGGGGTGATAGTAAAATACCATTAGATCAAGTGTTTGCAGTCAAAGTCTGGATCCTACTTAGTATGAAACTGAATGGGTAAGAGATTACAAAATGGAGGGAATGGTAATCGAAATTTGTCACATAGTTACAACAACAATAATAGAAGGAATTATAATCAGTTCATTTGTTTGGTTTTAAAAATGTTACACAGTCAATTACATTAGGGGAGGGAAGGAGATTGAGTGATATTTAAATTCACTCAGTGTATCTTTATTAATCATCATAATAATAATAATATTAGGAAGAACTTGTATATTCCCGTTGATTTGTTATAGACTGAAGCTGGTCAGTCATTGTTGCTATATGTGCATCCTGAGCGGATTGACCAGCTTCAGTCTATAACAAATCAACGGGAATATACAAGTTCATTATAGTACCAATGTGCCCGTTGGACAAGTTTAACCGTCTGGACTCAGTAGTCTAGTGGTGAACGCGGTGGCGTTCGACACGAAACAAACTGAGTTCGAATCCCAGTGTGAACATCAACATTGGGATGCAGGTACATCCAACCGATGAGTCCCAAATAAGACGAAACGCGCGTCCTGGATTCCACTTGCCAGTCACAATCCAACTTCAATATATAACTTGTGTAATAACGCTATATTTAGGCAATCCGCTCAGGATGCACATATGGCAACTGAGACTGACCAGTTTCAGTCCATTACAAATCAACGGGAAAATACAAGCTTATCCTAATTATAGGTAAACCTGTTGTCTGAAAATATCAAACCGACTAATATTTTGTTTACAAAAAATGAATGTGTCATTCACGTATCGGTGGTAGAATAGCAATTTAGTAATGAGTAGTGAGAGTAGACCATTTTTTAGTTTGGCTAGGAAAATATCGGCTAACATGAGACCCAGTGGAGACTACATTACTACTTCACCCACCTGTCTATATATGTCATTAGTAATCATGAATCGTCCATTCATTGTACACTTCAGTAATAATTCTTTAAGTGTGTCTATTGGGATGGGAATATCTATCCCGGTTTCTATGACTTGGTCGCATATATAGTTAACCTTTTCAATTAGTGAAATATATGTGAATAAGGATGTGACATCCAGAGATAGCATACATCGCTCTTTGGTGTTCAGTTCCTTGACCATGTTCACTAATTGAAATACATCTTTGACGCTGTGTTTAACCATCTGTTTGCAAAGAGGTTTCACTAAGTATACCAGCCATTTCGCTACGCTGTGATAAGGCGAATTTTGCATATCTAGGTTTAGTATGACTGGAACACCCGGTTCATGTATCTATAGTAAATCATAAAGTCTTAATGTGTGTATTCCTAATGGTTTAATCGCTTCGTAAAAAATTTGTATCCAGTTATCCTTGATATCTAAATGATGCTGTATCTACGTCAGAACTGGGTATTTTCATGACTAATAATCTTGAAATAATAACTGTAGAATCTGATTAATATTTATCGAAAAGAATATTCTTTGTTCAAACATCTTTGTTTATGATAAACATGAGAATTTTTAAACAATTGAAATAATTCTGTAACAAAACAGTTTCTTTACTTAGTCAGTCAATTAGTAAATTACAACGTAGAACTTCGTACTTGCGTACATCAGTTCAATCTATCATGCCTCAATTAGCAGATAGTGATGAGCAAACTCCAAAGAAGTGGAGGTAGTAACAATATTAGTTATTATTGGAGAGGATTAGTGTTCAAATATAAGGCTTAAGAAAATATAAGCCAGTAAAAATAATTATGATGAATTCTATATCATTCAGTCTGTGACCATTGATTACGATCATCAATTAGACCCCAAACCTGCTAGTCTGCATCTATCGACATAGTTTAACCCAGTTGTCAGTAAATTCACTGATTAACGTCATGTTTTAGCTTGGATACCTCTAACCTTTTTTTCAGCCTACTCCTACATCAGCTAGTATTGTTCGTCGACGTAGGCGGTGATTAGAGCATACATAATTCAATCTCTAATACTCACCTATAATCCATTTAGGTTGAAAGTAGTTTTGTGATGTCTAAAAAAAAACCAAAAGAGAAAAGTGAAATCACAAAATGAAGCTGTAAAACTTCCAGTTTTTTCTTTTCTCATCAGTTGAAAATGAATTCACTACTTAACTGAAATAGAAAAATGAGCATTAAATTAATAAAAGTTAGTAAAAAGCCAAAATTGATTATCATTTACGACTTTATAAAATATTAAGATTCAATTGATAATTATTTTTAGTAGTAGTAGCAATAGTCTGCATAGTAACAATAGTCATAGTCGTAGTGTAAGTATTAGTAGTAATAGTAATAGAAACAGTAGTCGATGTGATAGTGTTAGCAGTATTAGTGTGAGTAGTAGGAGTAGTGGTAGTAATGTAAGTAGAAGTAACAGTAGTAGTAGTAGTAATTGGAATTGATGGTAGATTTCATTATTATGTCATTGTAAGAAAAACAATCAAGTTGATTTGTTCTCTACTAGTGTGTATGTCTGTCGTCTCATTTGTTAGTGTATGCATCCATATCAAGTTCACTACATATATACATTAACTTTCATAGTCGTCTGGATGTGTATATCACTGTCTGTTGTAATGTGTTGTAATTGCATTAACAAAATAAAGATGGAAAAAGTTAAAATGAATAACCATTTCAGTAGTGGTAGAGGGGAGTCAGCATTGAAAGTCATGGAGGACTTGAGGTTTGCTTCATCGCCTATATGGAATTACTCCGTGGTTCAGGTCTATTAGGAATAATATGTGATCACGAATCAGTCTGAATTAAACAACCATCAATCACCAGAAACCACTGAACATCTGTGTCATCCTAGCGTGGGAGTACTCAGTAGTGCGTGTTTACGACCCCAGGAGGAGTCGAACCCAAAGCCCTCTGGCTCCGCCTCGAACGCTTTACCATTAGACCACTGAGTCGGTTCCCAAAGGTTGATTTGTCGAATTCAGTCAACTCGTGATAGGTTTGAGCGATCTCATAGATTGCCATTGGTGGGTACCTGCTTCACACTCGATAAGGTTGAACTCTACTGGTCTCATATACTCACTCTAACTCCTTGAGAAGTTAATCACTGGTCAGCTGATATTAATTGTAATTGGGTGTTGTGGGGATTGATGTATGTCAATTTGATATCGACGTAATAGGGTCTTGGATGCGCACTACTAAACAGTCTTATGAACCGATGCACAGTCCTATACTAGAACAAAAAAGCTGTGCAGTACTTTCTAATGATCAATGTTTGTCTAAAGCAGACTGATTCGTGACATAGAATTGACATTCAACAATCTCCACAACACCTAATTACAATCTGTTTAATCAGTTGCAATTATGAATGTTTCGGTGGTGTGACAGATTCGCTAGAAGAATGAAAGTACTGAATTTGATTTTTAGTAGGTGGTAGTGGTGTTGGGTTTACAGTACACTGCTAAGGAGATTTCATACTACGACAGTACAATTTATCACTACTTTTCGATTCACCGTATTACTATAAATGAACTTAGTACCATGAAAAAGACATGAATGTGTATATATTTAATTCAACGTCGGCATCGTTTCCAGCATATTAATGTTAGGCCGTGAAGGATAGTCATCAGAAAATCCTATTCACGTTAATTAAGATCAACGAAGTGTTCTATTTACAAAGCAGTATTTATCTAAATGTTGCTAAAAGGTGACTATGCTGTCAGTTACATTCATTGAAGACTGAAAACAGATATTGATAATTAATTTCCTAATTTAATTTATTGTTCAGTAGGTAGAAGAAAAGTTGTCAAGCAGCTGTCCATAATTACTTTGAGTTGTATTTATTAGGCTCTTTGTAGACACTGAAATAGAATGACCGAAGATCGCATAAGCTGATGAACATAACTCCCATCACGAAAACTGTCTATCATACTGTCAATGAGTGGACATAACCTACTTTAAAATATGTTTCCTAATGACTATCTCCAAAAAGTCATCTTCCGTCATAACATAGTAACAGCAATGTCAAATCACTTAAAATAACTTCCGAAATGTAATTTGATTGATAGAATTTGATCAGAATCGTAAAGCACTAAACAGGACACACTGATCACACTATGCAGTTATCGATCTGTTAGTACTGGAATTCAACATAATCAGTGATTTCATCACAATAGGTATAAAAAGATATATCTACACGATAAGTAATAATCACTGTAATTCTCCATGTTGTACTCTGACCACCATCTATCCATAATTTTCACATAATGTAATCTCTTGTATAGGTGAAGTCATTGTGCCGTATAAAATCACATTCAGTTATTTCATCAAGTAATGCTTAAGACAGACATAGAAGTAAAGGGTGATTAAGTTTTACTGGAATACCAATTTTTCTTGCTTTTCTAATGTTAACTACAAAGTAATTAGTAACCTGCTATAAATTATAGGCCGTCGTTTCTTCGGCATTTGATGAAACTCTTGTCAATCATTTATGAATTGAGATGGTTTGTGAAGATTGGTAATTTAGTTGGTTGAATAAGTCATAGATTGATGTTAGAAGGGTACCATTGGAAACCAAAGATCACTGGACAACTGTGTGGGACCCCCCAGCAGTGTGCATCCTAGATTCCACCCTACGGAATTAGGGTTGGCGAATGTCTAACCATCTGCTCCAGTAGGCCATAGGATATCCAGTGGTAGAAATCCCACTTGCATCAATTTGTGATTATCTATTGTTATTGGTGATAACTGTCTCATTTACTACGCTAATTACGCCTTTGTTCTTTACTATCAACTTATTTATTCGTGATCCACCTACCTTCATTACAGTATCCATTTCTGAGGTCTTGAATATACTGGTCACATTTTCATTATTGGCCAACATCACTCACATTGTAGTTCAACTTCGTTATAGATGACAATTTAACAACAGTTTTAAAGGAAGCATACATTGCTGAAGGACAATGACATTTTGACCTTGAGTTTGCAGACGTGATTACTTGACCATGTTATTATACATATACCATCTGAACCATACTTTATCCGTAGACAATTAGTAGTCCAGAGTAGCACATACACATTGAACTTCCCAAATGCTGTGCACATCCACAAACTAGCAGGAGTTTAAGCTTTTTATCATTTATTATAGTGAACTTCAGAAGTATGCAAAAGGTTCGTGTATCAGGGTAGTTGTGTTACTACTGATGGTGGTGTGTTAGATTAAACCAGCCTAAACATAATGAATTCCAGGTACATAAATGCCAATTTGGATCAGTTTTTGGTTTATTGATGATGTGTATCTAACCCTAAGGCGATCGATTTTTATGTGCATAAATAGTCTTGGCTGGTTAAAAGTTATTAGCTGATAATGTATTGCAATTTAAAAAGCACTATTGTTTACTCATATAACATTCTAAAGCTTCAAACAAGAAGTAGTCATTAAATTCAGGTGCTTTTAATGTAGATCTTCATTAAGTTTAGTTGTTTTTACTCGTCACAGATTGATGTTGGTTGGGTACCACTGAAAATCAAATGTTACTAAGCAGCTGTTTCCTCCAAGTAAAGAGCTACTTGCTAGGTTGTACTGCCGACTCCACCAGGGAATCGTGATTGATTGAGTTCAGACATTGTATATGAGATGGTCGTCACAATGATAATGAATAATCGTCATACTCTGACAGAAACTGATCAAAGTAGAAATTCTAATGTTGAACGTCGATCTAGCTGTGTAAATAATTGTTTTCGTCTTGAAATTTGAAGGCAATAGGTTTGATTCTTTGGCGGGATTAAGAGTGTGGGCTGCTGAGAGATCCTAAAACAGAAAGAAACTGATGTTCAATTCTCTCTGATTTTCTGTAGTACTCAACCAACATCAATCCGTGACAGATACAAACAACCAGACTTGAATTATTAGTACGATAGTTATATATGGTATACAAACGTTATAGTACATCATTACATATCTGTTGTTGTTTTGTAATATAAGCGCCTAAATATGAACTCAACTACTTGGTACTTTTATAGTTGTAATCAAACCCAAAATTTCTAAGTGAACAAGTTTACTGTCGGTTATGTACAATGTAGAACCAAGCAAATATGTGCATCAATTCAAATTGTCACATATTACTAATACAATAGTATGAATATTAAGGCATTCGAGGTTACTAGTTATATCAGTAGTAGTTAGATATGTTTCAATATAGAGAATATGATTTGATAAGGAAGAATTAATTCATGAATAGACAATTTAAAGAAACATAAACAATGATTTCATTATCTTGATTATGATCTATTTTGAGGTATATCATCCAATGTTTTCAATTACAACACTTTACATCAATCTTGTATATTGTAACCAAGTAGTCTACACATAGTAAAATAGCTCAGATCAATAATCCATAGTATAGTGAACTAATGCTACGATTCAGTTAGACTACTTTTAACTTCTCTCTTCTCTCTTAACTCTACACTAGTGGACAAAGTATGTTGAGGTAGTGTATGTTATATTTTTCCCGACTATCCTTAGTGTTGGAACGGTTCCTAGAAATCTCAACAAAGCCTGTAGAACAATTGAAAGAGTCAGAGACTTTCCATCCAAACACTGATCGACAAAACATTCCAGAATCTAAACGTGGCACATTCTGATTGGGTAATAGTTTCAAACTTCTTAGTTCGGATTCAATAGATTATAGTACTGATTTTGTTGTTTCAAAAAAAACTATAAATATACGGATATTTTATACAGAACTCCATTTTACTTGAATAAAGTTTACTGTCTTCTCGTCTCCTGTCTACTGAATTTGCGACTAGAAGGGTTCAAGATGTTCGAATGCTAGAGTTGTTTGCGGCTAGTCTAGTTATCACGCACGAGATATATCACGTAGTTAGTGAACATTTATAATGAGATCAATCTCTCTATAATTAGAATGTATTTGGACAATAAAACAAAATGTAAGTCCTGGATTCCTCTTGCCAGCCATAATCCAACTCAAAGAAGCCCAGTTTATGTACGTACTCACCAATATTTGAGCTTAATATGAATCTACTTGTCTTCTAATCTTGTTTATAGTATTTTCTTTTTCTTTGTAATTTAATAGTTTCTCCAACTGAGAGGCAACTAAAAACGTTAATGCTCAACACTTCAATTGTATCGTCAACAGTAAACAAATAAGGTAAGTTTACTATTGTATTTATTTGAATTATTTACCCATTTATTCCCATTTTCCTATCTCCACTTCCCCCCTCACCCTCACGCATTACTACTCTTTAATATTCTCCTGTTATGCTATAGATTACGTAATGATATGATGATTTCATTATGAAGTATCATCTATAAAACAAAGAATTCAGTAATATCCATGTTAGCTAGAATTTTTTTCATGATTCTATTTTACGTTGATAAATGTTACAATCTTAGAAGTTAGTTATCCTTTAATTATTTACTCATCTTACATAACAATATCAAAGATAACCATAGTAACAACTCACTATGATCAATTGACATGTCATTTTTCATGAATACGGTAGTTTTTGATCCTTGTATTTCTCATTTATCATGTTTAACTTGATTGCCTTTTTTTCTTCTTCAAAGAAAGGGTGGGTAGGGATAGACAAAAGTAAAGGGTGGGAAAATTATGATGAATTATTCTGATTTACCTGGATACAGATACAGGGACAGGTGAATGTATCTTATTTACAATTCAAATAGGGTTTCATTGATTACCATTACAATAAATGATATAAGATTATTATATGTTGTATGCTAGATATTCATGTATTCGTTTAAGTGTACTAAAACTATTTCGACGGTAAAGTTCTTCGTAGTCATCAGCTTCAATAGATTAGATCTGTAATCAGGTGAAACAAAGAAAGACTGATTGAATTGTTCATTTTTTTCAAAGTTATTAATTTGTTTGTTATAGACTGAAGCTGGTCAGTCATCAACGGGAATATACAAGTTCATTATAATACCAATGTGCCCATTGCACAAGTGTGAGTGTCTGGACTCAGTAGTCCAATAGTGAACGCGGTGGCATTCGGCACGGAACGGACTGAGTTCCAATCCCACTGTGTACATCAACATTGGGATGCAGGTACATCCAGCCAATGAGTCCCAAATAGGACGAAACGTGCGTCCTGGATTCCACTTGCCAGTCACTATCCAACTCATATAATACAAAAATCAACATCTAACTTTTGATAACAGTACATTGAACGAATTGAATGAAGTCCTGTATGCATATTAATGAGGTTAACTTACGTAAAGATCTACTACTGGCATATAAGTGTAGGATATCCAAAGTGGACTAAAGTGTTTGTAATGAGCCTACAAAAAATCGATACTTTTAAACTATACATTTGTTAAATTAGTATCATGGCTTCATGAAAATGCAACAAATTCTGTAGATACAGGGGGATCGAAATGGAACTTGGTGTGATATTTTCTAGATTCATACTTGCTTTGTTTCCTCACGATAATGAATAAACATTTACATGACTGGTTTGGAATTAAGTTTTTCCAATCCTGCCCCATGATCTTGGTTTGAGCTCTGGATATTTACTTCTGTTATTTCACATTTAAAACAATATTTCTCGTCTAGTGTAGGCAATCAACAGGATTTCTCTGACAGAGGCCATAAATAGAGCTTCTCAAAAGGGTAAATATATTCTCTACATCATCAGTCATGTAATAAGATTTTAATCAAGCAATCTATTCATGTCGGTTATAAAGCTACTATCCACTGATAGTATGACTATATTGTGACATAAATTAACTAACATTAGATCTATAGCTCTTAATATAAATGGCTTTAAAGTCATGTTCTTATTAACAGATCTAAAGATACTGAGTTTAGTTAAGGAAGGTATCGTAACTGGATCCTTCCGAGCAATCCTCTCATCAAATTAAACTAACTTTCTTAATTCATTAAAAAATGACTTTAAGACTACTCACCACTTCCCTAGATCTAAAATGAGATTAAACTCAGTAATTGGATATCTAGAAGAAGGAGGAGGAGGAGGGATGGGCTTAGATGATACTTTTAGACTTATAAGTTAGATTACTACTTATAATCATTAGTTTGAGTTAGACTGTGGCTGGCAAGCTAAATCATGAACACGCGTTTCACCTTAATTAAGACTCGCCGGCCAGATATACCTGTATCCTAGTGTTAATGTTCACACCGGAATAAGTCAACGGGAAGATCGAAATATAAATTAATTTTATAATTAGGATGAACTTGTGTATTCCCGTTGATTTGTTATAGACTGAAGCTGGTCAGTCTTTTTTGCTATATGTGTATCCTGAGCGGATTCATCCTAATACTAATGCGCCCGTTGCACAAGTGTAACTGTCTAGACTTAATAGTCTAGTGGTAAACGCGGTGGCGTTCGACACGAAACGGACTAAGTTCCAATCCCACTGTGAATATTAACATTGGGATGTAGGTACATCCAGCCGATGAGTCTCAATTAGGACAAAACGCGCGTTCTGGATTCACTTACTTATCACAATCCAACTTAAGTAATTTTATAATTATTAAGCATAAAATGAATTCCTTCATTTCCAGTATGAGACCGTAGAAGTTTACTAAATGCTTTGATAGTTCCAATCATATACAAATCAATATTCTATTGACATATATAACAATCTTGTTAACATAGATTGTGGTTCATTCAAAATAGATTACTTCTTGAATGTTTAGGAATAAACTAATACTTTTAAGAAGTGTACTCAATGAAACCTGGATCCATATTGTATTTCTTATATACGTTTGCTTAGAATGCATTATGATCATCAATATAGAGCCAAATGATAACAAGTAAAGAACTAATGAATATCATGAACTATTGCTAAACTATAATTAGAATGTATTTGAATCTTTTTTTTTATTTGTCATGGACTGAAATTCATCAATCTCTGTTGTCATATGAGCCTCCTGAACGGATTGCCTCTGCATAGTGATAATTGAAGAGTAGTGTTTGAGGTGGATTGTGCCTGTCTAGACTTATTAGCCAAATGGGGAAGGCAGCGATATCTAACACGAAACAAATTTAGTTCGAGTCCTGGTGTAAACATCAATACTGGGATGCAGATACAGTCGGCTAATGAGTCTCAAACGAGACAAAATGTATGTTTTGGATTCCACTTGCCAGTTACAAGCTAACGCAAATCATATTGATAAACTACTTAATTCAAGTGTAGGTGGAGTGGCCTAGCTGTCTAAGGCGCTGGTAACTTCATTCAAGTATTATACCTCTTTGGAATCAGCAGTTATAAACAAGTATGAAATTGTCAATATAGCGCAGATCAATCTACCAGACAACGTACATAAATACGCTGAAAATGTCACTGGATAGACCTAGTGAATATTGAAAATGTTGTAGGATAATCACCGTCATACTATGACATTTCAGTAACCGTTTTCATTTTTAAGCTTGAGTTGAAATTGTAGCAGAAAGATTATTGTTTATTTAAATACTGATCATCTATATTTTATAAGTACTTCAGATCAATCAACTACTACTAATTAGGATACGGGTACATCCAGCCAATGAGTCCTAAGTAGGACGAAACGCGCGTCCTGGATTCCGCTTGCCAGTCACAATCCAACCTAAATACTACTACTACTACTACTTTACTAAATATGACACGTAATAAGATAATCGATACTGATTATGTCTTGAAATTGGAATCTGGGTAGTAGATTTCGTTCACTTTGAGATTTGTCATTTGAATATACCTTCATCTCAGTGTATTCAGACAATTCCCGTCAGAATGCATCTATAACAGTATAAACTGATTTACTTCACTCTATAACAATATCAATAAGAAGAAATAAACACTTTCAAACTATAAATACTATGGAATATTTCTATTAAAGCATAATATAATTGATTCTGTCATGTAAGTTATTCATGAAGTACTACAGTTCAATCATCAACACTTCCTCTGTTACAACCGATGAGTAATCCTTTCCGTTAATAGTGTGCAATTTACTTAGCTTCCAGTTTGTTTACCTAGCTCTTATCTTTAAGCACTTAATGCATTAAACATAAAGGATTAATGCCTGTCAACGATTCGTAAAGTATAGGCTGCAGACTAGGATTCTCCAACCAGAAAATATCCTTTAAATATAATGAGAAAAGCTATATATTTTGTATTATTCAGAGACTGACTAACAGGTTAGCGAAATTATACAACTATTTCGTTCTAGTATAGAACTCATCAGTTCTATGTTGAAGTTTCGACGTTTCGTTTTAGTATGGAACTCATGAGTTCTTTGTTGAAGTTTCGACATTGTTTATCATAATCAGTCACAATGCTATATATGCATATAACATAGCATTATATATTCAGAAATTGAATTAGATCCACTTCTTTATGTGTTTTACTTCTTCTCATTTCTTTGATTTATGTATAACGAATAATTTGGTCATGTCTACTTTATAGATTCGGCTTCCCTTTGATTATAGGTTTAGGGGGTGTGCTTGTTTGTGTGTGTGTGTGTGTGTTTAGTTAAATGTTGATAAATTCTATGAAAAGTACTGTATTGTGATAGCTTAAGTTAGAACCGGAAATAAGGTAATAAATAGCTCCTATGATGACGTTTCATTTTTGGCATGGTGTGTACAAACATACGTATATACGATTACCACTACTACTACTACTACTAATGACAATAATATTAACATTAATAACAATCCTACTACCACTATGAATACCACCACTACAACGACTACTACTTCTATTTCTAATGATGCCAATTCCACAACTCTACGAATACCATCTATATTACAAATACTGCTATTATGACTATGATTACTGCTAATACTAATTCCACTACTTCTACAAATACCACCTATACTCTTTCTATGAATACCATCACTAATGTGACTTATAATACCACTGTTACTACTACGACTACTATTAACTCTACTATTTCTGTGAATGCTACTACTACTACTACTACTACTACAATTGTGTTAGTTTCTTTGAAGTATGGCTCATTTGTGTATATTCTTATCTTCCAATTTATTATTGAAAGATTTCAACTTAGTGTTGTAATCACAGATTTTGTACTACGTGTCAGTAAGCATTTACTAATAATTGATTCCAGTAGTGTTTATACAAAGATGCAAACAGTATGTTAGGAACATAGATTCATAGACATTTTAACTGAATTCGTAGTATTTAAAGTTGGAGAAATTACACGCTTCTAATGTTTTAGTCAACAATGGATTGTCTATAATTGAATGTTATGGAGATTGTCGATTTTGATACAACGAATTGGTGTGAATTACACAACCATTGATCACCTGGAAGTATTGGACATCTGTTTCGTCCTAGTATGGGATATATCATGAGTTGACTGAATTCGAAATATCAACTATTAGGGGCCGATTACAGTGGTATAATGGTAAAGCGTTCGCCGAGGCGCAAGAGGTTCCTGTGTTTGATCTCTCATGGGGTCGTGAATGCACACTGCCGAGTTGTTCCACAATTAGACGAAACAGCTGTCCAGGGCTTCCTGATGATCATTAGTTGTCTGATTTGGACCAATTCGTGAAATCGAAATTGACAATTTGTTGTCAGATGAATTTAAACTTGGGGTATCGAATTGAAATTCAACAACTTCTATAACATCTAATTATAATCACTACTTTACATTAATATTCAGCCAACATCAATCTGTGACGAATACAAACAAATAAACTTCATATCAATCTCTACAATACCAATTCAATTTAATATAAAGCCATTTGTTATTAACAAATTATAATAGTTGAATTTAATATTCATGATGGAAACTACGAATACAGTGATAGTTAGTGATATTTTTTATAAATTGTATATTACACTTCAAGGTTGAAGAAAACAACTTCTCATCGATATCCAACTACAATCCCTGTAAGCCTCGAATCTAGGCTTCACACTATTGTATCAGTAATCATTACTAATAATGGATACCTTCTACATAGTCGACATAAGTGAACTTCACTATTTTCAGTTCGTTAAAATTAGTTGCCAATGACCACATGTTAACATCTGAACTCAACATTCTTCACAAATCTCAATTTATTACTAAGATTAATGTTCATACCTACTTTTAGTCCTACTTAATTTTTCCATCTATGGTCAACTAAACATCTTTATTATTAGCATTCTTTCAAATATGACATTTTAATGTAATGGAATGAGGGGGGGTATACTTTTCAGTATCTATATGGCATAACTTGAAACTAACTTTCATTGGAATCAATAATTGTATAACACTTCCATGTTATAACCCTCTTCTTCGACCCTCCCACTCCTCACACCTCTGAAATCTTATTTCAATTAGACAATGACATAATCCATTAATTTTTACTTGTGATATTTCATTGTACATATTATGTTTGTTAATACCATGACGACAACAATTATGTACGTTACAATATACTGAGTATTTTTCATAATGAAAACTATATTTACCCATATAGTATGTAGTATCAATAATAGCAGTAGTAATAGTAAAGCATAAACGATGTAACCCATGTGTAACATTCATTTTGGACATGATAGTCATTTACATATCCTATGTAATTCTAAATAGAAAAACTAAGCACACACACACACACACTGAACACAGTTGGAAATGTTCACCTTTTCTCCACCCTGTTTCTCTCTAACTATTTCAATCTGTTATGAGTTTGTTTCATGTTATTGTTTTTTTTCTTTAAAAAAAAACAACCAAATAAACAATTGACAACAAGATTGAAACCGTTCGTGTATTTGTGTGTGTGTGTGTATGATGTGTCAACCACAAAATACTAGTCACTAAGTCCGTTACAGCCTCGTCTTTACTTCAATCATTCAATAAAACCATTTCTTTTTTTAGGGAATTTCAAATGTCTAGCAACAATTTACTGAATGATAAATGGGACATGGTGTACGTGTGTGTGTGTGTGTGGGTGAGTGAGTGAGTGAGTGTATGTGCATGTATATAGGTGATGATAGGTTGTAATGTATGAGTGTTAAGTACTTGTTCATGTAATTCATTTCGATCCGATAATGGTAATACTTGTCACATAGACTACTTTACTGACGACATGTTAACAACTATTTTTAGACTGTTAGGTTCTTTGTTTTTCTTTTACAAAAACTTATTTTCTTTACTAATACTATTAATACTACTAATAAAGTATTAACCATGTATGCCACTTCTAACTGTTCTTCCTGCTTCTGCCCCCCCCCCTATTTCTCTCTACTATCTTTTAAAGGAGATTTTCTATTAAAGGAAAGCAAAAAGAAATACTGGATACAAATACAAATATTAACATTCATATCAGTGAATCACATTAGTAAAATGTACTAACTAAATAGTCACCATTGTGTAATTTTGAAGGGTAGTTCAAATGTAGGTAACCAAACCCATTCACCCACCTACCCACACACACACACACACACATACACATGGATACACTAAATCAATATGAAATTCAATAATAAACTGTTAAACTTTAGATTGAAAAAACAAATACTTCTTTATCTCTTAGTTTGTACTGATATAAACTTTTTATAAAAGTAAAAAAAAAATTATTGTGTACAGTTTGGTTGTTGTTGTTGTTGTTGTTGAGTGTATTCAATGTAGGTGTGTGTATGTGTTTGTGTTGTTTATGGACAAGAATGTTATTCTTCATGAAGTATATAGTTTCTGTTATTTATCAATTTAAATAACACAACATTAGCATAAATTTACTTTATATGAAAGTGAATGTAGATTCATGGAATAAATGTACTTCAAATAAGAAGTTAATTGATATTAAGATGAAGTTATATATTTTAGGTGATTTATAATGGACTTAAGTTGATCAGTTTCTGTTGCTATATGTGCATTCTGAGTAGATTGCCTCGATATAGTGATTATTCACATGTATTATTTAAGTTGGACTCAATAGTCTAGTGGTAAACGCGTTAGCGTATGATACAAAACGCATGGAGCTCGAATACCACTGTGAACGTCAACAATTGAATATAGGTACATTCAGGCGATGAGTCCCTAATAGGACGAAACACGCATCCTGGATTATACTTGCCAGTTACAGTCCAACTAAAAGAACTTAATGGAATGGATACATTTAGAAGGGTGTTAATAACACTACGATGATATAATTCATACAGTTATCAAGTTGCTGCTAACACCAATGCACAGTAGAATAAGTCATTGATTTAATAAAGATGTTAACAGTACTGTGATACTTAATCTGGCCAACTGTCTAAAGAATCAATTGTTCATCCTCAGTCTCCTATTCATGGTAGACAAGATATGTCGAGAAGACAAATGATCTTACGAGCATACTACGTATATTAAATAAGGTTTGTACAATTAAACTTACTATTTAGTGCTCATAATGTTGTAACTGGTCCTTGGTAGCTTGACTAATAGCAAACAGCTTCAGCATTAGAACGTCTTGAACCCACCTATTCGTAATTTCAGAAAACGGAAGATAAGTAGGCAGGAACGTTCATTCTATTGAGAGAGAGTGTGTGTGTGTGTGTGAGTTATGTATACAATATTCGCACATTTATAATTTCCTGAAATAATAAAGTCATGATTATAATCCGCCCAGTTTGGACTAAGAAGTTTCGGTCATTACCGAAACAATACACCACAACGATACTCTGGAGGGTTCTGTCTATCAGTAGTTGGATGAAATGCATCCTGCTCTTTTGAGGGTTCTGGAGGCTTTGTGGATGTTCCTGGAAGCCGTCTCAACATATCTCCTCTTCAAAGTTCCGTACGTATGATTTTTTTACTTGAATTTACTTGCAGCCTGGTTACTGTATTCTGCTTGCGATTGATCACTTGTTATGGTTGGATTATTTTGGCCTCGATTCATCTGTATTGTTTCTCAGTAGGGCTCCTTTAAAATGTGTCCACTAGCATTTATAATGCAAGTTGGTCTTGTGTTATCACTATCCTTCCATTTCTTCGCATTTGATTGACATATTTCATGGAAGTACAGAAAATTCCCTGAACTAGGTACAGTACTTTTCCAATCCGTCGTCCGACAATACACAGTTCCAATTTTTTACTATCTAATCCAATAAACCATTGGTGCAGCGTCCACTAGTAGAATCCCCATTTAAACGAAGCCAGACATTCATGAATAATTTTATCATAGTTTATGCATAGAAAACGTTATAATAACACACGTGTCGAGTGTGAGGCAGTCACCCATCAGTGGCAATGATTGAGGTCACGAAAACGTATTACGCATCGACTAGATTAGAAATACCAAGTGTTGGAGCTGACTCATTAATTCAATGATAATGCGTTTGCTGCGATCACAGAGGGTCTTAAATTCAGTCTATGATGGGGTGTCATGGATGCTCAATACTGAAGAGTCTCGTACTAGGATAAAACAGCTATCCAGTAGTTCCTAATGATCCCTGGTTATCTATTTCAGACTAGTTCATGACATCAAATTAATAGTCAACAATCTCCACAATTAGGGCAATACAAAAATAATAAATAGGCATGCATTCTACAATAGATGAAATCATTATAAACTAATTTTGAAAGTTATTTTGCATGTTTATCTTTAAAAGAAACTAATTATCTTACATAATAGTATCATGTTAATTGATTATAAATAAATCTAACATCATCTTTATTATATTTGATTGAATATATCACATATTAATGTTGATAAGATACCACTATATACCAGGGAACCCCTCAACAGTTCGTACCCTGTTTTCCACAATAGAAGCTTCAAGTTGTCCAACAATTACACCACTGAGCCAATCGGTATTTAATGACCTTTCATCAATTTGTGATCCATTGCGTGATAAGCATCCATCTTCTTTTTTTTGTTTATCAATCAATAAGTAAATATCTTCTGTCTTCTAAAAGAAAAAAATTACAGTAAAATTTTTTCGAAGTAAAAAAAATGTTTTGTCATCAATATCTTGAAAAACTTATGAACTATTTTCAATGGATGAATAAAAAATAAATTAAATAAAGAAAAAGAAAATGATAGAAAACTATTTAAAAAAATAGATGAAAAAAAAATTCCACCTTTTCCACTGCCTCCCCCCCTCCTCTTTTCAACAATTTTCTTTTATTTTTAATTTATTTGTTTCAATATTCTCTTCAATTTTCCACCCCTTCTTCAGTCGCCAACCTCTCCCCACCACCCACCCACCCACCCACACACACATCCATGTCTATCCGTTTTAGCTTTTCATTTACAAAAAACTATTTTTTTTGGATTAAATGAAAAAACATAATGATTAGTTAATCCGTTCTATTATCACCACCACTACTACTACTAATAATAGTAATAATAGTAATAATAATAATAATAATGATAATATTATTGTTACTATTATTATTAATTACTTTATCCACTTTAATAAATCATTAATTAGAAAGTAATTAAAGTAGATAAAATGAAGTATTGATTGATTGAATTATTAGTTTCAATTGTTTTTTTTTGTTTTTCTTTCTTTCAATTATTAGATCAATTGAAATGATAATTTTTTTCGGATAATTGATATTTTCATTGATTGAATATTTTATAGATTGATATTGGTCAAGTATCACTAGAAACTAGAATGTAGTAGAGAGTTGTTTCGTTTTAGTATGGAACTATTCAACAGTGTATCGCCTTATCCTCACATTCCGTAACAGGGGCTTTATTTTGATGAATACCTAACCATTTGTACCAATGGACCAGTATTCATTTCAAGTAAACTGTAATAATCAACTTACTAATGGTTAACTTCTGTACGTTTCTGAAGTTCTAGTAAGAAGTTGTGACTGGTGGAGTTCACAATTGTCGGGAGTAAGACAAAGATTATTAATCACAATGGATGATCGTCACGCTGTATATATTACAAATTGATGGAAGTGGGTATCCTACCATTGGATGTCGGCTTAGTGGTGCAGAGAGTTATGTGTTGCCCAACGTAAATCCCCTAAAGCGGAATGCGGAGTGCGCCTACCTAAAGAATTGAACACTGGAACGAAATGACTGTACAGTACTCCCTGATTTTCAACGGTACCCTTCCAACATCAATTTGTGACAGATTCAATCAATTATTAGATCCATAGGAATCAATTCATCTGGTTCATAGATATTATAAAATAGTGATAAATTTTTATGTGAATTGTGGTGACTTAACGGTGATAAGCATATCATTTATTTGTTTTTATTAATTATCCATACATGCTGGTTGGATACTGCTGAAAAGTAAAGAGTGACTGACAGATATTTCATTCTAATATGAAAGTTGTTAGCAGTGAGCACCCACTGTTTCACTAGGGTAATGAGAAGTGGGGAGGGAGATAGTTGAAACTAGGACCTTTAGGTTTCATGGTGTAAGCTTAAACATCTTCACTACTGATAATAGGATTCCAACTTTTACAAATTTGTGATATAGAGTGACAACCAGTCAGTGCCACTAGTGATAAATGACTTATTCCCGATGTATCTGAATCCTACGAGTTATACTATTGATAAATTAAATATGGATTAATTTAATTTGAAGATCAGTATGTTAAAGTTATGTAAATGTAGAAAATTATCAGGAAAACATGATAGCATATGGGATTGGATTAGTCAAATTAATAAACAAATCCTAGCACTCAAGTAAAGATAAACTTGGACAACCTGAATCCAACCAGACAACTTGGGCTTTGCAGACAACATAGCTCTTCTACTCCATACACAGCAATAAATGCAGATAAAGATGGATAGTGTAGCAGTGGCCTCTACAGCCAGCAGCAGGCCTCAATGTATGCAATAGGAAAAGCAAGATCTTTGGATGGAAAACAATAAGCATGAACCAAATTACACTTGATGGAGAAACTCTGGAAGATATGGAAACGTTTACTTACCTGGGAAATGTGATCAATAAACTAAGAGGCTCGTATGCAGATATGAATGCACAGACTGACAAGGCAAAGCAAGGACAGCATGTCTACGACATCAAAGTCAGGATTTTTAATATAAATATGAATACAGTTCTGTTGTATGGAGCTAAAATAATGGAGAACTACAAAAACTATCATTTGAAAGATACAGGTACTTATGAACAGTCGTCCACTCGTGGTCCGTGGGCTAGACACAATCAGAAACAACCTAATGTTTCAGAGAACACACCAACCAACTTCCAGCCGAGGAAGAAATTAGGAATAAATAGTGGAGGCGGATAGGATACACCAAACTTTGTCACAAGACAAGCAGTAGTTCGTAATCCTCAAGGCCAAGGAGTCAGAGGGTCCTGGATTCGACCCTTGATAAAATTATGGTTGAGGACTGCTGCAAAGCTCCATACTAGAACAAAATATCTGTCCAGTGTTTCCCAATGATCAGTAATCGTCTAATTCAGAGCAGCCCTTTGAATTCACTGATTAAATCACGAAACTTTTATTGTCCATTTAGACCAAATCATTAGAATTAACGTTATCCCACACCAATGTTAACTCTACAGAAGATATTGAAAGATTTGCAGGCAGACTAATGGATTCACGGAATCCCATTTCATTATAATGCGTTTCAGTATCTGAAAATCTTCTACAACATTCTTGGAATACAGTTCCATCTCACTCTTAAAATCCACTTCATTCACTTGCTTTAAAACCTACAAACTCACATAGTATACTACAAACAACCTTTGAGAAATGATGCAAACTGAAAATTCACTTAAAAGCTCAACAATATTTACGACACTTAGATACAATCAATATCAGCTCACTAGTGACTAACTTTTAAAAGGTAATTTCTGGAGTTATAGATAGATGTGACGAACAATGAAGATCAGCCATGTCGAGTATGAAGAAGTTACTGTGTTTCGATTCTGGAATAAGTTAATAGTTAGAGTGAAGCAATCAAATTTCTCAGTCCCCTCCATATCCCCTCCCACCTAATTTTTCAAACACGATCTAATGTAGATCCAATTTTTATCTTTCAAATGATCTTTGTTGAAAGTTGATTAGATAACTAGTGGTTATTAGACTTAGCAACAAGAAAAACTCACACATCAATCTATATTACTAACGTTTCATACTTAATGTTTCCTATTTGAATGCTTCATATAGTAGTTTACATTGATTATATGATATACTATACCTCATCAATGATCGACATCAAATGCAAATGATCTGACTTTTAAGTTTATTCATTACTAGATAGTAAATTAAGTTGAAATATTAACTGGTAAATAAAATTCAGGATAAACGTTTCATTCTATTTTGGTCTCATCACCTGGATATGTTTGTATTTCAGTAGTAATAGTGAAACCGAAATTCAAAATTAATTCGTTTCTTGTTGAACATCACAACATTTGCAACTAGACTACTGAATCCAATTAGCCATAGTTATGTAACAGGTATGTATATCTAATTTGAAGGTATTTATATCTTCAAGAAGAAGATTGAAGTATCTACATATGATTTATGAAAGTTTATCAAGTTTTACTTAACCATCGACAACATCCAAGTTGACAGGCGTCTAATAGTAGGATCCCTACTTGAATTAATTTGTAATGTAGTACAATAATTTCGTCTTCAACTTTTCACTAAAACTTTGATAGAACCATAAGGTAGATTATTATTTGGAAGTTAATTATCATAGTTAAGTTGTTTAATTCAAACCAATTCATCATATCAAATTGATATTTACGTCTCGATATAACTCAATCACAATCAATATAAACTCACTAGTGACTGACTTCAAGAGGTAATTCCTGGAGTTATAGTGAGAAGTTGGACAAGAAGTAGAGTTCAGCCATATCGGAAGTTACCCAGTTATGAAAATGGATGAGGTAGCATAAACGCTTAACGAAGCGACTGAATTAAAAATATCAACAGTTGGGAGCTAACTCAGTGGTGAAGCGTTCTCCTCAGAGTCAGAATGTCCTGAGTTCAGATTCTAATAAGTTCGTTAATGCTCATTACTGAGTCGTCCCATACTAATATAAAACAGCTGTCCAGTGGTTTCTAGTGATCAATGGTTTTCTAATTGAGACCAAGTCGTCTTATACAATTAAATTTGGTTTCGTTTCATTTTTTTGCATGCATCACAAACTCATCTAAATTTCATATCCTTGAAAACAAGGAAGCACTACCATTCTAGTATGAGAAGCCCAAATGTCCGTATGCAAAAACAACCTCAAGAGGAATTTACTAGGATTTTGCGAATTAAAGAAAACACCTCGATACCTTCTAGCGAACGTTTGACCAGAGACACATTAACAGGTAAGCCAAGCTAATCACAGCGCTCCAGCCCAGCTAACTAGAGGAGGAAGTACAAAGTCAGCAGAAGCAATAATTCCACAGGCAGTTTGGCAAACGGAACGACAATCACACATCTCATGCGCATATATACAAAAAGAGAGAGCGTCCTTGGAGTGTTACAAGTAGCGTACTAAAGTAAACAACGAACAAATAAGATTTAGCGTCTCACTAAGTGGGTAACACAAACTGAAGGTTAAAAAGGAACTTTTTGGCGCGAAAACGAAAAATTTAAATTTACACAAATAAATCACAAAAAATAACAGATTTACCAAGAGAATTCTGGGGATCTGACATCCCCAACACACTTAACTATCAACAAAACTATGATAGTTTTGCACTGATCCTATTCCTTCTAAGATAATTTTATATTAGTGTTAAAGTGTTGCTTAGTATAATGATGCCATTTAATAAGAAAAACTTTATTCAGTAATCGATTACAAGACAAACTTATTGTTCATTTTTGTATCTGGGGGGGGGAAACTTTTCACTCAAAACAATATAATAATGTAATTAGGTTTATTGATTGTCTAAGAAAATAGTTTAACATGTTCTAGGCTTTCACTATCCTCTTTCCCCAACCCCCAACATGCCGTCTTAGTCTGCCTAAAAAATTAATTACACGTCATTTTATTGACAATTTTTCTTTTTTGCATAAATTTTATATCACATATAAATGTTCTAAAGTTTTGGTTAATTGCAAAATTTCACATAGTTACATGTATATGATAGGAGGGAGAGGGGGAGGTGGGGAGATACAGTAGCCATATTTTATTGAAATGAACTCAGAGTGTTAATGTTGGTGATGGGATGAATGTTAATTATTTTCAAAAAAAAGTTTTATCATAGTAACCAGTTCGCAGAAAAAAAACAATAACCAAAAAACTAGTTTTCAATTGTTACATATATAACAGGAAATATATTCCTACTACATGCATTAGTTACTAAAATAAAATAAATTAACCAAACTATGCGAAGATATAAAGATTAAGACTTAATAAAACAACAACAGATAAAAATACAAACCAAATCACTATCAACCAAATAAAACGTTACTAATAAGAAAACTAATAAGAAAAACAATTGGGTGAGGGGGGAGTATGTGGAGATAGTTAACTGTCAATTTTGATATCACGAATTGATCACATGGACAGATGTTTGATCCTAGTATGGGACTCTTCAGCAGTGCGCATCCACAACACCATAGGGGATCGAATCCAGAGCCCTCTGGCTCTGCGGTGAACGATTTACCATTGGACCACTGAGTCGGCTCCTAACGGTTGATATTTCGAATACGGTCAATTCGCGATATGTTGTGCGACCTCCTCCATTCCATCGGTGGGTTACTGTCCCATACCCGATAACGGTTGAACTCCATCGGTTATGTCTTCACATTAGAACTCCAGGAATTACCTCATGGAGGTAGTCACTAGTGAGCTGATATTGGTTACAATTGGGGGGAGGGGTTTGTGGAGATAGTTAATTGTCAATTCTGATATCACGAATTGATCTGTATCAGACAACCATTGATTACCTGGAAGCACTGAATAACTGTTTCATCCTGGTATAGGAGTTCTCAGCAGTGTGCAGCATACTTGTTGCATAAGTGCAAGTAACTGTACACAGTAACTTAGTAATGAATTCAGTATTGTTAAGTATGAAATAAACTTAGTGCTATTCCTTGTGTATACATTAACAATCGAATGCATCTAGATGCATCTGACGAATCATAAATAGGATGAAACGAACGTCATAGATTTTGCTTATCAACTAAAGTCTAAATCAATAAAACAAGCGAAAAATACTTGTTAGTATTTTACATTTTGCATTAGTTGATTTTGAAATAGTCTGAAGAATATTTTCAGCACAGGTGAAAGACAATAGTTACACTGTATTTTTTTAAACTGGTTAATTCTATTATGAAGCTTTCATGATCAATCAAGATAACTTTATCAATGGAAATAGTTGACTTCTATCAAAAGTACTGAATGATGATGAAGTTATGTAGAATGACCATCACTGCCTAGTAATTAAATCAACTAGTTCAGAGAACTCACTATCACTGAAATATCAATTAACTACCTCTACAAACGCCTCTCCCCAATTGTAACCAATATCAGCTCACTAGTGACTACCTCCATGAGGTAATTCCTGGAGTTCTAATGTGAAGACATAACCGATGGAGTTCAACCGTTATCGGGTATGGGACAGTAACCCACCGATGGAATGGAGGAGGTCGCACAACATATCGCGAATTGACCGTATTCGAAATATCAACCGTTAGGAGCCGACTCAGTGGTCCAATGGTAAATCGTTCACCGCAGAGCCAGAGGGCTCTGGATTCGATCCCCTATGGTGTTGTGGATGCGCACTGCTGAAGAGTCCCATACTAGGATCAAACAGCTGTCCAGTGCTACCAGGTGATCAATGGTTGTCTGAATCAGATCAATTCGTGATATCAAAATTGACAATTAACTATCTCCACAACCCCCCCTCCCTAATTGTAATCGTGTATAGTTGAGTATATGTAGGCGTAAGAAGTTGACCTATTGTTCAAGGGAGAATTCAGAAGCAAATCGTAAAATGATCATAATCAGAGATGATACCAATCACCGGTTGAAAATTTTGATAATCACTTTTATAAATAATATATTCATTTATTTGATATCACTAAAAGTGATTGTTCATTGGTATTAATGTCTATGATATCGGTTGATACTGCCTAATAACATGTAATCAAAGTATCGTCGTTGATGTAATACTACATTGAGTATTATGTCATATGATTAAAACCTTCTATGAGATAAATACTTATGAAGGAGTTTACACTTGATAATAAGTTAATAGCACTTACATTATTGTCATGGTTGCATAAAATATCGGTAAGATTATTTCCACCTTAATCGATTTTTGTGACAAATATTAAGGTTAAGTATTCAGTTACGAAGGAGGGGGGTGGATTTTGGGTTTAAGTTGAAAATAATCTAGAAAGATTAAGATGTCGACGACAAGTGTCGACGACAAATACATACCTTGAATCAATATGATGTTCAGATTGGAATCACATTTGTGATTGTAGATGTGAATAGGTTAAATTGACAAAAATTAATTCGTCTTCCATGTGGGGTGGGTGGAGAGTTTGAGCCATTTTAAGATGTTAATTCTTAAGGTATTACTTTATTTGAGTTGGATTGTGTCTTATAAGCGAAATCCAGGATTCATGTTTCCTCCTATTTAAGACTCGTTAGCTGGATGTACTAGCATACTAATGTTGATGTTCACGCTAAAATTCGAAATAAGTTTATTTCATGCTCAATGTCATTGCTTTTACCACTAGGTTACTTAGTACAATTACTTGCACTTGCATATGAAAAAATATTTTTCCTGTTATGTATGTAACAATTGAAAACTGGTTGGTTATTTGTTTTTGTTAACTGGTATTGATGATGAAACGTTTTTTGAAAATAATTAACATTCACACTACCACCAACATCAACACTCTCCCTTATAATCCTGTCTCTTCACCTTATTCATGTAACGATTAATGTGAATGCTTGATATTTAAATGAAATTTACGTAGTTTTTGGAGAGTGATATTATATTCATTATAGATTGATGGTTATGCAGTGCCACTTTATACCAGGCAATTCCACCATTTGACACTATATGTCGTTGTATTACAGAGTTTCGTACTCATCAATCTGTGTCATTTGTTCCGAATTTAGGGTGCATACTTCTGAATAGCATAGTAGTATGCAGCAACTATCCGATTCTCCTTGGTTTTCCATGATATTATCTGTAATGAATTCATTTAACTAATATTACTTAAGTTGGATTGTGACTGGCGAGTGGAATCAAGGACGCGTGTTTCGTCCTATTTGGGACGCATCAGCTGGATGTACCTGTATCCCAATGTTGATGTTCACACTGGGATTCGAACTCAGTCCGTTTCGTATCGAATGTTACCGCGTTCACCACTAAACTGCTGAGTCCAGATAGTCACACTTGTGCAAAACAGAGTAACCAGCTTCAGTTATATGAAATCAATGGGATTATACAAGTTCTTCGTAATCATTTAACTAGTGTTTATATAATTGATTGATATCAATTCTAACTACTATACTCTGTTATTTTGTATCTAAGATCCTTTATGAACAATCAGTTATCCTGATTTTCATTATAAATCACTTCATTCAATTCATTAGTTTTACCTGTACTGCCTAATTTCTGTCAATTACACTAAATGTTTTTTCATAATATCCCACTCATGTCATTATCAGTCGTCTAGTTCTTTCAAACATTCATATTCACTATGAGAACTACATGAACAACTTCATTAAAAGAGGAAAATGCTATTGGAAGTGAATTACGGTGATTGAAATTTATTGATTGTAACATTACACTCACCGCCATTCTCTTCTCTCGGACAATCTATTCAGAGCTTCCTCAGTGTAAATTAAATAAAACCAAAGGGAAATATAACAGGTCCAGCCAAACGATCCATCTTTTTCGTTGTACTATGTAAACAAAGAAGCCAGACTGATCTGACAGGAAAATACTGTTTGCGTGTGTGTGTGTGTGCATGTCTAAATGTAATCACAAAGTGACTTTTCGGTGGGTGTTGCTGTTATTGAATACAATGACTATTGGCTATGAGTAGGGACAACTGAACGCTTCAACGTAAAATTAGGATACTCGTATAGATATAATAAGTCGATGATTATGATGATTGATAGTAGTTAGTCAATATGCAAAATTATTAAATCAAATAACTACAGCTGAATTCAATACAATAAGTGATGATTTAATTATTGTTGTTGTCGTTGTTGCCGACATAATTGGTAGCATCCATGAGATCGAAGTTAGCGATTGAGCTATTTTGATGTGAAGTAACAGTTGCCATGGATTAACTAAGTGTATTTCAACTTTTCTATCCAAGTGATTTCAATCAGGCACTATATACTTTGATGAAGTTATCGATCGTTCTCTATATCCTGCGTGACTTTTATAAAACCATTATAGTCAATTATATGTCTTGATTCTATGGAGTGCTGTACAATCACCGATCTATTTTCATGCTTTCCAAGATCATCTATGAACATGTTTTAAACATAGTTTGTATTCCTCCGCCCTAACACTCACTTTTCTAGATATTACTTCCTTGCAAACTACAATACATTCACTACACTTGATTCAATAAACAGAGTTTAATTGTTCCGTTCTAGGTGTCATCTCGTCAACCTTCATTAGAATAGATCTTATAGTGTCACTTCCACGAAAATAAACTTTTCTGTTGTATTTGTCAAGTATCCATCTGATCACCTCAAATGTTTCTTTATGGTATATTTCTGTTGACCAGTCTTATAGTAACACTAACCTTAGTGAATACAGAATGTAACGATTCTATAAGGTAGATAAATTGAGGTGATTTGTGAAGATTGTTTGACTATATTTATCACAGATTGATGTTGGTAAGGTTACATTAAGAAGCAACAAGCAGTGGATAGCTGATATGTCCTAGTATGGAGCTCGTCAGCAATGCGTGCTCTAGATTCCGTAAATTTGAGTTACCAAATTTTAATTCACAAAGTATAGTGTCATGTGTAAGGAACAGTTACCTACCGATAGTTATGAATGAAGTTGAGCAATTGTATCACGAATTAACTGGATTATAAGTATAAACCGTTGAGAGCTGACTCAATGGTTTATCGTAAGGCGTTTGACAAGAAGATAGAGGGTCCTAAATTTGGTCCATGATAGAGTTCACTCCGCTGAGTCCTGTGCAAGGGCGAAACAGCTGCATAGTTGTTACAGGTGATCGTGAATTGTCTAATTCAAACCAATTCTTGATATCGGATTGGCAATAAAACTTTCGTATAGCAAAATGTTAAATGCATAATTACTATGTCTTTTCAAACCACTTCCTACTTGTGACAAAATACATGTCGCAATTCCACTGTTTTGCCATTCCTAAGAAAGCAAAATCACTTCTCTGATTAGTCGTTTAATGGTTCACTAAAATGGCATTAATCAAGAGATTTCCTGGACCAAGTTCACTTCTAAACATCCAGATACTAAAGTCGATAGATAAATATTGGAAGCAACTCCATTAATAGGATTCGGTCATCACTATAAATGACTTTATGAACATCGTATTGGTCATTAGGTAGTTGTCAATCAGTGTATACTTCTCACTCCTAGAGGAAGTCAGTCGCATATTATGTAGCTCACTGGTGACTTTTGCAAACTATGATAATGAGCAACTAGGGATAAAATCCGCAGGGAAGGATTATACGAAAGAATCTAACCCAGATCCATTTGACTTGGAAAATGCATACCTGTCTGCACCACTGGGCTACATGTTAAAACTCTCACGTCCATCACTTAGTAATATAGTTCGACGACTATCCATTTTCATTGATGATAACTAAATGACTACCGACATATCATTAAGTAATTATAGAACTACTCATGAAATTCATCAAGTACTATTTCAATTTTTATGTCAGGAGAATAAACCGTAGATGTAATTTGACGAGTCCTATACAGGGTGAAACAAGTGTTCTGGATTCCACTTACCAGTCATAATCCATCTAACATCAGACTAAATGTTTTTATAAAAATAGATTTACTTATATCAAAAGGTTTCAGAAATGAAATCATCTTAATCTAACTAAGTACAAGCATTCAAGATCAATTATTAAGTTAGGATATACTCACTAAGTATTAATTGAAGTATTCATTCTGTTATTAATCAATCAATCAATGCCTATCACTCAATGAGGAGCATTGGTCAACGACCAGCACTCCCCAACCAACTTTGGCAATGGCTTTCTTCTCCAGCTCTTCCTAAGTACTGTCCATTTTCTTCATGTCTGTCTTCGATTCCAGTTGTAATGTGTTCTTTCTTCTTCATCTTTTGTTCTGACCTTTGAGATTACATGTTAATGCTTGTATTGTGATACAGTTTGATGATTTCTTCAGTGTGTCTCCTTTGCACCTCCAGTGTCTTTTCTTAATTTTTTCCTCGAGTGGAAGTTGATTTGTTCTCTGCCAAAGAAGGTTTCTGTTGATGGTATCGAGCCGGCGGATCCGAAGAATCTTGAGTAAACAGCTGTTTATAAACACATTCATCTTTTCAAAGATGTTTTTCGTTGTTCTTCTTATAGGTTTCAGTTCCATATAACAGAATCGGCATGACATTTGTATTGAAAATTGTGACTTCAGTGTTAGCTAACAGTTGATTTGAAATGTTTATTCGGTTGTAGAAATACTGTCCTTGCCTTATCGATAAAGCTGCCCAAGTATATAAAGATTTTTAAATCTTCCAGAATTTCTCCGTCAACTGTAACTGGGTTAGTGATCATTGTTTTGAATCGAAGGATCTTGCTTATTCTTTTGAGCGTGTCAAGGCCCACTGCTGGCTGTAGAGGATTCTGCAACACTGTCCGTCTTCACCGGCATTCGTTGTTGTGCGTGTGTGGGATAAAAAAGCCAAGTCATCTGTAAAGTTCAACTCATCTAGTTACATTTATATTGTCCGCTGTATTTTGAGACTATCTTGAAAATTTGCAGTTTTCAAGATCCAATCAACCACCAGCAGAACAAAGAAGGGCTAGAGTAAGCATCCTTGTCTGACACCGGTCTTCACTTCAAATGAATCTGTAAACTGATCTCCATAAACAATTTTACAATCTAGTTCATCGTAAGAATTCCGATTCTATTCTTATTGATAAACACTTAAATCTATTTATTATTCAATAAACAAAAACCTTTTAATGCCTAAAAATAGATAAAAATGAAAAAAAAGAAATACAAGGAAAGAAGAAGAAACAAAATGAAAAAAAGAATAAAAAAAGTAAAAAAAAAAAAGCACAACATAACCAGATACATCAATTGACAAAAGAAAGATGACTAGGCATTATACACAGCTGTTACATTTCTATCATGTCATGTTATACAAAATGTTACTTTAAATGAAAGTAATACATTCATTAAATGTTTGGCAAGTCCTATCCACCTAGTTTCCCTTCCAGCATCCCTCCCCCCCCACCCTATCCATTCACTATTGTCCCCTCCTCGCCTCCTCTCACCATCCATCCTAACTTTGTTTTTGTTCTATTTTGTCTTTATTTTACACTTACATGTATATATTATCTTAACTGAAGTAAAGTGAAAATGTTACTATGGTATGAAGTTTTGATTCATTTCTTTTCTGGAACAAAATAACTCATTTCTAAGAGTTAAAAATCTAAAATAAAGAAAATGTCTAAGAAATATTATTTATTCTATGCAAAGTAATAATATTCATTGTAATTGATAGTTACTTTTGAATTGAATATTATGAATTGTCCTAAATTAGGTATAAAAGATAAATTAAGTACTAGATGATCAATGATCTTGGATTCCACTAGCTAGTCACAATTCAACTTATATAATACTTATGAATGATACGCTATATCGAGACAATCCACTCAGGATGCACATATAGTAACAATGACTGATCAGCTATAGTCTATAAACAAATCAACGGGAATATACAAGTTTATTCTAATATATGATCAATGGTTTGTTTAGTTCTAATATGGGTCTCATTCGTGGTAAGTACACATAATTGTATTGAGACTAAAGACTTTGAAAGAGAAACGTACATCTATTATTTAGTGATAAGCATTTGTAACTTCAATTGATTAGTAGTATATTTGTGTATGATAATCGATTTGTGTCAGTTTATTACTGTTTAACATTCGATCCAGTTGAAGTCAGTTGGTTATATGAAGTCCAGGAATCACATTCTTGAAGTTAGTCACTAGTTAAGTGATCATAACTGTAGTTCAGTATTATGATAATAAGTTAATTTGAATTTGATATTTCTAATTGAGAATTTAATGAAAACTAAGACCTGGCGAAGTTTGGAATCTGTTTCATTTAGTCTTCAATTTGTCAACAGTTCAAAAATACAGCTCATGTAGGCAATCAAATCCAAGAATTGTAGGTTTTGAGGGAAATATTTAACTGTTAATCAATGGTTGATATTTTCAACGCCAATTCACAACATGACTGTGAGACCTCATCCACGATCATCGGTTTATAACTGTCTATCACCAAATCTTCTTCAGCGTGACTATTCAGACCATTTTATTATAATGTGAAATTTAGAAATTACATTCCAATGATAATGATAAAAAATGATTTGTAGCTTTGGAGGACAGTTTTAGTTTGATTGTATTCTCTGAGCTAAATAGTATGATTTGCAGAACTTACATTGTTGTCTATCAGAAGTTTGTGCTTATAAAGTCGTTCAGAATACTGATGAAAGCTCTATAATTGAACTATCCAGCTCAAAAAAGTCAATCTTGATTGTAATTAGGTGATGAAAAACGACAATTCCATTACGTTAACTTAATGGAGATGTGGAATCCAATTGATTTAAATAAGGGTAGTCGTATATGACGTCTTTATGCTATGAATATCCTTCTGTGTATTGTAATAATGTAAATTTTGGTTGGTAAGCGGTATCTAGAATGTTCGTGTTGCCCTATTTGAGACCTGCATTAAATTATTAATGTTTACACTGGGACTAGAATTCAGTTTGTTTCGTGTTGAACGATATAGGGTTCACTGCTAGGCTAATGAGTTCAGACGATTACACTTGTTCAGTGAATATGATTATATAATTAGAATGTATCTGAATCATTCCGGTGTGAACATCATTACTGAGATCCAGGAATATCCAGCTGAAAAGTCCCGAATACGATGAAACGCGTATCCAGGATTCCACTTACTAATCACAATCCAACTCAAAGAATACTTTAAACCAATGTTATATCAAGGCAACCCGTTCAGGATGTACATATGGTAGCAATAACTGATCAATTTGAGTCCAACACAAATCAACAGGAGGATTTAAATACATTCCAATTATATGTGACAATTGAATCTGTATATTACACTTCTCATTGAATAAACAACATACTACACACCAGAACTCTAGAATTACACTTTTAAGTTAGTTATTAGTGCATTCTAGTATTGTTGAAACTTGACATGGATTACATAATTATGAGTTAAATGTTTCGTCTTAGTATTAGGAGTCCTCAGTACTGTAAACTTAGAAATCTAATATACATTGATTGGAACAAATAAGACATCCACTTATTCTTTATTTCGACTGAATGAAAACTACGGGGAAAAGGCTTAAAGTGATATATGGCTTTAAACTATGAAGTCATTGACTATGAGTCTAAGGAATGTTGGTTAATGCAGATAACTTGGTTTGAATGCATATAATGTTGACTATTAGGAATCTAAGACAAAAAGTGATTTATATGCAGGGGACCTAGAGAAGTTTAATTATCTACGAGAACTGTGTTATAGAACATTATTTCAATTATTATAACTGTGGATAATGTAATCATTTCATTTCTATGACTGTTACCTTCCCCTTACCCGGTCCTCCTGTTTGGTATATTTACTCTTAGTATATTGTTTATTACTATGAACTACAGTTGCTTAGTTGTATACAAGATGTCCCCATTCACTGCAACTATTCCCTTTATTCTGTATCAATGTTAGATTCTTGATTGGTTTATTGTATAGTCAAATTTTGTGTATATATAAAAGCATGATTGAAATACGATACGTTTTTCCGTTTCCTATTCGGGTTCTATTTTTGGCCTGAGGGGTGAGTGGACTTAGGTCAGTAGAGCATTTTCAACTAGGCGCACCTCATTGGCATTCGCAACAACCAGTTGGCAACATAACAGTGATATAAGCCTAAGACATCTCCAAGATGTTAAGTTCTATTCTTCGATCATACGTATTGTCTTTTCATTTATTCTTGTTAAACTATATTTTGTTATTCATTTTATTAAATTCATATCTTTGTAATAATATGATATAGTAAGTTGATCTAATGCAAGTACATGGTAGACGATAGAGTTGTTTACAACTGAATGGAATTCACACACATCCAATACATTCCTTGAAGTGTTTCGAAATCTATAGTCATCCTATGGAAGTATATACAAAGATGAGGTTGTTAGGAATAAATGTTGCTTACTGAAAACACTTCTATACAATCCATAGGACAACATAACAAAATAACATAAACTAAATGTAGTCTAGAAAATAAACTTCTTCCACTGTAATATACATTACATTAGACAAATCGATCAACTTCATGATATCCTCCTACAGGAACATCAATTGACTATTCATAGTAGCCGTATCTCCTATATCAATACATTCGATAATCATGAACACTGATTTGACTGAGAGAATATGGTGGTCTTAGATAAAGATTAAAGATAATGAAGATCAGAAAATACTTAGAAATCAATCAGCAGTTGATGAACATATTGAAATAAGTTCAGCTTTATGATCATTTAGAAAACGAACAGACGACTACAGTACGTATACGGTTAAGATCAATAGGCATCAAAATAAATGTAAACAAAAATATGAAGGAGCATATGTCAACGACAGTAAGCAATCGAGCTGAAGATTGACAGATCAAGTTGTAGGTCTTATCTTTCACTACTAGCAGAGGTTTACGTCAATGAAGTTATTCAGAATGATGATGAAAGCTCAACAAATAAACCACGGAGCTCAGCAAACGCAGCATAAGCAATATTGCGTGAACTAAATTTACTGTCATTACTTATCTAGGTTGTTTAATATCAAGTTTATCTATGTGTTATATATCATTAGTCTTAGAAAAATGTCTTATATGCAGTCATTTGTATTCACATCTCTACACTCCGGCATCTGAAAATCCAGTCTAGGACTCGCAGGCTTTACACAGCGGAGTCGGCCGATATCGAACTCGATATGTTTGTGTAACTTTGTCATTGATTAACTGCTTTACACCTGATATAGTTAAACTCTACAAATCATGTCTTCTCACTGTAATATGAATTCTAGGAATTACCTCTTGAAGTTAGTCACTAGTGAGTTGAGTTTTATTGTTAATTAGTATCGTGAACATTGTTTTATTTGGCATCACTTATCTTGTTGTCTACTGTCGAAGTGGACTTCTCAAAAAATATACTCATTTTTAAGTATGAACTGAAACAACGCAACTGATAGTAGACTTCCTGGGAAGTGAGGGAAATAAGCTCTTCATTTAGGTTTGTAGACTGATCGATAGAGCCTACTATTTCGCATATATCAAGTATATCACAATAGATATACATTCCTCTCATAAACGGTTTCTATAGTAAAATAATAACATCAAAGATAACAAATGGCGATATCACCCGTTACATCCTTTACATTATGATGGTAGCCTTAAAGGATAACTTATCAGATTACAGTTAATTGCTTATTCTGCTAATTGGCAAGCAGCATCCACTACGCGCGCTTCGTCCTTTTTGTGGTTCGTCACCTGGATGTAACTTTATCCCAGTAACAATGTTTAAGACGTGACTTTCAACTTAGTTTGTCTCCTACCAAACTCCTTCGTGTTAACCACAGTGTAAACATCAACATTAGGAAGTGTGTATACCCAACTGACAAGTTCCAAATAGAATGAAGTACGAATCGTGGATTCAGCTTGCTGGTCACAGATCAACTTAAACGACTTATCAATTTCAATCCATATCAAATCAAAGGAAAGATTTAAATACATTCTATTTATTGATTTGATTTATTCTAGTTGTCATAGTAACTATCACATATTATTGATATCATGTCATACATATATGTAATCAATACAATTTTTTTATTTTTTTTTATGTATAACTTCAGAATGTTGTCATACATTTTCTACTTCAAATCAATTAATTGATTTTTGATTTAATCAATAATGATTCAAGCAAATTTCAATTTATCCTATTTTAATCATAGTAAATCATTTGATTTACAATCATTATTAGCTACAGGAAAATATTATATAGATGAATATGGTTTACTTATTACACCGAATGGTACACGTTATAGAATACCATCAGGACCACCAGAAGGTCGTAAACCATTACGTCTTGATAAAGTATTACATACAAGCAATATGCCATTATTGAATACATTCAATCAATCATATGAAACAATACATATTGAATTACAAGATACAAATAAATTAATAAGTAATCATGATATAAAATCTAATAATCATAGTATTATACAACCAGTTCAGTTATCTTATATTGAGTCGACTAAATTGTTAAATGCCAAAACGCATACTTTAAATCATACTTTATCATCGTCATCATCGTTGTCTTCAACGCCTTCTTCATCATTGAATACAATTCTATCAAGTAGTCTACATTATAATTCATTACATACTATTGATTGGAATGTTATATTATTAACATTAATAATTAGTTCTATTTCATAATCATCATCATCATCATCAAGCGAACAATCGGCTGAAACTTTTCAATAATGCAAAATTAACACGTTCCAATCATGAAGCTAATAGATGCAATCATCATTCTCATCATTATGTTATAACAGATCAGAAATCTCCTTGTAAATGTTTTTTTGATTTACATAGAGATAGGTATTGTTCATGTGTACATAAACAATTAAATGTAAACAATAACATTGATATTACTAGTAATACTACTATGATGATGACAGCAACAACAACAACGACACCGACGATGATGTTAATGACTAACAGTAACATTACAGGTTGTAATATATCAAATTTATCACAAGCATATTTCAATGTTAATCACAAATGTGATCTACACTCTCCTGCATATCATAATAATAATAATAATAATAATAATAATAATAATAATAATAATAATAATAATAATAATAATAATAATAATAATAATAATAATAATAATAATAATAATAATAATAATAATAATAATAATAATAATAATAATAATAATAATAATAATAATAATAATAATAATAATAATAATAATAATAATAATAATAATAATAATAATAATAATAATAATAATAATAATAATAATAATAATAATAATAATAATAATAATAATAATAATAATAATAATAATAATAATAATAATAATAATAATAATAATAATAATAATAATAATAATAATAATAATAATAATAATAATAATAATAATAATAATAATAATAATAATAATAATAATAATAATAATAATAATAATAATAATAATAATAATAATAATAATAATAATAATAATAATAATAATAATAATAATAATAATAATAATAATAATAATAATAATAATAATAATAATAATAATAATAATAATAATAATAATAATAATAATAATAATAATAATAATAATAATAATAATAATAATAATAATAATAATAATAATAATAATAATAATAATAATAATAATAATAATAATAATAATAATAATAATAATAATAATAATAATAATAATAATAATAATAATAATAATAATAATAATAATAATAATAATAATAATAATAATAATAATAATAATAATAATAATAATAATAATAATAATAATAATAATAATAATAATAATAATAATAATAATAATAATAATAATAATAATAATAATAATAATAATAATAATAATAATAATAATAATAATAATAATAATAATAATAATAATAATAATAATAATAATAATAATAATAATAATAATAATAATAATAATAATAATAATAATAATAATAATAATAATAATAATAATAATAATAATAATAATAATAATAATAATAATAATAATAATAATAATAATAATAATAATAATAATAATAATAATAATAATAATAATAATAATAATAATAATAATAATAATAATAATAATAATAATAATAATAATAATAATAATAATAATAATAATAATAATAATAATAATAATAATAATAATAATAATAATAATAATAATAATAATAATAATAATAATAATAATAATAATAATAATAATAATAATAATAATAATAATAATAATAATAATAATAATAATAATAATAATAATAATAATAATAATAATAATAATAATAATAATAATAATAATAATAATAATAATAATAATAATAATAATAATAATAATAATAATAATAATAATAATAATAATAATAATAATAATAATAATAATAATAATAATAATAATAATAATGATGATGAAATTGTCATAGAGAACATTAATGAAGACAATAATCCAACTAATCATAATGATAATAATATTGATGATGTAATCATGAAAAAATCAATTAAATTATCATTTAATACAAAATATATTCTATTAAAAAATTCTTTATTAACTTATTATTATAATATTTATTTAAATTCAACATTAGCAATTCATTTAAGTAGTATTGGTATAATCTTATCAATATTACAAATATTCATTATATGCATTGCATTAATACATAGATCATCAATTAAATATAATAATAATAATAATAATAGTAATAATAATAATAATAGTAATGTGACATTACAATTGAATTAATATGTTTATTAAGTAATTCATTAATATTAGATGTACTATTAAGTATACGTTTATATTTGATTACATCATACATGATTACATCATTAATTATATTATATATTAAAATAATTATTAAATATTTAATAAAATTAATTAATTTATCCAATAATCAATTAATAAAATATTTTTATTTATATAAACAATTATTAATTAATTATAAAAATCAATATAATAATAATATAATAATGATTATTATTATTATTATTACAACAGAGATTTGCATATATTACGTTAATGCATTCATTACCATGGGCAATAGCTGTTGGTACAGCATTATAATTGTATTTACAATACAATCTAATGAAAATCAATCAATAATCAATAATAATATAATCAATCATTAATAAAGTATACAAAATCTACAATGAATATATTATTTGATGGATTACATTCATTATTAACATGTTCATTAAGACAACTACATCGTCATCATCATCATCATCATCATCATCATCATCATTAGCACAGCAACAACAATTATCATCATCATCATCATCATCATCAACAACAACAACAACAACATGGAATTGGATTACATCATTTCTATTAATTATTATACCATTAATAATACAATTAATAATAATTATTATATATATTATATTATTAATAATAATAAAATATGATAAAAATAATAGAATATATAGAATGCAAATATTTAATAAATCATTTTTAATTATATTATTAATACTACTTATAGAGATAATTAGTGTATATACGCCTATATTATATCATATAATGAATCATGTGTATTTACAATATAAACAACACTATAATATGATACCTAGAATTATTATGTTACATTTATGCATAGATCCAATTTTAATTATGTATTTTCTACAAAAATGTCTTCAATGGAATGATTACATAATGTTAATTAATAATGCTAACAAACAATTATTCAATAGTAATAAACAACAACAACATTTTCATATGAAACCAATTACAACATCAACAGTATCATCATCATCATCACCATCGTCATCCTCGTCGTCGTCATCATCATCATCATCACCTCCATTATGTTTATTTAATTGTTTACCAATTCATTCAACTAATATAACAAGAAATAATTGTACATTGAATTCAATTGATAATATTCAATCATATGTAATGCCATATCATACAAATTCAAATTATCTATTACCAATAACAACATTACATAATCATAGAAATTCCAATGAATTCATTCTACCAATAACAACAAATAGTATTGAAATAACAAATAGTTTAATAGCTAATTCATTACATAATCTATATTCAAATAATACAAATGATATGATTATTAATCATAATTCTTTATATGTAAATAATGAACACTTAGCAACTAATCATTTTACATCAATATCAGATAAACTGTTAACAACACCAGAAATACATATTAATGATAAACAGATTATAAGTTATAAAAATATACATGATGTTTATCCAAAATTATGTCAACATCATCAACATTTATTAGAACAACAACAATATGAACAACCATGTCTATTGATGACAACGATAACAACATCAACAACAACAATAACAACAACAACAACAACATCATCATCAACAACAATAAAACGTAATCGTCATTTTGGTAGTGTACCACGATTGAAACAATCAATAAATGATTTTAATTCCCTATTAATCAATCAACCAGTGACACAATCATTATGTAATGAACAACAATTATTATCACAATCTATAGATAATATAAAACCACAAATGATGAGTGAAATAATTTATTCACAATATAGACAAAATACAGGACAAAGTACAGCAACAGCAGCTGTAATGGCAGCAGCTGCAGCTGCAGTAGCTGCACAAGCTAGTAATCTATCTAAAACAGAACATCTACTATCAACAACATCATCACCATCAATGACAACAGCTACAACTACATTAGATCTATTCGATTTAACAAATCGTATAACATCAAATCCATTATTTCTAAATGAATGTAAAACAATAGAACAGCTACATTATGATGATACATATAAGTGTATTGATCTAAATTGTGAATTATTAACAAAATGAGATTATTGAACATTGAATAAAGTGTTGTTCAATTTTCAATATTCAAATATCTTGATACTGTAAATAAATTTAAAGAGAAATTAATAATTTGTATTTAATAATTTAAAATATGATCATTTCTTTTTGTTTTAAATGATAGAATTAAGATTGTTTTGTGGAGATCGGTATTAAGTTTTAGTTGGATTGTGACTTGCGAGTGGAATCCAACACTCATGTTTTGTCCTATTTAGGACTCGTCAACTTGATGTACTTGTATTCTGATGTTGTTGTTGACATTGGGATTCGAATTCACTGTGTTTCATGCTAAACGCTGCAGCTTTTACCATTAGAGTATTGAGTTCAGACAGTCACACTTGTGTAATGGGGGGGGGCATATGTAATTAGGATGAACTCGTATCTTCCCGTTGATTTGTTATGGACTGAAGCTGGTCAGTCTCTGTTACTGTATGTGCATCTTGAGCGGATTACCTCGATATAATTATTAATCACAAGTATTATTTACGTTGGATTATGACCAAAGTAAGCAACAACATTCGCATGCATGTACATCCAATTGACAAGTCCCAAAACTCATAGTGGAATCTGATGCCACTCACAATCCAACTTAAATAATACTTGTGACTAATAGCTATATTGAAGCAATCCGCACAGGATGGACGTATAGCAACAGAGATAAACCAACTTCAGTCCATGATAATTCAACGGGAAAATACAATTTCATTCTAATTATTAAGTTTAAGTTGATTCAAATCGTCATAGATTAATGTTGACAGGGTACCATTCAAAACCAGGGAGCAGTCGACAATTGTTTCGTCCTAGTATGAGTTTCGTCATTGTTGCTAACGATAGTTAGAAACCATTGAAAGCTTAGACATTTGCATTGGATAGATATTTCACTTTTGGAATTAATCATAATCGTAGATATGTATCAGCAGGTCACACTATTGTACGCCAGTTAAACAGTGCTAGATTCAATTAAAATAATCAGCTTACTAGTGACTAACTTCAGAATGTTGTACAAAGAAGTTATGATTGATGAATTTCATTCATTCCCAAAGTGAGCTATCTATCACCGACGATAATGAATGATCGTCACATTATGTCATCATTGAATGTAGGCTTGTTCAGTAGTACAGAGCGTTAGTCTGTAAAACCTGAATGCAGTGGATTGGATTCCATCACGAAATGGATTGTAGGCACTGATAAGGAGTCTCTGATTATCAATGGTAACCTACTGAGATAAATCTGTGATGAATACAAACAATTAAATAATTCTAGTAGTTAAGTGTTAGCCGTAAAACATGATGAGTAGCATCTTACCCAAAACAGAATAGTCGTCAAGGTGCAAGTTCATGATTTGAAATAAAATACCTAAATGACATCAATTTGAGACTACTACAAACTTAAAGACTACGAAATGTATTCGTGGTTGATCTGTTCAAATGGAATATTGATTATAACTAATCTGGATCAAACTGAATATTGACCAATCAAAAGATGGCCACTAATTAGTATGCCAGGCACCTAATGATGACTGATTATCTACGAGAACTATACTTTACAACATTATTTCAATTATTATAACTGAGGACAATTTAACCTTTTCATTTCTATGACTGTTACGTTCTACCTACCCGATCATCTCGCTTAGTGTATTTACTTTTAGTATATTGTTTATTGCTATGAGCTACAATTGCTCAGTTGTGCACAATTTGTCCGCATTCACTGCCATTATTTCCTTTGTTCTGTATCAATGTTAGATTGTTGACTGGTTTACTGTGTGACCTAGTTTTGTGCATATATAAAGACATGATTAAAATACAATATGTTTTCCCGGTTCCCGATTCTGGTTCTTCTATTATCGGCCTGAAGGGGGGGGTGAGTTGGCATAAGGCAGAACGCACATTATCAACTAGGCACACTTCATTGGCGTTCGCTACAACCAACCAAAATTTTCCTTTCTCACGTCATAACACTAATATTATTGTGACAATTATAGGAATTTTATATGCTAAACGAATTTACCAAAGTTTTCCAATAGGATTTATTATTTGAAAATAGGAAAGAACTTAATGATATGCTTTTCATAGCAACTACATTTTAGAAACTTCGTAGGTACAAAAATCGTCCTGTAAGAGTTATACATCGTTTTTGAATGGAGTTTAATGTTAAGATAAGGAGTAATTAATTGGAGTTTGAGGTTAATGGTTGCAAAGTTGATTCGTTTGAATACAGTAAAAATTTTCCATTACTGATTACTTGACATTCAGTGGAGTTAACATTATAATTTAATATTACGTAATATTCAACAGATATGCGTATCAATGGCCCAGTTAGGGAGTCTAGTAAAGGACCTTTAGGACTTTGAGTAAATACTTAACTATTAGATCAGTGATTCACTCACCATTCAGTGATTGATATATCTAAATCAGCTTAACGTCTGTAACCACTTAAAGTCGGGAACTGTCATCGGACAACTGTTGAAATTCTTTACAAGTTTTAGCTACATGCAATATAACAGTCTTGACGTTTGTATTGAAAATTTTGACTTTGGTGTTGGCCGACATTTGTTTTGAGCTCCAAGCGTTTTTTTGTTGTAGAAATGTTGTCCTTGACTCCTTTATCATTTCGTGTCTTTACATCAACATCAAATCATATTTCCTTTATATATCTATGACGCTACCCATATATGTAAAAGTTCTTACACCTTTCAGAGCTTCTCCGCCATGTCGAGTGTTATAAAGTTGATTTTCGTTATGTTGTATCTACGGGTTTTACTCTTTTCCTTTGTGTATGCGGAGACTTACTGACACAGAGACTGCTGCTACATTGACTTTCTTCACTTGCATTTGTAGATGTGTGTAGGTCCATGTCGTCCAGTTTTATCATAGTTGTTCAGTTTATTCTGTGCTTTCCGTGAGATATTGAAGTTATTATAATCCAGTCAGTCACCAGAAGTGACAGAAAGGGTGAAAGTTAGTAGCTTTATCTGATACTGATCTTTACTTGGAAGAAATATTTAAATTGCTAATATTAAAATTGTCAAATTGGCTGAACAAAGTAAATCGTTTTCCAACACATTTGAGAACATTACTGGACAGATCTCCTATAAGGTAAGTGTAAATCGATTTCCAACTCAGTACAAAACATCTTATCACCTCATGTTATGCTGGTTCTCTTATGAAATAATCCATCAACAACATCTCTCTTTTTTGATGATTGAACCCATAGACGAAACAAATAAACACTACTGAAGCCTTATAAATCCACCTATTCATACTTGATCTTTGTATACAGAACCATCATGTACAATCACTGAAATTACATTATCTTTAATAATTATTCATTGTTTTGGTGCTTTTCTTTAATTTCATATACACTGCAATCAACTTGATAATCCGCTTCTATCATTTCATCATTAATACGTGTCTGATTATCGTCTCACTTCTTTGGACAATTATCATTCACTTCTCTAACATATAAACTAACTTCAACATTTAGACGATTACTTAATAAGCTTATGGCTAAATGAAATTTCTAAATAGTCTATTATGTAATCTATGTGGATTTTTCAATAGACGAATAACTATATATACGACTATACAGTTCAAGTGAATGGTTCATCTCTTAATCGAATCAAAGTAGTTTCATCACTGAATTGTTTTTATTTCTTTCTCAAGAAAAAAAGGGTTACTAGTCACTCATAGTGTTCATGATGAATTTAAGTTTCTGTGAAGAAGTAACTTTATCCTTGTGTTCTTTGAATAGTTTCTAGTATATTTCGTAGTTGTGCTTAAATCTCTTTTGCCAATAGTATAATTAACTTATATGCTGAATAGTGTATATCAGGGATATAATAATAGTGATGATAATAACAATAATAATAATAGCAGCTTTATTTAAGTTGGATTGTAACCGGAAAGTAGAATCCAGGACTCGCGTTTCGTCCTATTTGGGACACATCGGCTGGATGTACCTACATCCCAATGTTGATATTCACGATGGGATTGGGACTCAGTCCGTTTCGTGTCGAACGCCACTGCTTTCACCACCTGACTATTAAGCTCAGACAGTCACACTTGTGCAACGGGCACATTGGTATTAGGATGAACTTGATTTGTTATAGACTGAAACTTTATTAAGCAGTATATTTAGTACAATAGGAATTTTCAGTATACAGTATCTCAAGAAGTTACTCTTTTGCCATGTACACATACGATTGGATTTACACCAGTTCGTGTTCACGAAAGTAGCAACACCACCAACATCGCCACCACACTTTTACTTGATGAGAGGACGATCCTGACAAAAAATAGGTCATGTAGCCAAGATTTGTGAACTGTGAGGAAACCACGGTTACAGTGTATGTTAAGACTAAGGAGAAATTGTAGGTAGTTCAATTTTTCAAAGAGATCTATAGTTAAGACTAAGAATTTCAGGAGTAGACGTCCATTGTTCCCTTCTAACGCGTGTTGCCAGCCACCACAATGTCGTCGTTTATATCTAACTGAATTACTCAGGATAGGTCGTAAACATTTTATAAAAGTGCATCAGTACACATTCGAATTACGTAACATGACTGAGCAGATAAAACAAAAAGAAAAGTAACTTTTCGAGATATTTGGTAAAAAGTGGTAGCTAAAGATTTCAAGCAGGCCTCCAGGTAAGTTACCCAAGTTGCCCAACAAACAGTATAATTCGTTGGTTAGATTTTAAAATCAACATTTTGTCAACAGTAGTATATTGAATCATTAGATCTAATAGGTCTAAGTAACTTCTAACAATGTACTGAATGGAATGTAATTCAATTACATTTCATCAGTTGTATAATGGATTTCAATTCAAATGGTATTGTGGAGATAATTATTATATTTAGTTGTCGGCTTTTGTCACAGATTGATGTCTGTCGTGTACCAATGAAAATAGGGGAGCTTTAGACAGCTGTTTCATCACCGTATAAGACTTCTCTGAAATGAGCACTCCTTGATTCCTCTAGAGAATAGTATTCAACAAACATCAGTTTGTGTCGAATACAGACAACTTGCCTTAATACCTATCTCAACGAAACTGCCTCAATTCAATTATAGTATTCAGCTAACTAGTGACTAACTTCAGGATATTCCTGAAGTTATGACTGGTAGAGCTCATACTTATCGAGAGTGAAACAGTTATACTTAATTACAAACGATGATTGTTACACTATATCAAAAATTGGTGGAAGTGGAACTATACATACTATTGAATGCAGTTTTGGTGGTTCAATGGTTAAGAGTTCCCTGTGAATCCTGATGGTCCTAGTTTTTATTTTCTGGCTAAAGAGACAGGGTATACTGCTGGGGACTTCCATACTAAGACGAAATAGCAGTCCAATCTATCCTGTTTTCCATTAGTACTCAACCGGGATCAATCCGTCACATATGAAAATATCTTATGCAATGTGATGTATCATTTTATACGAGTTTGTAAGGTTACTATTTTTCACCCAGTAACATACACATAGTGGACGGAAATACTCAGAACTTTAGATAACACTTTATGTTGTAAGCAAACAAAACTACAGAATAAAATGATTGCTATCCACCCCATGTACTAGACAAATACACGTGATTGATAGAATACACTTTCCATATATAGTACAGTGATAATCTTTTACATAATCATAAGTGTGAATGATTTCTTTTTCATAGAATTTTTCATGCATGAAAAGTAAAGACCACCTACTGTTGCTGCCAGTTTTTATTCCTCTAGAAATGCCCCACCACCACCGCCATCAACCCCTACACCATAACCACAATCAGCAATAATATAAATGCTTACAGATACAGACCACATATCAAGAAATGAAATAAAATCAAGATTAATCTAAGTGAATAATGATTTGAAAGTTCTTGATAATCAATCAACTATGTACTGCATAGAACCTGATACAATGTGAATCTCTCTCTCCAAGTGACTATACCATATCAGCATGATGACATTACGTTTACAAGATAAACACGATAACGCAACACAACGGGAATGGATGAAATAATAAAGTATAAGATATAGAGTGTTAATACATCTGTGACACTATGCCTAGTACACAGTAATGTCACCTAGTCTCAACAAACATTGTTCATGATAATGGCTTGGATGACTTTGACTTAGTATTCTAATTTTAATAACATGCCTCAGACCAACGGTAATTGACTTCATGGAAAGAAACCATATTTCGACTTGGACACCCAGACTTTCATTCATTCTAATCTTACACCATCTAACAACGTTAGATGTGGTAGTCATTTTTAATGCGTACACAATGCATATCTGGATCATCTCACTTCATAAAGCTTCAATACTTCATCTATTAATCTACCATCTTTCCTTAGTACTCTGTACTTAACATTATTATTGCTTACTTGGTCATTTCAGGAAATACGGGCGTTACCCCGAAGATATGCATCACAAAAGATGTCCAGCCCGTGTTAGTCATTTGTTTCCTTTGACAATATTTAATACCCATTGATTAATAAAAATATCAGACTCCTGAACATTATACTTGTCATATTGTTGAGGGATGGATATACTCCCTACTCCAATACTAACACAAGTTGATAAAAGCCGACGAAGTTTTGTGAATGTCTACTGAGAATTCATCAGACTTTGACCGACTGAAGCCGATAAGATTTCTAAGAATAATGAAACGGGAAATGTACTTGGTTGCTTCACCCACCTTTTGATATGTCTATACGATAATGAGAATCAGTCTTGAAGTACCATTTTACATTTAAGAGTATCAAAACTCAATACAAATTTAGTTGGATTGTTACTCAAGGCGCTCAGTATAATGGAAACGTATAAGACCATATAAGCTGTGTATTCGAAGTATATAATCTGGCTACTTGTTAGATCAATTTCTCGAAAGTTAAATAAAGAGAGTGTTATACTTAGGAGGACATTAATGACGGAAATAATTGCTTAATCAAGCGACAGAATGGTAGTTTTGATAGATACTACTTATAGTTTACAATTCTAATGACAACTAGCAACAGGTTTTAACTTGACATGTGGTAACTGAGCCTTCTTGAGGATTATGTACTTTTGAGATAAGCTTATTAATAATAAATACTGCTACGGAACATATTGATCTGCAGAATTAGAAGATGCCTTCAAGTTAAAGAAGAGGAATATTATCCTATGTCAGGTGAATATATGTACACATATACCACCACTAAATCTTCGTCTAAGTTTGAAACTAGCATTGTTTTCCCAAGTTTGTCATTCTCTAGCATCGGATAAGTAGCAATAGATCTCAACTTACACAAGGGTAAAGGCAGTATTCTTCGATACAAAACAACGAACATTAACCCAATTTTACTTGATCTGACGGTGATACTCTGGAAGATATAGGGACCTTTAAATAACTGACCATTATCATCGATAAACAAGGAAGGTCTGATGCAGATGTGAAGGCACGGATCGGTAAGGCAAGGACAGCATTTCTACAACTGTAACTCAAACCAACTGTCAGCCAATATTAAAGTTACAATTTTCAATGCAAATTTGTAGACAGTTCTGTTGTATGAAGCCGGAACCTGTACAGAGAACTACGAAAAGCAACATCCAAAAATGCAAGTATTTATAAACGACTGTCTGCGTAAGATACTTAGAATCCGTTAGTAAGGTATCATTAATAACAACCTGTTGTGGTAGAGAATAAACCAACCTACTTCTTTTCGACGGTGAAATTAACAAAGTGCACTGGAGGCAAATAAGACACATATTGAGGAAATCACCAAACTGTGTCACAAGACAAGCACTAACTTAGAATCCTCGAAAGAAAGGAGGATGACCCAAGAATGCATTACGTCGGGAATTGGAGACAGACAGGAAGAGAATGAAGAGGACTTTGGAAGAGGTGGAAACGAAAGCTGTTGACAGAATTGGTTGGAGAATCATAGTCGTCGGCCTATGCTTCACATGGGGTAACAGGCATCGATTGACTAACTGATCATCGGGTAAGCATTAACTCCACACTGAGGCTAATATTTTAGATATTATATTAGTCAAACTGGTTAGTCTGTGGCTGGAATACTAAGATTTCTTTCATATTTTTATAAACTGACACGATCAGTGATCAACACCAGTAAGGTTGAATAAAATATATTTTCCAAACTTTTGGCTAGTATATCAGTCAACCAACCTGCTGAAATTGGGGCTACCATAGTCAAAGATGTTTGTCGCCAATCTATCAGGTACAGCTATTCTTTTAGCTTACCTAAAAGTTAAGAGACTTGCGTCGATTTTTAAATAAGGTAGTTTTAGAGACTGTCGTTTGCTGTGGATTGAGCAGTCTTTGTTACGAAATGTGCCTCATCAGTGGACTGGCTTTAATACAGCAGCTGTCCGCAAATGTGATCACAGTTGAATTTTCCCCTGTATAACGGATCTAGAATGCAAGATTCATCTTATTTGCGACTCATCTTCATTGAGAAGCAAATATAATGTGTTAATGTTGTTATTGTGACTCGAACCTAGACTATTTATATTATAAGTCACTACGTCCTTTACTTAACTGTTAAGTTCAAACATGTAAGACTTCTTGAAGAATATTTATATGTAGCTATAAAAATGCTTGTATTTTCCCTGTAGCAGAAACTAATCATTTCAACTTTACTCATACTTTGGAACGACTGTTGAATCAACGCTATTTACTCAAGAAACATATACAACAACAAAGATTATTCGATTGTAGTTCATAACAACTCCAGAAAGATAATACAAACATTTTTAAGTTACATATACACACCTGTTTCACACATTTCCATGAATAAACTAGCTTAATGATACACATGAGGACGCTTGATGCGAACGAAACATTCATACACTCCATTCTGAACATTTACACAGATATTGTTTGAGTTGGATTGTGACTGACTAGCGAAATCTACGACACATGTTTCATCTTACTTAGGGCTCTTCAGACGGACATGTTTACATCCCACTTTTTATGTTCACTCCGGAACTCGAACTCAGTTCGTTTTATTCCAAACACTACTGCGTTCACTACTAGGCTACTGAGTCCAGATGTAACGCAAGTCCTGAGCTCTGCTTTCTAATCACAATTAAACTCAAATAATACTTGAAGACTATCGCTATATCGAGATAATCCGCTAAGGATGCTGTCAAAGAAGTTGAACATTGGAACCACTGAATGTTGTTTGGCTGCATCGAGTTCCTTTATTATCAGCCATTTGTTCTGGAACGATTGAGCGAACGTTCGGGTTACTGTTGGAGTCAATACTATTCAGAAGTACACTTCTAATTACTTTGTATATTTATTGCTCTATTTTAGACTATTGTTATTGCTATTGTTGTTGCGATTGGTATCGTTGTTGCCATCGCTGCTATTGTACACAGTAATTAATCGTTTTACGACGACTTCTTGTTATTCCTTGGGTTTTGGGGATAATAAACAAGATCGATACTCGATTAATTGGAAATCTTGATCAGTAGAAGCAAGACAGTAGTGTTCTGAACTCCAGTAAGCGCTCAATCGTAGCAATTTAGTCGGCTGATTTGACAGATGCACATAAGACAACAGAGACTGACCAATTTCAATCCATGATAAATCAACGGGAAAATCCAAATACATTCTATTTATTTACACGAATGTGACAATTACATTTAACTGGAGACTAGTTCCAACCCGAAAGAAATGTGCATCTTGGATTCCTGCTTACTAGTCACAATTCAGTTTTATATATACAGAACTTTCTGCATAGTCACATAAATCTATTCAAGTTAGTTGAGTGGATTGCTGACAAATAAGTTATTGACCAAACTATTGTTTGGCTAATAAATGTTAATTCATTGTTCGTAAATGTATGTTTCTGAAGAAGATGGTAATTAACTCAATGTACAATGTAACTAGTAAATTTCTCTTACATTGTAAACCTATGAATGATAGATCCATTCGCTATGACATTGATTCTAGTTGAGGTTATCTTTTCGGAAACATTCAATATTCCCCCCCCCCCCCGCCTCCACCTTCTAATTTGTCCAGAGATCAAAGATAAATGAACCTTACAGGAATGATTAAAGTTGGATTGTGACTGTTTAGTAGAATTATGTAAGTGCCTTTCGTCGTTTCTAGAACTCGTCATCTGGATACACCTGTACCCAGTGCTGATGTTCACACCTAGGCCCACATTTATTTCGTTTCATGTTAAATATCACCTCGTTCACCACTAAGTTACTGAGTTCAAATGTTAAGATTTATATACTTTGAAATTATGTATACATACTCGTTGAACAAATATAACTTCGCAGACTTAGTAGCCCACTGGTAAACGTGATGATATTTAACATAAAACTTATTAAGTTTACATCTCTGAGTAAATATCAACACTAAAATGCAGACACATCCGGCTGATGAACCTTGCTATGGACGAAATGAGTGTTCTGGCTTATATTTATCAGTCATAATCCAACTTGAATATATTAAATACCCAATATTTTCTTAATTACTAAACACAGAGCTTAGACCATCTCACGATATCATATTCTAATTCATATTCCAATTCATTCAACTGTAAGTTGGACTTAATTGGTGACATTCACATGTATTCAGTCATCAACTAACCGAATCAATCTTAGAATCCGAGATGAACAGTCTACAAGGTAACGAACAGAATAAAACAACCATGAACAAAAAGCACAATAAGATCATCTAGAATCATTCATCGACAAAAATCTAAATTGACGCTACTACTCTTACACATCATCAAATAATTATTCACTGTAAATGTAATTTAACATTATTTCAGTAGTCTATTACAAAAATTGAATTTTTACATTTATACAAAAATGAAAACACAACAAAAAGAAATTTTTTTTTTTTCATTCAACAAAGAAAATTCTTTTATTGGATTTTTCAACATTCCATGTATAAATTCATACATATACTTATATACTACTTATAAATAATGTGGCGCCAAAATATATATTTTCAAAAATCGATATGATCATTAGTGAATATTTATTTTCTTTTCTATTTTGATAAGCATTAGAATACCAGAAGATCTATGTAGTAATCATGATAACAGAATAAAAAATGATATTGATATTACTAATCATTACATATAGTAATCCCGTTTAGATCATAGTAACCAATGTGTATACCTAAATCTTCTTGAAAATTGAATTTAAGATCTTCAGATCACAACAAAATTAAATTGTTGTCTCCACAGAACTGCACTAAATCAATTATAATTATCAGTATATTAGTGACTAACTTCAAGATGTTTCTGAAGTTCTAGTAAGAAGTCGTTTTGGTTGGAGGTCAGACTTGTTAAAAGTAAGAGAGTTATCTCTAGTAACAATCGATGATCGGGGGGGGAGGGTGGAATTGGAATTCTATCTTTGGACGGCAGCTAGTCCATTAATGCAGATGATAAAGCGTTTGTCAGTGAAGGCCGAATGTATTGAATTGGATTCTTTGACAGATTTGAGTGTATATACTGTTGAGGAGTATGATGTTAGAATGAAACAGTTGTCATATGTTTCTTATATTTGAGTAATAGTCAACCTCGATTAGTCTGTAATGAATATAAATAGTACAGTTCTAAGTATCATTAATTACATGACAACCTTAACTCAATTAGGAAGTCTATCGTATTCAGTGGAATTTATATAACATGATACAATAAATGCGAATGTTAGACATAACATTCTAAATCGTTGAATGTTAGATCAAAGAAAAAAAACAATAGCAATTGACATTGTCTAATTGAGACAAATACCTGATGTGAAGTTAGCATTCGACAATTTTCAAAAAAATCAATGTTATTTCACTAGTGACTAACTTATTGAGGAAATTTCTGGAGTTCTAATAAGAAGACTTCACAAGTGGAATACAACCAAGTTGAGTGTGAGACAGCTACCCACCGATTACAATAGATAAGGTCAAGCATATTGAATCTGTAAAATGAGATGCATAAGGTAGTGAGAGATTACTTCCATGAAGGGTATAGTCCTCATTCATTTCATTCAGTCTAGTAGCCCATTGTATAGGCAGACACACATACACACTCGGAATACGATGTAACGAAGCAACATCGGTTACATTCACAGTCTCAGTTTATCGTTAATACTAGTATTACTAACCGGTTGAATACATAATTTGTAAAACAGAATGTTAAAGTCATCGTTATGGAAGTTAAGTAGAATTTACCCCAGTAATGAGTTAGATGTCTTCAGAGTAACCTACTTTGATAATGTTAAATCGTAGAAATATATGATTCGTACATTAACCACTAAATGAAATCAGGTGAATTGATCAGCGTTTATATAGAAGCATAACATTTCACTTTCTTTTTAGAGTCCTATATGATGGTCTTCTTATTAAGAACAATACTGATTTCATTGTACATGTGGTTTACCTCATCGCTAGAAGATCATGGCATAAATAGAGTTCAGTCACAACAAAGTGATTACTAACATCATATGTTGAAATCATAAAGAGTAACTAGTTATGCATTAACTTACTGTTCCCATAAGATTAGAAATTGATAGTTGATCATATAAAAAGCTTTAGATATCCTAAAGTCAATTACCAATACCAGGTTACTAAGATCAATTCAAGTAAGGAAAATTAGAAATGAGTTCTTCAGAATGTAGATAAAAGTATTTTTCTTCATTCCTGAGATAACCTGGATGATATTTTTAGTCCTATAAGATGTTCTCAATACAACTGGGCACTAGATTAAGCTTCCTAAATGCATGATTCTAGATAATCTTACTGAGTTACTGATCATGGTAGTTGTTTTTTTCTCTATTTTCTACTTTGCTGGCTGTTTACCACCAGGCTTCAAGAATGTTTCCCTTCAGTTGGTGTCTTATAAAACTGACGAGCCTACCACGATTATGCGACTACAAAATCAATCGCTTATCCTTACAAGTAACTTTATCCGCTCACAGAGAGCAACATATGTAACATGTATACTAAAATGTCCAGCAACTATATTGTTCCACAATCTCCGTTTCTTCAACCTATAGCATCTATGACAAAAACACCTTTATATTTGATTACAATAGAGACAATGTTATTTTTGGTAAAGGATATAGTATAAGTCTTTTATAACATAGATTTTCCAAGTAAGCGACTCACTTGGTTTACACTTAGTTGTTATAACTCGTCCTTGATATCTTAACTAGCAGCAAACAACCATAGCACTCGAACGCCTTGAATCCACCTAGTCGCAAATTCAGAAGACAGAAAACGAGAAGACAGGAAACTTTATCCCAGCAAACTGGAGAGTGAGTTATATACAAATAATCGTATATTTATAGTTATTTTTAAAACAACAAGATCAGTATTATACTCCATCGAATCCGAAAATAGAAGTTTCAAACTATTACCCAATCAGAACGCGCCACGTTGAGATTCTGGAAGGTCCTATTGATCAGTAGTTGGATAGAATGCCCCAGGTTTTTTCAAGGTTCTGGTGGCTTCGTTGAAGTTTCTGGAAGCCGTTCCAACATTATTAAAGTATGGATCATTAGTTTTCGACTAAGTAGATTAATTACATCATACTAAATCACTCGAGACTCATAAGCCCTACTTTATTTCTTATGGTAAGCAGTAAAAGTCTACGATTGAATGGTTTATATCAAAAGTAACAAAGATCCACTAAATTTGTTTATTCAGAGCCTCTTTCCATTTTCAACTTAGTTGTTTCAAAATGTCGCGAAGTTTCACACAAATTCCCAGAAATTGTATCATCGAAGTTACCATTTAGGCTAATCAAAGTTTTGAGTTCGATTCTTCGTTATACTTGACTATCTGTCGATGTGGTACACTTTCAAAAATCCTTAAGTCTTAAAAGAAATATACACGGAAGTCTGTCTTACGTAGGTTGTATGCTGTTTGATGCTCTTCAAATAAACCTCGCTCCCCCCCCCCACCACCTGGTGGATTGATTCCATGTTACTTAGTTACATAATTTATGGTCTTAACCAAACAGTGACTGATTTCTTTGCAAATGAAATGTTTACATTGATTGCTTAATGAATAGTGCCCAATGTAATGTTTATTTAGTTGTTTATACTCATGATGAAATCCTATTAGTCACATTGTAATGAATGTAATTGTCCAATTGATTCGAAATCGTTCTCATTATTTTTTAATGGAATGTAGTTTGGGAACAGTTGACAAGAGGGTATTTAGCATGTATTCATAGTAAGGTGTACCTGTAGATATGAAAAAGCCATTTGTATTTAATGGATTTATTCACTAGTGGTTCAATTTCATAGGATGCGTCAACTATCAATGAGCTATTTACTGTAAATATCTCAGTCTTATAATAGTTAGTCAATACTTAAATGATTCAGTTTACCCGTGTCACTGTCATATCTACATTTAATAGGTTTTGAATTATGGACGTAAAACGTGAGTGAAACAATATCTATAAATACATCTAGATGAGAAAGAACTAAAATGATTCTGATGACATTGAGCAGCAGGAACACATTCTAACATCTAAGAGATTTGAGAAAGTGTTATGATGCCAACTGTCATGACTTGGAAAGGAAGAAAGGAGGATTTGATTGGTTGTAGCGAACGCCAATGGAATGTGCTTAGCTGATAATGCACGACTGACCTAAGCTTACTCACCCCCCCCCAGGCCAATAATAGAAGAACTAGAATTGGGAACCGGAAAAACAACGGAAAACGGAAAAACGGAGAACGTATTGTATTTTAATCATGCCTTTATATATACATAAAATCAGGCCACACGGTAAACCAATCAACAATCTAATATTGATACAGAACAAAGGAAAGAGTGACAGTGAATGGGGCCAACTTGTACACAACTAAGTAATTGTAGTTCATAGTAATAAACAATATGCTAAGAGTAAATATACTAAACGGGAGGACAGAGTAAGGGGAAGGTAACAGTCATAGAAATGAAATGATCACATTATCCTAAGTTATAATAATAGAAATAATATTGTAAAGCATAGTTCTGGTAGATAATTAATCTTTATTAGGTGCCCGCCATATCAGAAAGTGACTAATCTAAGGGTGATGGACTACAACAAACAGTTCAATATATGGTCTTAGCTAAAACACTTAAGTTTTCCTGCAAGTACAATTCATAAATCTATACATTCAACTTCAGTCAATTTGTACTATAACATACATTTTAAGAATCTGCTTTACTACGATTTACTATGAAATATACTACTTAAATATTCAACTGCACCATATTCATTACAAATAACAATATTTCATATACATGGTCCTATTTATTAATTCTAAGTTGATTGAAGTCGTTGGATGCTGGATATCTCTGTGATTTAACGGTTAAGCATTTACCGTAAAACATTAAGGTAGTGGAATCTATTCCTTTATAATTGGATGTTATGAGTATTGTTGAATTCGAATTGGATATCATGAATTAATCTGCATTAGACAATCAATAAATCTCAGGAACTAGCACGCAACACCGGTTTCGTATAAGTATGGGAGTTAATGGAATTACGGATCGTTGACCCCACAAAGAAATCCAGCCTGAAATCTACAGGCCTTAAGGTGAATGTTTACACATTAAGCAACTGAGTCGACAGTCAGTTCTCGATAGATTTGGTCAAACCCATTCACTGTTAGTAATATGTAATTGCCACATGCCTGACATGGCTGAATGTCACTCTGTATAGAGCACCCTAGCTTTTAGTGCATATCTAACACAGATCACTTTGCGATATCAAATTAAACTTAACAAACTCCACAGCATACAATTACAGTCTAAATCAACCCATTAGTTACAAATGTTTAGTAGTAATTCTTGGAGTTTTAGTAAGAAGACGTGATCAGCGGAGTTCTACCCTTTAGTTGATTAATTTAATTAAACGGCTTCCTTAAAGTCAGTTTATAATAAACAGATGACGAAAACCTAACATTTGTATAACAATCAAATAGTTACCCTAGTTACTCTTGAAGTCACTAGGATCTTATATCATTACTTCAGAGAGAGAGTTTTGTAGGGATGATTGTAACTTCTAGATAATATTCAACAAAGATTGATGTTTAGTTAAAAATAAACGGTTTATGCTGACCGGAATTATTACCTAGCGAAAGTTTCTTTATGAAGTCAGCTTATATATGGCTTACTTTAAGATGATTGACTAAAATGTTCATGGGAAGTTGTGTATTGACAAGTTTATACATTCCAGAAGTGATACTAAATAACTATCATATTATATCACTATTGAATGTTAACCTATTGTAATTAGAATGTATTCGGATCTTCCCGTTGCTGTGTCATCCACTGATATTGATCAATCTCTGTTGCCATATGTACATCTTAAGCAGATTGCCTAGATAAAGCAATAGTTCACAGGTATTGTTTGATTCGGAATGTGACGGCGTGGAGATCGATATTAAGTTTAATTAAAATTAATTTGTCACAGATTATTGTTAGTAGAGAACCATTTAAAACCATGGTTCACTGAATGGTTGTTTCGTCCTAGTGCAGAACTCCTCAGCAGTGCGCACCATAGATTCCATCTAAGGTGCATCAGGCTTGCGAATGGCTAACAGTATGTATCAATGGGCCGGCAGGCATCAATTGATAGAATTCTTAATTAGATCAATTCGTGATTTACTGTGGTGATCATCTACTGTCATCGGTGATAACCGTTTCACTCCAGAAAAATCTGAATTCGACTAAACTTAAACCGATCTTTACAAACCACCTCAATTCATATGCAATGATCAGTCAAGTTGTGACTAATTTCAGGCTGCTTTTGAGGGTCATGTAAGAAGTCATGACTGGTGGAGTTGAGAGTTGTCAGGAGTGACACAGTTATCATTTACGACAATGGATGATCGTCACGCTGTATGTCAAAATTAATGTAAGTGGGAATTCTGTCACTGAATGCCAGCTGGTCCAGTTGTACAAAGAATTAGGCGTTCGGCCAACCCTGAAAGTCATGGAACTACTACTACTACTACTACTACTACTACTACTACTACTACTACTACTACTACTACTACTACTACTACTACTACTACTACTACTACTACTACTACTACTACTACTACTACTACTATTTCTGTTGGTACTGCTGTTCGTATCACGACTACGACTAATGGTGCTAGCTCTACTACGCATACTACTAATGGTATTACTACTAGTACTTTTACTACTATTAATTAAACTAGTACTTACATTATTGCTATCCATACTAATGCTAATACTACTTACATTAATACTTCTACTCGCACACTAATACTACCGCTACTACTACTACTACTACTACTACTACTACTACTACTACTACTACTACTACTACTACTACTACTACTACTACTACTACTACTACTACTACTACTACTACTACTACTACTACTACTACTACTACTACTACTACTACTACTACTACTACTACTACTACTACTACTACTACTACTACTACTACTACTACTACTACTACTTTTTTCTATACATTATATACATTATACTACTATAAAGACTTAATTCTAACTACTACTACTACTACTATTTCTGTTGGTACTGCTGTTCGTATCACGACTACGACTAATGGTGCTAGCTCTACTACGCATACTACTAATGGTATTACTACTAGTACTTTTACTACTATTAATTAAACTAGTACTTACATTATTGCTATCCATACTAATGCTAATACTACTTACATTAATACTTCTACTCGCACACTAATACTACGCTAACTATTTCTGTTGGTACTGCTGTTCGTATCACGACTACGACTAATGGTGCTAGCTCTACTACGCATACTACTAATGGTATTACTACTAGTACTTTTACTACTATTAATTAAACTAGTACTTACATTATTGCTATCCATACTAATGCTAATACTACTTACATTAATACTTCTACTCGCACACTAATACTACCGCTACTACTACTAAGCACAATACAACCCTCACTACCACTGATGATGACCATTTGAAATTAAGAGTTTGCAGTTATGTACAAAGATCAAACTTACAACGTCATGATACCAGTCAGTCATCATCATATTCATCATCATCACACTTATGAATAATGAATTAACTTCTTGATGATTTATAGTAATTGGAAATTGATTCACAATCTCAATATACAGAACTTACTGATGCCCAAAAACGAAAATGTTACCATTTAGATGTTTATTTCACTTACAAACATACAAATAGAAAATAAATAGGATAATATGAAATATTTTTGACAAATTTAATAGTTTATTTCAATAGTTGACATACTACTTAATCTGTAGTTGATTAATAATAATTAAATATTTATAAGTAGTATATAGATTGAAGAAAAAAAAAAGAAATAGATTAATATTTTTAATCACTTATTATAAGAAATATGATGATGATGATGATGATGATGATGATGATACAAAGCATAGTTTTATACACGATTACATCATAAACATAAAACTATCATAAACATTCTTTAAGTTGATCATGTTGGAATAAAAAAATTCCCATATGAATAATAAACTAATAAGTATGATTATTTCATTAGATTACTAAAGAAAGTTTAATGTATGCTAGTTTTGTAATGATGTTAGTTGACAATCTGTAAAAGTCTACGAGGAATACTAAACAGTTAGTTCAGTGTAGTTTAAGACTCTTCAATATTATATGCCTACTATATTCAATAACTAGTAGATTATAGATTTACTTCTATGAAGAAATCAATAGTGTATATTGTTGAAGAGTGTCATACTAAGATGAATTACATGATTATTCTACACTGGTTCAATTGCGATGGTTATTTTTTTGTGGAGATTGGTTATTTTATTTGATAGAATATATCACAGATTGATGTTGGCAGGGTAGCATTGAAAATCAGGGAGCACTGGACAGCTGTTTCATTCTAGTGTGGAACTTCTCAACAGTGCGCACCCCAGATTCTGCACCAGGGGCTTCACGTTGACGCGAACGTTAAACCGTCTGCACCACTGGATTGGCATCTAATCGTAAAATTCCCACGATTCCACGAATGGATGCGTTCGCGTCAACCTGAAGCCCCTGGTGTGGAATCTGTGGTGTACACTGCTGAGGAGTCCCACACTAGAACGAAACAACTGTCCACTGTTCCCTGGTTTTCAATTCTATTCTACATTAGATTATAATGATATTCAATAAACATTAATCCATGTCAAATGGATGATGAAAGCATAAAAATTCAGAAATTCATCTTTTATTAGAAGGTATACTTAGGTGACACTATTGAATATCATGAAGAACAATGTAATGATGTTTAAAAGATGCGATAATCATTACTATATGTTACTTCAAGTCTGATTCTCATTATCGTCTTAACATCATATAGGGAGTAAAATAATCAAGTATATTGATCACTTTACTAATCTTAGAAATCATATCAACTTCAGTTAGTCGATATCTGATGAATTCACAGTAGACATTCACATAACGTTGTCAGCATTTATCCCTCAACGACAGGACAAGTATAGCGTTCAGGAGTCTGATATTTTTATTCAATGATGAGTGTTAAACATTGTCAGAGAAAACAGAAGACAAGCACAGGCTGAAAATCTTTGATGATGTATATCTTCGAGGTAACGCCCGTATTTCCTGAAATGACCAAGTAAGCAATAATAGTGTTAAGTACAGAGTACTAAGGAAAGATGGTAGATCAATAGATGAAGTATTGAAGCTTTATAGAGTGATGTGATCTGGGCATGTATTGTGTATGTATTAAAAATGACTACCACATCAGACGTTGTTAGTTGATGTAAGATTAGAATGAATGAAAGTCTGGGTGTCCAAGTCGAAATATGGTTTCTTTCCATGAAGTCAATTACTGTTGGTCTAAGGCGTGTTGGTTGAGACAGTCTACCTGATTGCGGTTATCTATGCCATAATCATGACCAATTACTATAGATTCTGAATGGCAGTGCCAAACATCTATCTACTTTTCATCTTCCTTTGCATCTTAGGTTATACTGTACTTTCATACTTTTGTTCTATTATTTCTCAAGGTACAATAACTTGGACCAATGTGTATATGTTCCATATTCCATGCACAGATACCGATAAATGTAAAATTGAATGATTATTGAGTAGTGACTAATATCATGTTAGTGAAACAATTTATAGTGTTGAGTGAATTCTTTTGATTAATTTGCGTTATGACCACTGTCAGAGACACCATTCATCACAATGTACTGCCAATAATGTTGAATCACTTAGACTAGTGGGCTTGTTACAACTTCATCAGTACAGATATGTCAGTAGTATAGCGAGTTTGACAAACTTCAAGTTGGTCTCATTTCAATGACCAATCTAACATGTTATAAACCGATGGTAACATAACTAATTAGTAAAATAACTAAAATATAAAACAACAACAAGAATCATAGGAAGCTGATTCATTATAGACTGATTTTGGCAGTGTACCACTAGAAACCAGGATACAATGAACAGTTAATACATCGGAGTATGAGACCCTTTAGCAGTGCATAACCTCGACTTTGCCAGGGGAATAAACCTCCTACCTTCAGGTTGGCAAACCACTAAGCCAGTCTATGTCCAGTGATAGGATTTCCACTTTCTTCAATTCATGATACAATGCGACGATCATGAATTGTCATCGGTGATAACTATCTCACTCCCAACAAATCTGACCTCCACTAACCATCACTTCTAATAGGAATAAAATATCTAAGTAATCTACTTTAAAGGCATATCCAAGATAATGCAAAGTAGTTTGCCACATATATACATAATCTTTGCATAGAAATAATTTGTTATAAGACTGTCGTATATGATTTTATCACGTAGTACACTCCTGAATTGTACGTAGTTTTAATAAGAATGTAGTTAGATCTTCGTGTTGATTTGTTGTCGACTGAAATTCCTTAGTCTTTATCGTAACATATACATTCTGATAGGATAGCCTCGATATAGAAATTACTTACTTACTTACTTATGCCCGTTACTTCTCGCTGAGGAGCATAGGCCGCTCACCGAGATTCTCCATTTAACTCTGTCCTGAGCAATCCTTTCCAATTGTTTCCAGTTGCTGTTCATCCTTTTAATATCTGCTTCCAATTCTCTACGCAGTGTGTTCTTTGACCTTCCTCTTTTCCGTTTCCCAAGAATGAAAGCAGAAATTCTTCGATATAGAAATAGTTCACAAGTATTGTTTGAGTCGTATTGTGTTTAGTAGGCGGATACCTGAACTCAAGTGTCATCTTATTTGGGTCTCATTGGTTGAATGTACCTGCATTCCAATGTTGATGCTTAAGCCGAGTAATTCTCTCAGGATGCACATATGACAGCGAAACCTGATCAATTTTAGTCAATGTCAAATCAACGGGAGGATTCAAATACATTCTAATTATGTATATATACATAAAAGTTGTACAAATTCGTTTGTCTGGGCACAGTAGCCTAGTAGTTGTGTTTGACACAAAACAAACTGAGTTCGAGTTCCGGTATAAGTGATCATGAACACTGGGATGCAGGTACATTCAGGTGACGAATCCCGAATACGATTCCACTTGCTACGCACTATGAAATCCAAACGATACTTGTTTATAATGATATCTTATAACTTCGCATCATCGGCCCAAGTTGCTACACTTTAGCAACACAGTAAGATTAACACTAAATTAGTAAGAGCGATGGTTAATTTATTGGTGATAATAATAATAATAACAGAATATGGTCAAGGGTGAAAGAATTAGTTTGTTGAATGATATGTAGGATAAAGACTGGATAAACCTACACCACTATGATAGATTCTATACTTAGCCATCAAGTATACAACCACTGGTTACACCCTAACTATGTTGTCCTTATATACTAAAACGATCTAGAGCAGTAACCAATGATTTTATACACTAATGTCATGTTTTCGTTTGGTGATCTGTTGTTGGCTATAAGTATTACGTGTTAGGAAAACCACAGGTGATAAAGATTCACAACCTCATCTACTAGCTTACCATCTTTTCTAAAACATGGTGTCTTACTTCGTTATTGATTTCCCAATTATCCCAGTAAATGCGAATGATGTATCGAAAACATCGGCGATCAAATACCAATAACTTACGACTGTCAGAAACTATTGTGCTATTCATTTAATCATTAAATCACCAAAACTCAGGTCCAGGTACAACCAAATAATGTTAAGTAGAATGATATCCGTCACCTAGATTGTATTTTCACAAACTACAATCCAAATTTAATAATGAATTAACGGCGTGTCGAAGCAGTTATTAATAACATTGTCGGGATGATGTAGTGATATACCGGGCACCTAGTGAAGATTGACAATCTTCGAGAACTATGCTTTAGAACATTATTTCAATTATTATGACTGTGGACAGTTTAAACATTTCATTTCTATGACTGTTATGTTTTCATTGGCCGGTCCTTTCGTTTAATATATTTACTCTTAGTATGTTTTATATTTACTACGAACTACGCTTACTTAACTGTGTACAAGTTGTATCACTCATTGCCACTCTTCCCTTTATTCTGTACAAATGTTAGATTCTTGATTGGTTCACTATGTGGCCTAATTTTATGTATATACAAAGGCATGATTAAAATATAATACGTTCTTAGATCTCGCTATTTCCGTTTTCCCGTTCTAAATTCTGGTTCTTCTATTGTCGGCCTGGGGGTGAATTGGCTTACGTCAGTAGCGCATAATCAACTAGGCACACATCTCATTGGCGTTCGCTACAACCATCCAAAACCCTCCATCCTCCCTCTCTTACTGCACCCTATCATGTAGACACATGACATGAATCTAGATCATAAAAGGAACATCAGTCTTACTCCTCCCTTCCCGTCCAAAGATTTCAGATAGTCCTTGTTGACAGGTAGACACAAAGACTAATTCTTGAGTTTGTGATAAAGATGTCTGAATGAATAGCAGACAGCACTTCGCGTAAATACGTTGTTTGAAGACCACATCTGAATGACCACATCCAGTGTCGTCGGTGGATAACTGTTTTACACCCAACACGGTTTAACAAGCCACGTCTTCCGATTAGAATTCCAGGAATTATCGCTTGAAGTTATTCGCTGATAAGTGATGTTGATTTTTTCAAATATTTTGCAAATAGTTGTATGACCTAAATTATGATTCAAATAGTAGTCGAGTTGGCTAAATTGTGTTCTTTGAGATGGATGACTTAATTTTGGAACTTGCACTGTCAGCATCAGTGCAAACTTCTGAAAGAAGTCAACTTTTAAGGTTAATAGTCGGGGGTTATTAGTTGTGCATTTAAGGCCCATATACGTTGTTGACTGTGGATCGCTAATAACGCATTTTCTTAATCTACAAAGAATAAATACTCCTTATCAAACGTTATTACAGTGTATGTGTGTTACTTCATAATCTAGTAGTAGCTAGTACTAGTCACGATAAAATATGAATCGAATTGAGGCTGTTTCATAGACTCGGTATTACGTTTAGTTGTTTATGTTCGCCACCGATTAATATCGATTAGGTACCAATAGAAACCGCAGAGCACTGAACAGATGTTTCGTCCTAATATGGGACCCCTTAAAAGTAACCACTCGCGATTTTGTCAGAGGATCCTACCCAGGAACTTCAGGTCTCGCGGTGAACAACTCACTTCTATCAGTTCGCAATATACCTCGACTATTAGTCAATATTATTGGTGAAAATTGTCTCATTTCCAATATTTCTGGATTTTATCAGTCACGACCTCTCACTAGAACTTAAAGAATATACTGAAGTTAATCACTTGTTAGCTGGCTATTTTAATTTGTTTGTGGAGATTAGTCTATAATTTTATTGTTTGTATTCATGACGTAATAACGGTGAAATAAATTCCCTATTAGAATCGACTGAACACACTACTGAGGTATCCCTTATCCAGACAAAACAACTAATCAGTATTCTCTAGTTACCACTGGTACCCAATTAATATCAATCTGTGACGATCGCATGCAATTAAATCGAGATGTTTTGTAGAGATTGATATTTTAGTTGACTGAACATGTCACAGAATAATACTGGCGTGGTACCATTGGAATCAACGGAGCACTGGACAGCTACTTTGTTCTAATGTGGGACTTCACAACAGTGCACACTCTAGATTCCGCTACAAAATGATGGAAGTGGGAATTCTACCACTGAATGCTGGCCCAGTGATGCACAATTTAGGTGTTAGCCAACCTTAGCCCCTAATGAGCACTATTTAGGATCACCATAATAGGAACAAACAGGTGTCCAGTGGTTCCTGGTTTTTAATGTTACCCTAACAACATCAATCTATGACGTAATCAACAAACAAATAAATTCCATAAGTAAAAATATTCCTGATAAATTTTCAAATTAAAAATGTCGAATTACATTTTAATCGATCATCACCTTGAAACTAAATAAATTTGCTACAAATTGTTGCTAACTGGTCATAATTAAAAGTTAGAATTAAGATATTTACTAACTGTCACTCCCCCTCCCTCCCACTCCCAACCCTATGATGACAGCAATCAGTACTAATGTCTACTTATAAATTAGACATTTATGTATGTAACTTAATAAAAAGCTAGTGTCTGTGTATGTGTGCATGTTCAAAGGGAGGGGAAGGAGGGGAATGAGTGAGGTGGGGGGGGGGCTAATTGAGAACAAGGTTACCCTCTCGTTTGACACACACACACACACTGAGATACACTTCATTTCATTGCTATACTCAATCTATTTCTACTGTCTTAGATTGTTATGCTTACTATCGTTCTATGCTTCTGTTACTAAGTAACTTCATTATCTATGTTTACTATTCAAATGAATTATATGCATAAATAGTATCAATCATAAATGAATAATATAAATATATCGGTATATTATTGTTGTTAATAGGTAATAAATTGTAGAAGATGAATTGAATTGGCTTCATGTTATGACGGGAAGAGAGAAAGGTTGGTGTTGGTGGAGGCGAACTCCAATGGAGTGTACCTAGTTGATAATGAGCACTATTTAGGATCACCATAATAGGAACAAACAGGTGTCCAGTGGTTCCTGGTTTTTAATGTTACCCTAACAACATCAATCTATGACGTAATCAACAAACAAATAAATTCCATAAGTAAAAATATTCCTGATAAATTTTCAAATTAAAAATGTCGAATTACATTTTAATCGATCATCACCTTGAAACTAAATAATTCAACCGATTATTCTTTTCATAGAGATAACGTACAAATTTTCTTTTTTTTTCCTCTTTTTTTTCAATGGTTCTTTCCCATAGCAACAATAAAATTTACAATAGAAATGAAATAAGATGCCAAAAAAAGAACGAGAGAGAAAAATGGAATGAGAAAAAAAAACAGATTGAGAAAAAACAAAAAATAGAGAAAAAAAAGTGAAATAAAATCTATTAGATGTTTATATGAAAATAAGTAATAAATTACAATTTTTATTTATTTATTTATTAAAAGTTTATCATAATATCAACGTAAATGAATGATATTTCCTGGATACAATTGATGATTTTATAATCAGAATTGTTTAGTCTATAAGTGATTAGATACACAGATACACACACACACACACACACACCTTGAGCGAGCGATCGAGCGAGTGAGGAGGGAGAGAGGGGAGGGGAGAGAGTGAGATACACTTCATTTCATTGCTATACTCAATCTATTTCTACTGTCTTAGATTGTTATGCTTACTATCGTTCTATGCTTCTGTTACTAAGTAACTTCATTATCTATGTTTACTATTCAAATGAATTATATGCATAAATAGTATCAATCATAAATGAATAATATAAATATATCGGTATATTATTGTTGTTATAATCAGTACAATGATAACAATTATTTATAATGACAAAATATGAAATTGTTATACTAATCAACTGTATTAATTACTTTTCATATTATTTAAGTTGAATTGTGACTAGTAAGCGAACTTGTTAGCTGGATGTTCCTACATTCCAATGTTGATGTTCACAGTGAGATTTGAACTCAGTCCATTTCGTGCTAAACGCCACGGAGTTTACCACTTGGCTATTGTGTATTATAACTGTATCGAGGCAATCTGCTCAGGTGGAACATATAGCAACAGAAGCTGATCAGTTTCAGTCCATTACAAATCGGCGGAAAAACATAAGCTTATCTTAACTTATTATTATTGTTATTACTATCTATACTAAGTAAAGTATGTATACAGTATAGGATATTGTTGTTAATAGGTAATAAATTGTAGAAGATGAATTGAATTGGCTTCATGTTATGACGGGAAGAGAGAAAGGTTGGTGTTGGTGGAGGCGAACTCCAATGGAGTGTACCTAGTTGATAATGAGCGACTAACCTATACCCACTCACTCCGCCCCTAAGACCGATAACAGAAAAACCAAAATAGAGAAGCAATAAACGGAGAACTTATTGTATTTTAATCATGCCTTTATATATACATAAAATCAGACCACACAGTAAATCAATCAAGAATCTAACATTGATAAAGAACAAAGGAAATAGTGGCAGTGAATGGGGACAATTTGTATGCAACTAAGCAACTGTAGTTCATAGTAATAAACAATATACTAAGAGTAAATATACTAAACGGGATGGTAAAGTAGGAGGAACATAACAATCGTAGAAATGAAATGTTTACATTACTTATGATCAAAATAATTAAAATAGTCTTGGAAGTCCATTACTTTACTTTAAACTCCCGACGTAACACTTCAATAAATACACTTCTTAAAATCAACTATTATTTCATCTTCATTAAATATAACCGAAGTAATGAATGACTATGAGTAAGAGATTCTGGAAATGACCTGATGAAATAACAACTTAATTAAGTCAAATAAAAAGGTTAAAAAATAATTGTTGTCTATCTAAGCAATCCGTTCAGGATGCACATATGGTAACAGATATTGACCAATTTTAATCCAGGATAAATCAACAGGAAGATCCAAATACATTCTATTTATGTATACGTACGTTGCACAAGTATAATTGCATGGACTCATTAGCCTAGTGGTGAATGTGATGGTGTTTAACACAAAACGAACTGAGTTCAAGTGCCAGATTGAGTGATCATCAACACTAGTAGGTGGTGATACATCCAACTGATCAGTCCCGAATAGGGCAAAAGGTACGTCATAAATTCGGCTTTTCAATCACAGTTCAATTTATACAAACAGAAAACGGATTATGAAGGTAATGTTCCAACTGTTTGGTTTAGATAGAGAACATCATACATATTACATACATTACTTACTTACTTACTTATGCCCGTTACTCCTCGCTGAGGAGCATAGGCCGCTCACCTGTGTTCTCCATTTAACTCTGTCCTAATCAATCCTTTCCAATTGTTTCCAGTTGCTGCTCATCCTTTTAATGTCTGCTTCCAATTCTCGACACAGCGTGTTATTTGGCCTGCCTCTTTTCCGTTTCCCATCAGGATTCCATGTTAATGCTTGTCTCGTGATGCAGTCTGATGGTTTGCGTAATGTATGTCCTATCCATTTCCATCGTCTTTTCCTAATTTCCTCTTCGGCTGGAAGTTGGTATATCCTCTCCCATAGTAAGTTGTTGCTGATGGTTTCCGGCCAACGGACATTCAGTATCTTGCGTAGGTAGTTGTTTATAAATACCTGTATCCGTCTGATGATGTTTGCAGTAATTCTCCAGGTTTCAGCTCCATACAGCAGAAATGTCTACACGTTCGAATTGAAGAGTCTGACTTTGAGGTTAGTTGATATTTATTTTGAGTCCCATATGTTTTTCAAGTGTAGGAATGCTGCCCTTGCCTTGCCAATCCTTGTCTTTACATCTGCATCGGACTTCCCTTGTTAATCGATGATGCTCCCCAGATATGTGAAAGTATTCACTTCTTCCAGAGTTTCTCCATCAAGTTGAATTGGGTTGGTGCTCCCTGTGTTGTATTTGAGAATCTTGCTCTTACTCTTATGTATGTTCAAGCCTACTGAAGCTGAAGTTGCTGCTACACTGACTGTCTTCGCTTGCATTTGTTGGTGTGTATGTGCTAAAAGATCTAGATCATCTGCGAAGTCCAAATCATCGAGTTGCATCCTACTTGTCCATTGAATCCCGTACATTCCCCCTAATGTGGAGGTCTTCATGATCCAGTCGACCACTAGGAGGAAGAGAAAAGGTGGTAGCAGGCAACCTTGTCTGACTCCGGTGCTCACTGTGAATGCATTTGTCAGTTGTCCTCCATGCACAATTTTGCACGGTGTTCCGTCGTAAGAGTTCCGGATGATGATGACGAGTTTCTCCTGGTACGTCGTAGTGTCGAAGAAGTTTCCATAATGTTCTCTATCTACACTATCAAACGCCTTCTCATAATCAATGAAGTTGATGTACAGGGGCGAGTTCCATCCAATTGATTGTTCAAGGATGATCCGTAGTGTTGCGATTTGGTCCGTGCACGACCGATCCTTACGAAAACCAGCTTGTTGATCTCGAAGTTGAGTCTCCACTGAATCTTTCATTCTGTTCAACAATACTCTGTTAAAGACTTTCCCTGGTATCGACAGTGGCGTGATCCCTCTGTAGTTCTCACATTTGCTCAAATCTCCTTTCTTTGGTATCTTGATAAGATAACCTTCTTTCCAGTCTGCCGGCACTTGTTCTTCTTCCCAGATCTTTTTGAATAAAACGTGGAGTATCCTTGCTGTTAGGTCGATATCTGACTTCAGTGCTTCAGCTGGTATATTGTCAGGTCCTGCTGCTTTCCCACGTTTGATTTGTCTGATGGCCATCTTGATTTCTTCCATCGTTGGTGGAGTGACATCTATCGGGAGATCTGTAGGTGCTGCTTCGATGTCCGGTGGGTTCGGTGGAGCTGGCCTATTTAGAAGTTCCTCGAAGTGTTCTACCCACCTATTCTTTTATTCTTCAATCTCAGTGAGTGTCTTGCTTTCTTTGTTCTTGATCGGTCGCTCTGGTTTACCATGTTTATCTGCCAGTTTCTTCGTTGTGTCGTATAGCTGTTTCATATTTCCTTCTCTTGCAGCTCTCTCCGCTGTCGTTGCAAGGCCTTCGATGTATTTCCATTTGTCAGCTCTAATGCTCTTCTTTACCTGCTTATTTGCTTCTGAGTATTCAGCTTGAGCCTTGACTTTCTCTGCTCTTGTTCGGCTGTTGTTGATTTCTATCTTCTTGTTCCTCCTTTGCTGAATTTTGCTCAATGTCTCAGTGGAGATCCATTCCTCATAATGATGCTTCTTGCGGCCCAGAAACTCTTGACACGTTGACGTTAGTACTTCTTTGATTTCTTTCCAGTTGTCCTCCATAGTAGTTTCTTTTCTTTCAGTAGATTTTGTAATGCTTGGAACCTGTTGTTGGGAGCTATTTTCAATTTATTGAGTTTGTCAGTGTCTCGGAGAAAGCCTGTATTGAACCGTTGTACTGCTGCCACTCCAGTTGCCCACTGCTTCTTTAGCTTCAGTTTCATTTTAGAAACCACCAGGTGGTGGTCTGAGGCTATGTCAACTCCTCTCCTTGTTCGCACATCTTCCATTGATCTTCTAAATTTTTTATTGATACATATATGATCGATTTGATTGTCTGTAGTATGATCCGGTGAGACCCATGTAGCCTTGTGTATGCGTTTGTAGGGGGCGAATATTGTACCACCTATAACCAATTTGTTGAAGGCACATAGGTTTGTAAATCTTTCACCATTGTCATTTCTTTCTCCGAGTTCCTGTCGTTTCATGATTTCTTCATATCCAGTGTTGTCCATTCCGACTTTGGCGTTTAGGTCCCCCATCAGGATTATCAGATCCTTTCCATGACACGTTGCTATAATTGATTGTAGTCTATCGTAAAAGTGATCTTTGTCTTCGTCGTTGCCGTCGTTGGTTGGTGCATAGCATTGGATAATATTCATTGTAATCCCTTTCTTCATTGTTTTGAAGGATGCTTTGATGATCCTGGGTCCATGTGGTTCCCATCCCACAAGTGCATTACGTGCCTCCTTGGACAGCATCAGAGCAACTCCTTGAGTGTGGGGAGCATTTTCCTCTTCGTGGCCGGAGTATAGTAGCGTCTCTCCCGAAGCTAATGTTTTCTGTCCAGCTTGAGTCCAATGGGTTTCGCTGATTCCGAGTATTGTCAAGTTGTATCTCCTCATTTCTGCAGCTATTTGATTTGTCTTCCCGCTCTCCCACATTGTTCGAACATTTGGTGTACCTATAAAAATATTTGCTCTGGTTGTTAGAAGGGGGGGGCATCGGCCTCATGACTTCCGAAGAATTTCGGCTTTCATCATGAGGCGTCATAAACAATCCTTCCACTCCCAGGGCAGAGTTTAAATGGTTTATCTTGTTTAATCTGGTTTGCGTTTTTTTAGCAAGTTTAAGGTTTTTACGGGATGGGGGTGCTAGCCCTATGCCCAACCCTCTTCCTTTACCCGGGCTTGGGACCGGCAGTAACCCTAGGAAGGCTACAGGCGGAGTTATATTACATACATTACTTTGAATTATTTATTTTCACGTTCTTTTGCATTCCTGAATCCAATTTGTTAGTAGGCCTGCTTTCTTTGGTTGTTATCATTTCTCCCTGTTACCTGGCAAATTTCCTCGTATGTTGTTTTTTAGTTCCCATTCTTACACAATCTTACACTATCTACTACTTATGGACAACCTTATAAGTAGTATCTACCACTATATACTACGTCGATTGATGTTATTTACCTGAACTACTGTAGTAGGATCCATAAAGTACTACCTTTGAATGTCACAAAAAATGTATTCCTTCGTGTTGACATACTTCACCATCCATTGTATCTTTTATTGGATTACAGATTTATTAATCAGTACGATTCTACCTATTGACTAGATGAGAACATGACATTAACCCTGCTTTAGTGTACAATATGTAGATGTATTTGTTCACCTTAATTACATGAAGTGGTCTTGATAAGTAACCTTTTCAAGTGACAACATCTAAGTATCATTTCTTCATTTAGCTTACTTAGCTAGCTATATATCGTCATTATATGAAACTAAACACTGAGTAGTAAACTATTAACCATAATTCACTATCTGATTCCCATATTGTTCTATTCTTTATTCCCATCTTGAATATCAATATTGACTAACATGACCATATATATATTTATCTACACGTTGAATTCAAAAGAACCTCTTAGATTGATGATGATGATAATCGAAAACAAGGGAGTAGTAAACAGCCGTCTTGTTCGAGTACAAAACTCCTCAGAAGTGTACACAATTGATTCTGTCAAGAAAGTGAACATAAAGACTTAGGGTTGTCGAGTGTCTAACTCTCTGCACTGATAAGCTATCTAGTGTCAAGTGGTAGAATTCCCATTTTCATCTATTGGTTATTGCTATGACGCCAACCGTTATGATGTGAGAAAGAAAGGAAAGAGTATTTGGTTGGTTGTAGCGAACGCCAATGGAGTGTGCCTAGTTGGTAATGCGCGACTGACCTAAGCCCACTCACCCTCAGGCCGATAACAGAAGAATCAGAATTGCGAACCGGAAACAACGGAAAACGGAAAACCGGAAACAGAGAAATGAGTAGTGAGAACGGAGAACGCATTGTATCTTTGTCACGCCTTATATATATATATATAAAATCAGACAACACAGTTAACCAATCACGAATCTAACATTTGTACAGAACAAAGGAAAGAGTGGCAGTGAATGGGACAAACATATTCACAATTAGGTAACCGTAGTTCATAGTAAGAAACAATATACTAAGAGTAAATATACTAAACGAGAAGGACCGGGTAAAAGGAAAGTAACAGTCATAGAAATGAAATGATTACATTATCCTCATTTATAATAATTGAAATAATATTGTAAAGCACATTTCTCGATGATAATCAATCTTCATTAGGTGCTCGGCATATCAGTTATATACGACGATGATCATCCAGTGATAACTATCTCACTACCAACAAGTTTGAACTTCAGTAGTTACATCTTCCTACAAGAACATCACAATGTTAGTTACGAATTAACTGATTAATGCAAATGAATTAAGGTGGCTTTATTAGTATTACGTAATAAGTTTGTTTCATTTGTAAGCATTTTCAAATAAAAATTGAATGCCCATTCTCCAGACCTGTATTCACCAGTTAATAAATATGCCATAAAAGGTTGTTAAATGTATTAATGTTGTGAAATATTTACTAAGCGTCTATCAGTGTTATATCGGATCACTAAAGAAGGGTGAAAAGCTTCCAGAACTGTGTTTTAGAGAACTAATTCATTTATTCTGGTCGTGAGTGATGTAAACATTACATTTCTATTATTGTTACGTTGTTCTTACTCTATTCTCCAGTTTAGTATATTTGCTGTCATTGTATTGTCTCTTACTATGGACTACAGTTTATTAGTTGTGTACAAGTTACCCCCCCCCCACCATTCACTGCCACAATCTCTTCTGTTTCGTATTACTGTAAAATCCCTAATTGGTTTGTTGTATGGTCTGAATTTGTGTATTCATAAAGGCATGATTGAAATACAATACAACTGGAATTGGACTGGATTGGATTGTGTCTGTTAGGCTCATAAATCGTTGTTTTCTCTTTTCTGACTTGAAGGATTGGTAGTCGCAGGGAAGATGTATTCGTATTCTGATTGGTAATTATCAAGGCCACTGTGTATTTATTTTGAAATACATAACAACCAGTTCATATGATTGTTTATTGGCTACATCAAAAGTTTACTAACTATTGACGTATTCAGATGAGTTAGTCGTTCTGGTTACCCAAACATAATATAGACATCATCTTATTCGAAGTAAATACAATTTAAAGATTCAATTAAGAGTAGGTAAACTCTATCTAGAGAGTAGAGATACTTCTTAAGTTACAATGTTCAATAATCTATGATTCTTATCAATTAACGATTAAGACACTTTGTACCACCTTTCACTGTAGATGGCATTGTAAAATTTCTATAGTAGAGATCTCCTTTATATGCCGTATCTATGGATTATAATCTTCATACATATCATGATGTGAATAGTACAGCTAAGCTAATATGATCTATAAATATTCATTGAATGTGGTGGTTAGAATATGTATTATGTACATTTGACTGCTGACTACTTCACAATGTATCATTTTGTTTTACATAAGTTATAAATCAGGGTAAATTAGTAAATAAATCAAAAAATTCCATTGTGGTTGATACTACTCATAAGTTCGTCAATAAGTAGTAGATAGCAGAAGATCGCATGAAAGAGGAAACAGTAAACAGTATACAAGGTGAATTATGAAGTTATATAGAGGAAAAGGCTGATCATAATACTAAGGAGAAATGAAGATAATCAATTGAAGCAAACCGACCACAAGATTAGATCGAAGAATGCAAAGGACGTGAATATAGATAATTCAAAGTAATGTATATATTATGTATAACATTCTCTATTATTATCAAATAAGCAATTGCCTTGTCCAAGTATTCATCCACACACCATCAGTCTACTTATTCATTGAATACTAGCCTAAACATAGTCGGAATATTTCAGAATCATGCCAGTATATGTTGTCAAGGATTTTAGACTTTAGTTGACATGTACTAGTATTCTTCGTTGTAATACAGTTGTATTCATTCATTATTTTGAGTTATATGTTATTTCTAGATATTAATCATTGATTTTCTTCATTCACAGTGACAGCTTTCGCTTTAGCTATCCTAGAATAAGTTACAGTGACTTGGACTAATGAATACTTACATCAGTTTCTACGGCAAGTGGAATCCAGAACGTACATTCACACCGGAACTTTAACTTAATTTGTTTCGTGCCAAACACTTCCATGTTTATTACTAGGCATGTGGATATCAATACTGCGATGCAGGTACATACAGTTAACAATTCCCAAATAGAGAGGAAAGCGTGTCCTGGATTCCGCTTGTCAATCACAATATAACTCAAACCATATTTGTAAATCATCGTTATATTCAGGCAGTCGCTTAAGATACTCATATTTAGCAACTTCCCTTGTGAAGTATGGAATACACAGACAAATCTGGACTTTACAGATGACCCAGCTCTTTTATTTTGCACATAGTAACAAATACAGGGGAAGACGAGGATTGCTGCTGCAGTCTCCGTAGTCGGTAGTAGGCTTCAACGTACTCATGGAAAAAGACAATAGCCTTACATACAAAACAACAAGCACCAAAATGTTACACCAAACCTGATAGAGATGTTCTGAAAGATGTGAAAACTTTTACATATCTGGACATCATCATCGAAAGACACGAAGAATTTGATCTGATGCAGATGTGAATGCAAAGATTAGCAGGGCAAAGATACCATCTTTACAACTGAATAACACCTGAAACTCAAACCATCTGTCAGCAAACATCAGAGTTAAAATTTTTAATGTAAACGTCATTATAGTTCAGTTGCATGTAGTTGAGACTTGTCTGCCGAACTAAGGAAACCACTACTTAAAAGATATGAGTATTTGTGTTCACTTGACTACGCTAGATACTCCGGATCCTTTAGTCAGTAACGCCACTAATAACAACTAACTTCTAGTTGAAGAAGTAATTCGTATAAGGCGCATAGTAAAAAAAATTATCAAAATGCGTCACAAGACAGACGCTAACTTAGAATCCTCAAGGTCAAAGAATACAGTGTGCCTGGAATCAAAGAGAGACATAAAAGGAATGAATAATCTTTGGTAAGCACTGGATAGAGTTGATTGGAAAATTGTGATCGTTATCCTTTACATTACGAAGGGTTAACAGGAATTGATAAATAGACTGGCATTCTTATTTTGCTGAAATTCTTTCATCTTACTCTTCATACTAATCCCCTCCCCGCACTCCGCTTCTGTTTAAACAGAATATCTATCATCTATGCAACTAATCATTAAAAAGTATAATTGATAAAGTATAGAAATAGAATGATACTTAACATTAAATGACACTTTCAACATGTAAGAATTGTAAACACTTCAATATCATATTCATTCAGATCCTTAGTTATATCTTATTTAAAGAGAACTGATTGATTGGATGTTAGATAAGCTGTAATCTATGTAATGGGTTCTGTCATCCCACTGTATGTACTTCTACATGTATCCATATCGTACTATGATATGACTATGTAACACCAAATGAAAATATTTTTAGCTATGGAAAATTGATTAATTAGTAGTATATACATAAGTAGTAAAGAATAAATTATCAAATCATTTTGTTAGGATATAACGATTTGATAGTAGCATTGTGTATTCACTAATTGACCATGGAATCAAGGTCAGGACCTATAAGCTCATAAGTGACTAACATTTTGAAGGAATTCTTGGCATTCTAGTAAAACGACTGTAACTAGTGGAGTTCAATCATACTGCATGAGAGGCAGTTACTCAGCGATGTCAATGGATACGGTCAAGCAAATCTATAATGAATTGATTTAGTCACAAATATTAGCCATTGGATACTGGTAGGCTCAGTAGTCTAATAAATAAACGTTATGTTTGAAGCTTGAAGTTGGTGGGTTGGTTTCCATGATAGGGTTTTGGAGAGACACTGATAAAGAACCCATACTAGGATAAAACAACTTCTGAGCATCAATACTTGGTTTTTAATGATTGTCTAACTAAGACCACCTCATGATTTCAAATTCTAGTTCAACAAGGCACATTTGCTATTGTCAAGCCACTGATCCAGGCTTCACTAAGAGAACATTAGAGTAATGCAGACACTCTACCCTCCCCCTCCACGTCTTGGAGTGAAACTTATGATATTCAGGTTTTGCAGTAAATATTTAACGATCAGACTTACTGAGACGGTAATTATCTAATTGTTAGGCTCCATTTTCTATTAGTATGTGATACATCTCAAAGATCAGCCAATATCACCTGTGACAACTATCTCGTTCCCAACATTTCTGTACTCTACCAGGAACAACTTTTAACTAAAACTTCAATATACCTTTGAAGTTGATTAACATGTTCGAGTTGAGATAACTGAGTAAAGATTGGTTTTAAATTTATTGTTTGTACACATAATCAATTAATCTTACTTGAATATTATTGAAAAATCAGAAAGCTCCAACTTATGGTATTTGTCTCCTAGTATAGGACATTTTTAGGCATGAGTATCCTTGATAATACCGGAGATCTGTCAAACCTTACCGACATTAACCTACGAGGAATTTTAGTTTACTTGACATACCCGTATTCTAGACGAGGAAGAAATTAGAAAAAGATGCTGGAGGTGAATACGAGGAAGTAATCAAATTAAGTCACAAGGCAAGCAGTAATTTGGAATCCTCAAGGCCAAGGAAAAAATAGAAGACCAAAAAAACACATTGCGTCAAAATTGTAGGCACAAACGAAAAGAGCGAACATCAGTTGAAAAGAATCGAAAAGGAAGTCCCACTTTAGAGTTGGTTGTAGAAAGTGGTAGGCTGCCTATGCTCTATGTGGGCTAACAGGAATCGATAAATAGATAGATAGATAAATAAATAGATTAGTTAATTGATTGATTGATTGATTGATTGATTGATTGATTGATTGATTGATTGATTGATTGATTGATTGATTGATTGATTGATTGATTGATTGATTGATTGATTGATTGATTGATTGATTGATTGGTGATACCTGAATATCTTCGGTTCGATTATTACCTTTTATTGTAGCATGTAGTTGTGTACAACTGAAGAGACTCATCACTAGATGAAACAGATGTACAGTATTCCTTGGTTTTGATATGGAACTCAGTTGACATGAATTTGTGACGAATACAATTAACAAATTAAAAAAGTCACCTGTACAAAATCACTTCAACTCAACAGAATGACAATATTTTACAACACGTAATAATACTATTTATAAACCAAAAGTAGTATAAATTTCAAATTGAAAGTTTGACATAAACATTGTAGTCTAAGCAACATGTTAACTTCAATTACGTACAAATGTTTCTTTGAATGAAGATAATAATTATTTGAGTTAGATTGTGACTAGCAGGTTGAATCCGGAATGAACGTTTCGTCCTATTTGGGACTCGTCAGCTAAAAGATAATAATCATTACAAGAAATTTCTGTTACTCATGAAGTAGAAAACGAATGTTCCATTATCTTCGTTTAGATAAATACAAAAAACAATTCAAGGCAAACAGTTTATGAAGAATAACATTCATGCTTCAGAATACTTAACCGACGGAAAGTACTTTATCCGCCAATTAACATTCTGTAATTTGGTTCCAATAATTGAAACTGACACTTGGTGTTTGAACATAAAAATGAGAAATTGATACACTTAACAAAAAGACTCAATGAATACAAAAAAATACATGATTTCCGGCCAATGGACATTCAGTATCTTGAGTAGGCAGTTGTTTATAAATACTTGTATCCGTCTGATGATGTCTGTAGTAATTCTGCAAGTTTCAGCTCCATACAGCAGAAATGTCTACACGTTCGAATTGAAGAGTCTGACTTTGAGGTTAGTTGATATTTATTTTGAGTCCCATATGTTTTTCAAGTGTAGGAATGCTGCCCTTGCCTTGCCAATCCTTGTCTTTACATCTGCATCGGACTTCCCTTGTTAATCGATGATGCTCCCCAGATATGTGAAAGTATTCACTTCTTCCAGAGTTTCGCCATCAAGTTGAATTGGGTTGGTGCTCCCTGTGTTGTATTTAAGAATCTTACTCTTTCCCTTATGTATGTTCAAGCCTACTGATGCTGAAGTTGCTGCTACACTGATTGTCTTCGCTTGCATCTGTTGGTGTGTATGTACTAAGAGAGCTAGATCATTCGCAAAGTCCAAATCATCGAGTTGCATCCTACTTGTCCATTCAATTCCGTGCATCCCCTCAGATGTGGAGGTCTTCATGATCAAGTCAACCATTAGGAGGAAGAGAAAAGTTGAGAGTAGGCGGCAACCTTGTCTGACTCCGGTCCTCACTGGGAATGCATTTGTCAGTTGTCCTCCATGCACAATTTTGCACGGTGTTCCGTCGTAAGAGTTCCGGATGATGTTGACGAGTTTCTCTGGTACGTCGTAGTGTCGAAGACGTTTTCATAGTGTTTTCCTATCTACTCTGTCAAACGCCTTCTCATAATCAATGAAGTTGATGTACAGTGGCGAGTTGCATTCAATTGATTGTTCAAGGATGATCCGTAGTGTTGCGATTTGGTCTGTGTACGACCGATCCTTACGAAAACCAGCTTGTTGATCTCGAAGTTGAGCCTCCACTGAATCTTTCATTCTGTTCAACAATACTCTGTTAAAGACTTTCCCTGATATCGACAGTGGCGTGATCCCTCTGTAGTTCTCACATTTGCTCAAATCTCCTTTCTTTGGTATCTTGATAAGATAACCTTCTTTCCAGTCTGCCGGCACTTGTTCTTCTTCCCAGATCTTTTTGAATAAAACGTGGAGTATCCTTGCTGTTAGGTCGATATCTGACCTGAGTGCTTCAGCTGGTATATTGTCAGGTCCTGCTGCTTTCCCACTTTTGATTTGTCTGATGGCCATCTTGATTTCTTCCATCGTTGGTGGAGTGACATCTATCGGGTGATCTGTAGGTGCTGTTTCAATGTCCGGTGGGTTCAGTGGAGCTGGCCTATTTAGAAGTTCCTCGAAGTGTTCTACCCACCTATTCTTTTATTCTTCAATCTCAGTGAGTGTCTTGCCTTCTTTGTTCTTGATCGGTCGCTCTGGTTTACCATGTTTATCTGCCAGTTTCTTCGTTGTGTCGTATAGCTGTTTCATATTTCCTTCTCTTGCAGCTCTCTCCGCTGTCGTTGCAAGGCCTTCGATGTATTTCCATTTGTCAGCTCTAATGCTCTTCTTTACCTGCTTATTTGCTTCTGAGTATTCAGCTTGAGCCTTGATTTTCTCTGCTCTTGTTCGGCTGTTGTTGATTTCTGTCTTCTTGTTCCTCCTTTGTTGAATTTTGCTCAATGTCTCAGTGGAGATCCATTCCTTATAATGATGCTTCTTGCGGCCCAGAACCTCCTGACACGTTGACGTTAGTGCTTCTTTGATTTCTTTCCAGTTATCCCCCATAGTAGTTTCTTCTTCTTTCGGTAGATCTTGTAATGCTTGGAACCTGTTGTTGGGAGCTATTTTGAATTCATTGAGTTTGTCAGTGTCTCGGAGAAAGCCTGTATTGAACCGTTGTACTGCTGCCACTCCAGTTGCCCACTGCTTCTTTAGCTTCAGTTTCATTTTAGAAACCACCAGGTGGTGGTCTGAAGCTATGTCAACTCCTCTCCTTGTTCGCACATCTTCCATTGATCTTCTAAATTTTTTATTGATACATATATGATCGATTTGATTGTCTGTAGTATGATCCGGTGAGACCCATGTAGCCTTGTGTATGCGTTTGTAGGGGGCGAATATTGTACCACCTATAACCAATTTGTTGAAGGCACATAGGTTTGTAAATCTTTCACCATTGTCATTTCTTTCTCCGAGTTCCTGTCGTTTCATGATTTCTTCATATCCAGTGTTGTCCATTCCGACTTTGGCGTTTAGGTCCCCCATCAGGATTATCAGATCCTTTCCTCGACACGTTGCTATAATTGATTGTAGTCTATCGTAAAACTGATCTTTGTCTTCGTCGTTGCCGTCGTTGGTTGGTGCATAGCATTGGATAATATTCATTGTAATCCCTTTCTTCATTGTTTTGAAGGATGCTTTGATGATCCTGGGTCCATGTGGTTCCCATCCCACAAGTGCATTACGTGCCTCCTTGGACAGCATCAGAGCAACTCCTTGAGTGTGGGGAGCATTTTCCTCTTCGTGGCCGGAGTATAGTAGCATCTCTCCCTAAGCCAATGTTTTCTGTCCAGCTTGAGTCCAATGGGTTTCGCTGATTCCGAGTATTGTCAAGTTGTATCTCCTCATTTCTGCAGCTATTTGATTTGTCTTCCCGCTCTCCCACATTGTTTGAACATTTGGTGTACCTATAAAAATATTTGCTCTGGTTGTTAGAAGGGGGGGGGCATCGGCCTCATGACTTCCGAAGAATTTCGGCTTTCATCATGAGGCGTCATAAACAATCCTTCCACTCCCAGGGCAGAGTTTAAATGGTTTATCTTGTTTAATCTGGTTTGCGTTTTTTTAGCAAGTTTGGGTTTTTACGGGATGGGGGCGCTAGCCCCATGCCCAACCCTCCTCCTTTACCCGGGCTTGGGACCGGCAGTAACCCTAGGAGGGCTACAGGCGGAGTTTCGTTATAGGGAGTAAAGTAATTGAATGCATTGATCGCTTCATTTTTCTCAGAAGTCTTATCACCCCTGGTGAGTCGGTGTCTGACGAAATCTCAGCGTGGATTCAGAAAGTCCGATTGGCATTTACCAATTTACGGCACTTGTGGCGCAGACGAGATATCTGTGTCTCAACGAAAGGCCGGGTGTACTGCGCAGCAGTCAGCGCCGTTTTAACATATGGCTGCGGAACGTGGGCCATGAAAACCTAAGATATGCGTCGACTCCAGATATTTGGCCATAAGAATCTTCGTAGCATCGCTCGTATATCATGTAATAGCCGAATTAGTAATATTGAGGTTAGACAAATTGTTCTTGGGAAACACGGTAAATCAGTCGAAGAAGTCATTAACCTTCATCGACTGAGATGGTTGGGACATGTATTGCGCATTACCGACCACCGTCTACCTCGTCGTGCGATGTTGGCTAAGGTTGAAGTAGGATGGAAGAGGGATAGGGGCGGCCAAACCAAAACATGGCATCAGTCCATGAAGTCCTTGACTACTGGTGTAAGCCATGTAAGTAGATGTATAGTACCTGGTTGGGGTCCGCTTGATGATCACAATAAATGGCTGGAGACACTAGGCGATATGGCTCAGAATCAGTCACAGTGGCGCAAGTGTATTCACTCTTTAACCTCATCTAGATCTTGAATTCTATTATTGTTGCTACACACCTTTACTTTACTCTGCCCTCTTGTATTCTGTTTATACATTACCTCTGTAATCTCGTAGTGCTAATATGGTATGGCAACTTGAACCTACAGGCGTATGTTCCCGGTTCTATGTTGCTGATGATGATGATGCCTCCAATTATCGATAAGCCATAAATATTCTCTGGTTTGGATTGTGACTGGTAAGCGGAATCATCAAAACGAACCCCATTCTATTTTGGACTCGTCAGCTAGATGTACGTTAATCCTAACGCTGATGTTCACACTGGGATTCGAACCCAGTTTGCCAACACATTCACTGCTACGCTCCTGAGTCTAAATAGTCACACTTGTGCAACGGGTGTATACGTAATTAGGATGTGTTTGTATTCTCCTGTTGATTTGTAATGAGCTAGAACTAGTTAGTCTGTGGAATGAGTAGCCTAGTGGTGAATGTGGTAGTGTCTGGTAGAGAGAGACTTACTTCGAATTCCAGTGTAAACACCAACATTAGCTCTATCTGTTATTGTGTCTCTAGGCATACGTTTGCTAGCTGCCATCGAAATTTCATCTTAATTCGTAAACTCTAGCAATGACATTAGGTAGTTTAAGTGCAGTTTAGATATACAGAACGAAAAATTACAACTGAGGATGTTATAAAATCACTTTTGTATCTAGTTAAAGTAAATTTGACCACAGTGTAAAAGACTTGAATTTGCATTGTTTGATCATTGCATAGTGACCAATTTGGCGTTTATAAAGTCTTTTACAGCGCTGATTTAATTTTATGAATCTAATTGTAATGTTACAATTAGTCTACATGACTCGACATGAATGCCACTATGTTAAGATGAATAGTAGCTGCGTAGTAATGGTCATGAACTGTGAATCAAGCACACATAGGGAGGATGCAAGCATCTTTTTAAAATAAACAGGCACCTCATACCTGACCGTTGCGGAATATTACGATATCTACGTCTAAGGGTTCCTGCCGATTACTTTCAACGTATTTAGAAATGAGGGAACTAGCAATATCATTTTAGTGTATCAGTATGTACACGTAGAATAAATTGTAGGCAACAACAGAATCCATTTTTTACCTCTCCCCCCCAGCTACCACACCAATAACATTCTACATTTTAACTAGATCATTCTAATGATCTTTCAAGCTTTCTTTGTTGAATTCTTGAAGTATTATCGTTCGTTCACCTTAAAAAAATGTCATCAGTACAAAAAAATTCTGAAGATCTTTTGATTAGAATGCAACTAATCCTATCCCTATGAAATCGGCAATATTTAAATGGTTACTGTATGATTCCCTTTCATCTTACCCCCCCCACCCCCCGATTTTTCTCAAATGTTTATCTTCTGCAAACTTTTTCTCCACCTCTCTCCCCACCTCCTCCCCAATGTGCTTCTTCACATGTCTATATCACACTCTTATCAATTATTTCCACCAATCATTAAATCATTTAATTATTCCCTTGACTGTAAACCTATAGACATCTGATATATAGACAGATTTATTGTATGATTACATGGAGTTAAAGAAAGAAAGTTAATGAATGTTACCATCATTCAATGTAGAAATGCTTCAATTATTTTACAGTAAATCATGTTATTACATCATTGAGTAAATAAGATCAATGTCAACAAGTTGATGACGTAATTTGGATTTGTTATTGTTATGTAATTATGATAATAATAAACTAAATGTTGAAGTTATACATGAAGATATTTTATATCATTTTTCAACAGATTCTGTTTGTTTCATGGATTGATGAAGGTTAGTTATGCAATCATTTCTCTCATGTATGTGTACTTTGATTGATTATTGTACAGTGACCAATTGGGTGTTCATTAAGTCCTTTATAATATTGATCATATCCAACGGATCGAGTTGTAATGGGGTTACTAATCTTAGTGACTTGACATTACTAGTACTATGAAGAGATAGGAGATTGTTTGAGGATATTCGGCAGGAATCCTATGTTGATGTCATTATATCATGACATCTATTTGGTCTTAGTATTGAACTCCTCAATAGTCAACATTATCGTCTAAGTGATGTAATTTAACCTATGACCTTTGAGAGAAGGTTTAACCACTAGTACAACGAGACCTCTTTCCAATCAATCTGAAGTATAGCGTGAAATTCAGCCAGTTATACTGGTGATAAATATCTCTCTTCCAAAGTATCTAAAGTCTACCAATTACAAATTATCAATAGAACCTTAAGAACATCTTGAAGTTAGACACTAGTTAACAGATCATTGCAGTTGAGTTGTGGCGGTTTTAAGGAGATTAGTAATTAATTCTCTTATCTCGTCTTAGTGCGTAACTATACAAGAGTGTATAACCCTCCGCCATCTAGACAACGACTCAAATCCATGACCTTCACGTTTGTCTACGAGTACTTAACCATGAAACCAATCGAGTAAGAGCTATCATTAACACAATTGAATAGACATTCATTTCATGATAATCCAACTAAGTGATTCTTTCAATTATATTTTGTTTTCTTCTTCTTTCCAAAAAAAAACTGAAGTCATTTCAGGTTATTCTGAGAAACGTTTATTAAAATATTTATTTGATCAAAAACGTTTGGATGCACATAATCCAATGGAACGTCCTGTTTCAATAGATGGGAAACCATTACAAGTATTTCTGAAATGTTTTCTTAATCAAATAATGGATGTGGTAAGTAGTGAACAACATTTTCTCTTCATTATGTATGTATGTATATGTATAATCAACATAGAACCTGCCATATGTGTGCATTGGTTCAAGATGCCATACTTCTATAGCACCACAAGATTAACACCACCGCCATTAGTAGAGGTTACTTCAATAAAATAAAATAATAATAGTAACAAGGAGTGTGAACATATAGAATATGATTCAAGAAGCGTAGAAAGAAAGTTATGGAATAATTTAAAGCTCATGATTTAAGGGAGGACAATGAGTGAATGCATCTGCGTCAATGTGACTGATTCTGGGCCATGTCACTTAGTGTTTCTAGCCACTGGTTACAGTAATTGTTAGGACCCTATCCAGGTAATCTGCAGCTACCGACACGACTCAAATCGGAAGTCAGTCTTCATTATATATAATTGATATTAAATAGGTTAAGTGTTATAGTCATATTCAACTTATTACGATTTAAACAACATATTGGATGCATTTTAATGTTGTGACTTTAAGAATTGAGATTAAACAACTAATTTAATTAAAAAATCAACATGGAATAGTGTTTAGGTTATAAGTTCGAACCCTGTAATACTTGCTTTGATTTAACCTATCAGCTAGATTCTTTTTATTGTAAACATTGTAAGACCTTTATGTCTTTGAGTATGTCTCAAGTGTACCAATGTTTTATTAGGCGTTTCTAATGTCTACTTAACATTTCTCGTTGAATACTTCCAATCAGTTTTTTCTGTTCACTAAGTGATTAATTGCTCTGTAACCAAGTGAAACTTTCATTTAACGTTTGAAATTCTAATTCACACAAGTTTCGTATTTGATATCTGGATACGTTTGGATCAATCATGAATGACAGTTAACTGCATATGTAAAGACTTTGTATACGGATTAATGATAAATATGACTCTCTAGTCTATGCTGTTTTCGTTATCTATGATGTCTACTTAGTCCCAAGTCGAAATGAGAAGAACACAAGTACTCCTTTATGTATATGTAGAATATGACCACACAGTCAATCACTTAAGAAAATAACATCAATGCATAATAACAGAGACAGTTACAGGGTACTGGTGTAACGTACACACAATTGATTGACAACCGTTTATACATGAACTATGGCATATCAATAGTTAATAGATCACAAAGGAAATTAGAACGAGAAGGACTCTGTGTACAACCAGTCAATCTACGTTAGACGCCTGATATAACAGTGTTCTAGTTCCAAAATATAAGTCAGTGCTACAAGGAACATGAATACAGAAGACATTTGGGGATAATTTTAGATAACTGAAACAAAATATTGATTAACTAATATACAATCCCCCTCCCCCTCCTTGATTCCTTACCTAGTACATACATTCTTAATAAACAGAAAGTTAACCGATATTGTTTGGTAGGTTATTTAACGATCATTGAAAGTCTGATGGGTAATCTATACAATCAGTGGTGGACACAACTAAAGAGTTGTATTCCACAATTCTGTAGTTGTTGGACACCCTTCAGTTTCCATGTTATTCACTAACTAACGTCAATTCTTGTTGATAATACAGTTCTAACGACAAAGAACACTTTGAAATGTTGTTTAACTCCTTGTTCCCTAATTGTTCGTTATATATTTTAGGATGAAAAAAATCAAATATTAGCCACAATTATGTGGCTTGATTTGGTAAGTCTCTCTCATATTAACCATCATGTATTCCATAGACGTATAAACCATAAGTTTCAGACTTATCAAGACTTATCAGTTGACCTTATTACGTACAATCCTAAGTGAAGTGGAGCCTGAACATTTATGTCTGTGACATAAAGTGATGTTTACATACAACGGAGCATTAGGTCTTCACTTCAGATGGTAGGTGCACATACGTTGTCGACGGGCACCTGTAGAATCGCAACTGTTGGATTCGTTACTAGGTTACTTTCTATCATTTATATATATGCTATCCAGATACCAGTCTTTGTCAATCACAATGACTCATACATAGATACGTCAGTTACAGAATATTATCAAGAAGTTACTAACTTAGACGAAAAGATATGTATTTGAACCAATAGAATCCAACATTGCAGAACGCACAATGTGCCGAAAGCTCAAAAATACAATAATATATTGAACGTCCATACCAACAAAGAAACATACAGTACAAAGTTTGTTATGTTCAGGGGTAACCAAGGTCTTTACATACCAACAAACACGATGTCAAAATCCATAAAAGATTTGCATCTTGTAATGTATTATCTGTTAAAAGACTAGAATTTCAAACATATTGACACACAGAATGCATTGTTCCATTAATTTTAATCGGTTGAATTCGTCACATATTTATGTTGGCATGAAACCGTCGAAATAGAGAAATGGAGATATACTTATCACTGTAGTTGGCATCATTGTGAACCAAGGAGCAATGGATAGCTGTATGGTCCCAAAAATGGGACTCCTCGGTAACGCGTACCCTGGATCGCTCAGTGCTGATGAGTCCCATACTAGAACTAAACAGTCATCCAGTACTTCCTGGTTTTCAGCGGTACCCTACCAGGGTCACTCTGTAACGAACTGCAACAACATTAGAAAATATTGTAATTTTACATTTTTGTCATCAAACACTTATTCTAGAAATGGTCAGATTATCATTTTCAATGGAATGCAAGTGATTATGAAAATATTCGACAGATAAATTTACCACCAGAAAGAATGTGGAAACCGGATATACTACTATACAACAGGTAAGTCAAAGTGTTCTGATAGATCTGTTTAAACGTTCTAGAGATTGTCAAATATGAATTGATTAATGTCATAAACTGATTTGAATTCGATAACTATTATAAATATGAAACTGTATTTACAAGATAACTCCCCAGGATGCCTGTTTCGTCCAATTTGGGACTCGTCAACTGAATATCCTTGCATCCTAGTGTTGATATTCATATCGGGACTCCAACACAATTTGTTTCGTGCCAAACGTCACAACGTTCACCACTAGGCTAATGAACCTTGACAGTCGTACTTGTGCAATGGGTATACGAATATTATTATGATATATCTGGATAGTCCCATTGATTTATCATGGACTAAAATTGATTAGTGTCTGTTACCAAACGTGCATTCTGAGGAGATTGCCTTGATATAACGATAGTTCATAAGTATTGTTTGAGTTGGATTCTGGCTGGCAAGCTGGATCCAGGACGCTCGTCTTGTTCTATTTAGGACTCGTCAGTTGATTAGCTTCACTCTGTGACGAATCAACTTGAAGGCTTAAATACATCCAAATTATCGATAGCAATTTCGTCCCAATGCTAGATTAATCATGAATACTCATCAGCGACACTATAAAACGATAGAGCCTAGTACATTCAAGCTTGTAGTCAAACGTTTAATACTTAAATCTCTAAACTGAAATTTTGCTGTTGAATTCTCTTCAGTCAATACACGACAAAATAAGCGATCTCACTTACTGTTGATGTGGGATAACTGTTACACGCAGAATATAGTTGGATCCGTTAAACATATAGACTATCAGGATCTATATATGTTGTGTTTACTGGTGATCATATATTAAAGAATTCTATGTGTGTATGTTTCCTTATTGAAATCGATTTGTTCAATTTCAGTTGAAGCTACATTTTGAATTGATGCGTGACGAATGAAGAACTTAAGGTTCATCTTCATTCTAGTTCTTGGATACATGTATTTATTATAATGACAGTTATCCAACACTAATAGTACACCTTTTTAACTATGACCTCCGAAATAAGTCCATCAGTAACTAGTAGTCTCTTAAGTATTTCATTAATCCGATCATTCATCGATATCCTCATTAAACATTGACAACATGCATAGAATAGGCGACTATAACATCATATATTAGTTTATTTTACTGGAATCATTTAAAAAGTCTATTAAATTCATCAGTTCATTACATTGAAACGATCTTGAATAAGTTCCAACTTAGTTTATCATTGGTGACAATACTAGAAGAATAAATTGATTACAAGAAGCTTGATACTATGATGAGGTTATTTTATTTTCTTCAACTCTTGAAGCTAGTTCTTTTAATACTTCAGCATTTTAAGAGGAATAACTGACATTCACACGTGTCTCTTAGAAGATCATTTGCTTTATTTTGAGTACCTGTATGTAGGTTATTTCATTTCCATTATTGTTATGTTCCCATCACTCTAACCTCTCACGCGAGATAACTGTTTTCATATCGTTGCCCATTCAGCAATAATAACTGGTTAACTATGTATCTGTTCCTTCAATACCTGATCATTATTGTCTTTCGTTTGGATAAATATTTTTCTTACGGCATACTTTCTATCTAATTTCAAGTGTGTTTATTCTCCAACTCCAAATGAAAGTTTATAGTAGTAACTAATATATACTTCTTTTAGCTACCATGTTTAACCAGTTGTATCTATTTTAATCTGACACCACGAGTTGGCTTGAGCTAAGCAACCATCGACAGTCAGGAAGCATTAGATACCAATTTTGTCAGTATCGGACTCTTCCGCGCATTCACGATCCCACCAGGGATCGAAACCTGGACCTTCTGGCCTCATGATAAAGGCTTTGCCATTAAACGATTGAGCTGGAGCAGAGTAACTGATACGTCTGGCTCAGTAGTCTAATTAGAAGCTTACACCATGGAACCAGAAGTCTCCAAGTTCTATCCCTGAGGGGGAAGGGTCGCGGATACTCTGAAGAGTCCGATACTCACAAACTAGTACCCAGTGATTTCTGGCTGTCACTGGTTGTCTAACTCAGACCAATTCGTAATGACAAGTTAATTTCTGGAATTCGCTCAATAAATCGTCATTAAACTCTTGTGTGTCCAAAAGGAAACGGTTGTGTGGGCGATCCAAGAAGAATAACTGACATTCGCAACTTTTTTTTAGGTGACTACTTGAGTCATTTTGAGCTCATATCTATTATTGTCATGTTTCCATCACTCTTATCTCTCACCCGACACAGGAACTGATATCTTGTCGTTTACCATTCAGCAATAATAACTGGTTAACTATGTATCTGTTCCTTCAGTAACTGATCATTATTGTCTTTCGTTTGGATAAATATTATTCTTCATATTGATCCCGTGAATGGTCAGATTTTGTTTAAATAAAGTAATGAGTGAAATATAGTTTGACTGAATGTTTCTTGGTTCACTTATCTTGTGTTCTTTTATTGGGCTAGAGAAGGGGAATAGGAATCATTAGTCAGATATGTGGGCATAGAATAACAGCCCTTGTTGTCTGAGTTTTTCTGGTATTGTTTCTTATCAAGGTTACTGTCTCCGCATTACATAATCGGGCATAATTCATGTTATAACAGTTCTAGTATATTTTCTCATTAGCTCTCAGTACTAAAATACGTTTTGTTGAATTCCTTGACATCTGAAGTATCAAATCAAGTCTAAATGTATGTCATTAAAATCATTAAGATCTATTTAGTATGACAGAGCATGTAACAGTCTACGAATAAACTAAAGTTTACTGTTGACATTTGAGTAGTTGATAATGTTGTCGGGATTGTCTATTAAGAATAAATTACATTCTCTTAGCTGGATGGTTTCATTGTAGATCTTTCATCATCATTCTAAATGAATATATCATTGCAAATCTTCTGTTACAAGTAAGCTATATAATTTCCTCCACAAATGAACATCAGCTAATTATATTGATCTTCATTTTGATTGAAGACTGTTAATACAATCTTGAGTGATTGCTGTTGTTAACCTTTATTTTCTTCATATTCACTTTAGTTCCCTTCCATCATAACATGATTCATTGAAGTATTGCAGTTGTAGTTGTTATATCGGATGACTTAAGAAGAGTAATAAGCTTTTACAAATATATTTTAGAATTCTATTACAGATATTTTAGTTATGGGAAATGTAAACAGTTTATTCTTATCATGGTTACCTACCGTTAACTCTATCCTCCAGTTCAGTATACTTACTGTTAGTATATCACCTCTCATTTATGAACTATAGTTAACTAGTTACATACAGGTTACTACTATTTACTGCTATCATTGACTTGTGTTCTTCCTATTCTGGCTTGTGATCTAGTGGACATCTGGTAGATGTATAGGAATTAGCTTGATAATCATTGATAGTGTTATTACAACTATGTGATTACAAAACTATATCCATTAATTGGTCTCATACATCAAACCATAGCAGTTATTTTTCATATTATAACAGTTATTTATTAGGCTGAATGTGTCACAGATTGATATTGACAGGGTACCATTGAAAACCAGGGAGCACTGAACAGCTAGTGCAGAACTTCTCAGCAGTGCGCACTCAAGATTCCGCACCAGGAGCTCCACAAAAATAACCATCCCAATTGAGTTATTTATTAGTTTTATTTATTTGGTTGCTAAGTTCGATCTACTCCAATGTATTTATTGATTATAGGGTGTTTTGAATGCGGAAGTCCTGGAAACTTTGTATTTCCCACTCCATCTAAAATTATTGCCTTATCCCAGTCAAGACGGTGTCCATAAATGTCTATATGTATATATACGTCATGGCACTTGACAATTGAACAAAATGTATGTAGTCAGAGAGTTTTGGTTACACTGATCTCTCCAACTTAAGGAACTCATTCCTGTATTATCCTTTCTATTATTTTTTTTCTAGTGCTAGTGAGAAATTCGATCAAGTTTTTCCAACTAAAGTAATTGTTAGAAATACTGGGAATATTCAATGGGTTCCACCAGGTTTATTTCATTCCATTTGTGATATTGAAGTAAACTGGTTTCCATTTGATTCACAGGTAAGTAGTATGTAATTAAATGAATCTATGCTTGTAATACTTAATTATAAGCAGTTTAAGGAATAGCTAATCATATTGAATTAGCTGGATTGTGACTGGAAAGTGGAATCCAGGATGGACGTTTTGCTCCATATAGGACTCGTCGGCTGGATATACCTGTATCCTAGTGTTAACATTCACACCGAAACCGATCATTTTCAGTCCATGAGAAACCAAGGGAAAGATCAAAATACATTCTAGGAAAACTCATATTGATATTGTTTCTATACCCATAGAATGTTCAAGTGTTAATACACTGTATATCCAACTGTCACAATCTAGTCCTATTCCATAGATTTCGTATTAAGCAGTCACGTATTATCGACCGCTACTTTTTAGATCGCGTGGATCTAAACATAGTACTTGTTACTATTTGAGCTAGATTGTGATTGGCTAGTAGAATCTAGAACATGCGTTTTGTCATATTTGCGAATCATCATCTGGGTGTGTTTACAGCAGTAACTGATCAATTTCAGTCCATGACAAATCAATAAGAAGATCTAGGTACATTCTGACTACAGTACTACACATTTACAGTATAATAAACCTATTCTTATGAATTCTTATTTATCTGCTACAAATTACTTATTCAACAGGATGATAGCTTGAGTTGGAGTTAGACAACCATTAATAACTAGTAGTTAGTACTCCTAGACAACTTTTCTGTCTTAGTATAGGACACCTCACAAATGGTCAAACCATACCCCAACAACAAATCGGACCAAATTTGGTAACGAACACTTCTCATGGTTGACTTATTGAACTAACTGACATCCAACTGTGGTCATATAGTTATATATATATGCACTGTTTGAGATATTCCTCCGTATCCGTGGATGATTACTTTACACTCGATTTGAGTGAATTTTAACTAGTTGCATCTTCTTACTAGAATATCCGAAATTACTTCTTGAACTTAGTCGATAGTATGTTGATCCTAATGTCAAATTCAATAATCCCTACAACAACCAGTTAGAATGATGATCAACATTTGATTGTTTTTTAATTTCCCATAAAATAACGTAGAGTCTTGATTTTAATCTTGAGTGACTAATTTATTCTTTGAGTTAAGTTTAACTCTTTTACTTTATTGATATTCAAGATTGTATTGGAAATGAGCTTAAGCGTAGTGGTTGCAGAGATAGGATATGAGATAACTAGAGTAGGTGAATACTGGACTTCCGTATAAGCAAACCAGTAGAACTCGCTGGTTTATATTATAATAATACCTGCATGTAAGTGATTAACTAGCTTCTTGGTAAATAAGTCGGATCGTTGTGCTTGAGTAAGAGATTAAAACAAGACTAGCGGTTATCTGTAGACATCGAGTTTTGGATAAACCAGAGTCGATAAAATCCGCTATTCCTACTTGAAATGTAACACTTGCACTATGACTACGACTTCAATATGTGGATACTGACTTGTTGACACGATGGTAGAGTGACGAGAAAACTACCTTCAAAGGCAAGTGACAATATCAAGTCATTCATTAAGTAAGAACAATAGCTTTTATATATTGCTCACTGGATCAGTCAGCAACAGGAAGTAAAAAGCCAATAAATAAAGGCATATATGAGGGCATACAGAAATCATGATAATACGTCTATAGTAAAATTATAATAACTCGACAAGAAAGGCAGATACGATAATCAGCAATAGGTTAATGTAAGCATACAATTTAGGTAACACAATAGTCATAGTTACTAAATGTTAAGTAGATACAGCTTAACAGTAAAAGGTTCTGATTTCACAGAGGATAAACTCAATAAGTTGTGATTCTTGATTACTTGTTCCGTTTTCACGGAATTCTAACCAGTCTTAATCTAATGAATGTATAAGTTACTATGTAGACAATGATATATAATTAGGATAAGCTTGTATTTTCCCGTTGATTTGTAATGGACTGAAACTGGTCAGTCTCTGTTGCCATATGTGCATCCTGAGCGGATTGCCTAGGTACAGCGTTATTACACAAGTTATATATTGAAGTTGGATTGTGACTGGCAAGTGGAATCCAGGACGCCCGTTTCGTCCTATTTGGGACTCATTGGCTGGATGTACCTACATCCCAACGTTGATGTTCACACTGGGATTCGAACTCAGTTTGTTTCGTGTCGAACGCCACCGCGTTCACCACTAGACTACTGAGTCTACACAGTCAGACTTTCGCCACAGGCACATTGGTATTAGGATAAACTTGTATATTCCCGTTGATTTGTTATAGATTAAATGATATATCGCCTACTTCTTCAATGCTTCTAAAAGCTTTAACAAGTTATCCGAGTATCATCCTAACACCCATTATAGATTTGATTACCAATTATAATCTAAATATGCTTATTATTATTATTACTATTATTACTACTGTTACTATTATTATTATTATTATTATGTATAGAATTGTATAATGAAACTTGGTACATGGACATATCAAGGGAATACAGTTGATTTAAAACTTCAATGTGATAATCAAACAGATGATGATATTGTTACTGATCAACCATGTCATTATATGAATGATGTTGATTTATCTACATATTTAGCTCATAGTGAATGGGCATTAGAAAGTAAGCAACATAAAATGTAAGGATAATGATTTTTCTATGAAATTTATCTATGAAGAAGTAGTATGATAGAAGATCCTACATAACATGTACTTGATTCTTATCATTGAATATATTCATCATATAAATGGAAGATAGTTTGTGAAGATTGATATTAAGTATAGTTGATTGATGTTAGCAGGGTATTATCAAAAACCAAGGAGAATTGGACTATTATTTTGACTTAGTATGATACTTATCAACAGTGAATACTTTAGATTTTAACCCTAGTGGTTTCAAGCTGGCGAATGTCTAACCCTTCCCACCATTAAGCCAGTGGTAGAATTCTCATTTCCATCAATTTGTGATATACTGTGGTGATCATCTACTGTCATCAGTGGTAACTGTTTCACTCCAGATAACTCTGAACATAACTAAACTTATTACCGATCTTCACAAACTAACTCAGTTCGAATACAATAATAAACTTACTAGCGGCTTACTTCAGGATGTCCTTTAACCTCTACTGAGAGGTCGTGATAAGCACAGTTCATACTTACAGGGAGTGAGACAGTTTTTACTGATAATAACGATAATAACAAATTTATGAAAGGGGAAATTCTACCACTGGATGCCAACTGGTCCAGTGGTATAAAGAATTAGGCGTTCGCCAACCTGAAGCCGCGGAGACAGAGTCTAGAGCGCACACTCTTAAGAGGTTCCACAATAGGACGAAACAACTATTCACTGTTCCCTGGTTTCCAATGGTCTTCCGCCAACATCATTCTGAAACGTATTCAGCCAAATATACCGATAAATAGATTGTGAATTGATAAATGTATCTGTTACACAAAATTTGCTAACACATGGATAACTCTATTCTTTAATTACTTTCTAGTAGTTCACATTTGGTGATTTTCCTTACCATTCGTTTGTTTTTATATATTAATATTTCAGAATTGCAACTTATACTACTATAAAGACTACTAATTCTGCTATTACTGCTAATAGTATTACTCACACTAGTACTATAGCATCTACTACCCACAGCACTACAAGGATTATTCAAGTTGATGCTAACACTCACACTACTATTTCAACTATTTCTTCTACTACTGCTGCTCATATCACTACTACTATCACTCATACTACTACTACTACTACTACTAATACTAATACTACTACTACTACTACTACTACTACTACTACTACTACTACCTACGTACGTACGTACGTACGTACCTACCTACCTACCTACCTACCTACCTTACCACTGTTACTAATACTGTTAATACTAGTTGTTTGAATTCAACACAGATAAATGTTGGCTAGGTACCATCGTAAAATGTAGTGCACAGGACAGCTGTTTCGTCTTAGTATATGACTTTACCCTAGATTCTGCACTAGGGCCTTCAGGCTGGCGAATGCTTTGTATGTGGACAAATATGTGAAGAAAAAGACTATATTGAAAATCTAGAGGTTAAACAAGATGACTTAACGCTAAAATTTTAAGTGAATATTTACTGTGTGGACCGGTTCGTCTCTTTATTCTTGATCGTAGTAGAATTCCTACTGTAGAGTTGGGAGATTAGAATGAGGGGGTCATTTGGTTAACTTCACTTCTTCTATTGTTGTATTAGTAACAATTTTGTTATTATCAATTATAATATCTCAAGTGTAAAACTATTCAACTTAAGCTTGATTCTCTGGCACTAATGTCGATGCATACAATTGATGAGCCTTATACTAGAACGAAGTAACTGCTCATTGGAAGTTTCCTATTTTCAATAGTTATTTGACTTAGATCCGTTTATATTATCATTTCATAATTCACTAACCTTTACGACAACCGATTACAGTTTAGTTAAACAATGTATATTATGTAATCAATTTTCTTTATGCAAAGGAAATATGATAATAATTTGCATTTCTTTGAAATCTTGTTAAACAAATGTAAAATGGCAGGGCTTCCATTATAAACCACGGAACACTGGGTAACTGTTTCGCACTACTGAGTAGTTACGTACTAGGATGAAATAGCTGTCCAGAGCTTGATGGTTTTTTAATAGTACTCTGCCAACATTAACTTATGATGAATTCAGTCAACTAAAATTTAATTACCAATCTTCACAAACGACCTGAATTCAAATGAAAGTTGGGTGGTTAAACAGAAGTGTTCTTTGAAAGAGTTCTGCAATTGACTCATACAATCATATTCATTTCCTACAAAAAAATGTCTTACTAAAGCTACCACATGTAGGAAACTATAGGTATTCGAACCAACAATTCTTATCAACGTTTTCCGGACATAATATATGATGTTATTACGTAATAATTGATTTTATGAATAAGCTTAACATTCTTTCATATTTGCATATACGTATGTTCATACTACTTATTGTTAGATAGTAGAGTATGATGAAGCTTTTTTTTGACAAAACAACATTTTAATTTAAATGATATGAAGTTTTATTGTCATCTTTATTTTACGATAATTAGGTGCTTCTATTAAACGTAATGTACAAACTTATGGTGGAACAGATCAAACTTACATTGATGTTACTATCTATGTGCATATGCAACGTCGTGCATTATACTACATGTTCAATATTATTATACCTTGTATGATTATGTCATTGATGGCGTTGCTTGTATTCACTCTACCACCTGAAGCAAATGAGAAAATTGTACTAGGTAAGGTAAAATACATATATATAAGTAGTATGATATACGTTTACTTTTATTAGTGATTTAGTTCTTTGACATAAATTGTTCTCATTTCGGTAACATTGTTTCTTCCCAGTATGATACACTTTGACAGTGTTCACCATCGATTCCATGATGGAATCTACCCAAACACTTTCAGGTATGTGGAGTTAGGTACTTGATTTTGTATCTTGTCAATCGTTGATATCAGTTGACATAACTGGAAACAAGAGGAAACCGGACAGTTGTTTTATCCTAATAGGACACTTCATTACTAATAAAAATTCTTCATTCAACCAAGAAATGGAATCCACAACATTCAAGTCATTTAATTGTTGACATCACTGTTACAGAGTTCAATAGTAGAATTGTCATTTTGATCACTTTGTAATATAACAAGACAGTCAGTCAATGACTTTATTGATAACTGTTTAACTTCAGACTTCATAGACTCCACTAATTCAGGACAACCTTGAAGCTAACATGAGTGTCAATATAGTTGACACGAGATGATTCTGTAAAGATCAGTATTGCAATTTATTGTTTGTTATAGATTATTCTTTGTGGGGTACCATTAAAAGCACTAAGTAACTAAATATGACAACAATAACTACGACAAGTATTGAGTGAAGTTCATGAAAAACTTTCTATCTAGCTCTTTAAACTAAGTAAAAAAAAAACAATTCCAGATGAAAACTCTTTATCGAAGACTTCCATTTACAGGTGAAATGATCAGTTACATTCTAAGTTATCAATTCAAGAGTTTGACATTAATTACGTCAAGAATTATATATCACTTTCTTAAACGTCTCATTAATCACTGTATATATATATATATATGTATACCAAATATGATGGAAAGAAAACTAACCATATAATCAGTGATTTGTGTTTCGTCCTGTTTATGACTCCTCAGCTGTAACTTAATATGCATTTCACATTTTGAAAAAAAACACATTAACATGTACAGATATACTTATATAGTACTGAAATATTTCTAGAATATGTTTATCAACTTGTTAGGATAGTTTATGCTTTGTTTTTATTTTTCAATAGGTGTTACTACATTACTTTCATTGACAATGTTATTACAACTTGTAGCTGATAAACTACCACAAACATCATCAGGAAATCCTGTACTCGGTTAGTTTATGTAATTTGTGTATATGAATATAACTAATGAAAAATTATTTGAGTTGGATTGTGACTGGAAAGTGGAGTCCACGATTTGTGTTTCATCCCATTTGGGACTCGTCAGCTGGATGTACCTGCATCTGTGTTGATGTTAACATTGGGACTTAAACCTAGTTCGTTTTTAGTTCTAGTCAATTTCAGTCCATGACAAATCAATCGGAAGGTTCAAATACGTTCTATTTATAATGCAGGATTAGCCATTAGCACAGTTGAGAATTATAATTGTGGATGATATATACTCCAAAATGATAAATGTACCTTATGAATAAGTGTTATATAATACGTAGATACGGATTTTTAATAATGATTGACTTATCAGCAAATCTTGCATTAGAAGATGAAACCAATCATATAACTTTGAAGGACTGATTTTGATGTGGCCACTAATCTGAGTAACTCCACATTAATAGTACTACATACAGATGGAAGGTGGCTTAAGGTTAGCCAGTTGGGATTCCTAGGTCTAGTCATTTTTCATTGTTTGGCACTTGTCAGCAAGGTGTATTTGTAATCTTTGAGAGAACTTATGATGCATTGCAGATGCGTTTTGGCCTGAATAGTTCAGTCATAACGGTTACAGATGGAAGAAGTGAATGACCTGGAATCGAACCCACAAGGATGCATAATTTACATTAAAGATTACAGATGCGCCCTGATGATGAGTACCAAATAGCATGAAACTTAGGTCCAGAGTTCCCTGTTACCGCCTTCTCCTCAATCTGCTTTCTTATTCTTACTAAAGGAAAATACTTATCATTAGATACATTGTAAAGAGATTTACAATCAGGAACTAACCATTCTAAACAACTGTTTTGTTCCAGTATAGGATCAATCAACAATGCTTATTAAGAACTCTAAAAGTGAACCTAGCCCAAGATTATTAGATTTTTGTAAGAGAACGCTTAATTCCTAAACGTTAGTGATAAGTGGTTGATAGTTATGGCTTCAGTCATTGTGCTACATAATGCTCAACCACACCCATTATCATCAGTAGTAGGTGATTACCATATGTCAGAAATTGACGTACTCTATTGGTACCAACACCTACTCATAAGATTTGCAGAAATTATCCCCTAAAATTAGTTATTTCTGACCTGATATTGATTGTAATTTTGTATTGTGGAGATTGTTGAATTTTAAATATCAAGTATTAAGTGTTGAATGATTTAAGCGCTAAACGTTCATCGTCTCTCAGTTCCAGTCATTGGTTTTCAATAGTTGTCGAATTCGAATCAAATTGTTATATCGAATTACAATTAAAAAATTTCCTCAAAACTTAATTTTAAACTAATTGTATGTATCTGTTAAAGATTTATGTTGGTTGGGTATTACTGAAGTTCATGAAGTACAAAATAACTGTTTCGTCCCAGTGTATGAAACGCCTCAGTAGTATACACTCGTGATCCCATTAGGGCGTTTAGGTCTCACAGTGGAAGATTAGCCATTTACGCTAATGAGCTGGTTTCGACGCCTAATAGTGAAACTTCTCAATTTTGTTATACTATCGAGCTAGATCACAATTTGAAAGTAGTGGGAATCCTGTGTTTAAACACCTATTAGTAGAGAGATCAAAATTTTCTGGTCTCAATTCCCTGGTAGGGTTGAGAGTTCACCATGATGAAGAGTTCTATACTAAGATGAGTCAGCTGCTCAGTTCTGACTGGTTTTCAGTAGTATCCGAACAACAAGAATCTGTGACACATGAAAACAATTAATCGAAATCATAAAACCACCTGAATTAATTACAAATTATCTGTACTGACCGATTCATTAACCTAAGTAGACATCATTCTACCTGCAACTTGATTAATGTACTAAAATGTTGATGATTGTATCAGTTGACAGCCGTCTCACTGGTTTAATTGTAAAACGTTCGCGACGAAGCTAGACGGTCCTGAGTTTAATCCATTTTGAGGTCGTTGATGTACTCTGTTGAAGAGTTCCATACTTTAATCAAACACCTATCTAGTGTTTTTGCTGGTGATTATCAATCATTTAATTTATATTAAGAATCCAACAATCACCATAATAACTAATTGTACCAGTTATATTTAATACTGTTATCTGTAAAAATTTCATACGTTTTTTTTTCTTTTTTCTTTATCTATTACATAACATGCAAACTATTCAATGAATTAAAGTTTTATACTTTACATGTACAATGATTCTATGTTCATTATCATTAGTATGTGCTGTTGTTCTATTAAATTGTCATCATCATACAGGAGGTATTGTTTATGTACCATGGTGGGTAAGTTCATCAAATATATTAGATTTATTATTTTGTTTGATTGAATATATATCACAGATTAATGTTGGCAGAGTACCATTGACAACAAGGGAGCACTGGACAGCTGTTTCGTTCTAGTGTGGAACTCCTCAGCATGCGCACCCCAGATTCCGCACCAGGGATTACAGGTTGACGGCGAACGCCTAAACATCTGCACCACTGGGTAGGCATCCAATGGTAGAATTCCCAATTTCACATTGATTAAAGTAACAATGATATGTTGTTAACAATATTAGTTGAATAAAGGTAGTGTCCCGGCGGAAATGAAGATACACATTGTTAAGGAATTCTACACGAAGACGAAATAGTTGTCTAGTTTTCTATGAATATTTTTAATGGTATCCAATCAATATCAATCTATAGTAAATACATACAACTAAAAACAAATTGAATGTTCTATGTTTTTGTACAACAGAAATTGTTAGCATACAGTATCATTTAAAAGAGGTTACTCTTATTCTATGCAGTCAATTGACGATATACATTTGTGTTTATGTGTTAAGTTCAAACAAAGATTTCATAAGAAACAGAAGTCTTTACAGTACATGATAATCTGTACAGTTGACAGCAACTGTTTCTGATTAGACTAACGTTTACAACTTTCTTATGGAGCAGAACGTATGCCAACAAATACGCAATAGTGGAGCCGTTCAGTTATTCCTTACGTGCATGAATTCTTTGTATAGCGGCGTTCACTTCATGACAAGTCAACATACCCGTTGCACAAGTGTGGCTATCTGCACTGAGTAGTCTAGTGATGAAGGCGGTGTTTAACATGAAACGTACTGAGTTCTAGTCCTAGTGTAAGCATCAACACTGAGATGTAGGTACATCTGTTTGATAAGTCCCAAATACGATGTAACGCATTTCCTGGATTTCGTTTATTAGGCTATTCATTCAAGATGTACATATATCAAAAGAACCTTATCACTTTCAGCCTATGATAAATCAAAGAGAATCTGATAGAATATTACTAAATATTTGTTTCCATGATTTCAAGTGTTTGTTTACATTTATCTTCACAATAATCTTATAATTCTCACCATACACTCCATTAACAGCCTTCAGCACTCTACACAACACCATGTTATCTTACCTCAGAAGTCTAAGGAAAATATTATGTGAAACAAATTGAAGTGATAGATAATATGCAGGAACTGACAAATTGTAATACTGAATGTTTTGTTGATGCTAAAACTACCATTTAGTTACTTTACATAGCTAACTATACAATAACATTCTCTGTTATTAACAAAATATATGAAGAACAAGAGAGTTCAGAAGTAAAAATTACACTTGAATAATTGACATTAAACGTAGTCTTAATTACAGAATCTTTGATTGTACAAACAGTATGCTCAATTCACAAAGGTGTTTAGGTCTTTTACATGTCTTAGATTGAAACTGATAAGATAATGTATGTAAGGATTATGTGTAAGATCATTGAAGCTAAACTATTTTCATATATTCACTGACAAGAAACTATTCATTTTAGAACAGATATACAAACAGTAAGAGCATTTGCATGCTTAACAGAGGTATTTCCTGTAGAAGTGAGCAAGTTATGCAGGGAAAATAAGGAAAGGAGAGGGAAGTGAACAGTACTTTGAGGCGTACCAAATTTAGTTAATAGAGGAGTGGAACACTTCCCTTTATACCCAGTCATTGATCCCTTTCAGAGGCAGTTAGTTATCTAGCTTTCTGTGTTAATATCCCTGAACTTAGTCAGTAATGTTGATCTAGGAGCAGAATCAAAAGCGAAAGTATAATCACGAAACTTTAACCCCCCCCTCCATCCAGCCTGCTAAACAAATCACCAACCTAAAGCCCCTGGAGTAGAACCTGGGACTGAGGAGTCTCATATGTGAACAATGCAGCTCTCCACTGCTCCCTGGTTTTCAATAATACCCTATCAATATCAACCTGTGACGTATAACCAGTCAATGCAGGTTATTTTACGTAGAGCATTGGCCGCCGACCACCACTCTCCAGCTAACTCTGTCGTGCGGTTTTCTTTCCCGTGCTATTCATTCTTTTCATATGTGCCTCCAATTCAAGACGCAATATGTTCTTTGACCTTCCTGTTTTTGTTTGGCCTCTAGGGTACGAAGGCATTTATTAGACGATATCTATTCATTTCCCCTCTTTAATCTGTTTTGTATCCGCACAATAGTATTTTACAGGATAAAGTTATTTTTAACTTACACTGACTTTTAGCATTTAAGTTTCTAACGTCTGAGTCCATTTAACCTTTTAACTTCAGTATAATCCTTGCCTTTGTTGTAATTTTCTGTTACTCCTCTGTCCTTTAAAATGCATGGAGCCTAGCTGATCAAATGTTATAAGAATCGTTTAAGTAGGACAAGAAACATCAAGGAAGAACTTAAGGCAGTACATGGTGATATCTCCAGTAATTTTTAGTGATTCATATGTAAATAGGTCTTAGTTAGTTGGAATATGCTGTTCAACTGGTAGATGGTTTCTTTTGAGTAATTTTTTGTCTTGTTTCTAAATCAATGGAAACATTTCAATGCTTTGGGTTAAATATAACAAAATTTAAGAACCGAATGTAGTTTTATGCAGACGTTATTCGTATTATTGACTAAGGTATTGAGTTTGCATAGATCTTGACCAGTTCAATAGGTTCGAATCGTATTGTAGATATCAATACTTGGTTTAAGGTGAATACAACTAGTTGACAACTAGTCAAAATGAAAGAAAAAAGCACCTTCTGAAAGTACATTTCTTTCGCCACACGTTACGTAATATTGTAGTTTAATTTATATTTGCTGTATTCTGAAGACAGTTATAATACAGAAATTCACTCAAGGTTGAAGTGTATGTTATTCATATGATCTAAATCATCAAGTTTCTCCCATTCTCGCTCGTATTAGTGGTGTCATGAGACAGTTGTAACTCTGCTAACTGAACACCCCCCCCACAGTATCATAGTAAATACATTGTAAAATAAGTTCTAATCGAGTAGTACTGCACTTCGTTATGACTCTTGAACCCGTATTTTACCCTCAACTAATGAAAAGACAAAAGAAAGCATACGATTTACTACCATCGCAACCAACACTGATATAAGGAATGTATTGATAATCACCTACATATCTTTCCTATATAATAAATACTTAGTCAATAATAAACCACTTTCTGTTTACAAATCGATCACCATTGGGTATCAAAGAAAATAAAATGTTTGCGGGTTATTTTGTCATAGTAATCAAACCTATCAGTAACTCCCACCATAGATCACACAGGGGCTCGAGCTTACAATTCTGTAACTAACCTTGTCGTCATGATTCTCACCTTAATCATATTCTACAAAGATCAATCTTTCACATTAAATCTACCAGTATAATAATCAACTCATCAGTGACTAACTTTAAAATGATCATTGAATTTCATGTAAACAATTGTCACAGTTAAAGTACAAACAAGCAAAAACTAAGAGAATTACCATTTGAGTGTAGTCTTAAAGGTGTTGATTACAAAGCACTTGCTGATAGGTTTGCAATACCGTTGGTTCGACCTCACTACCATATTTTAGAATGAACAAGCTATTCTAAGCTTTAATTTTTACATCTGTTGGAACATCTCTAGAAAGCCTCAACGAAGTTTTCAAAACTCTTGAAAGAACAGGAGATATTTTATTCCACCACTGATCGGCAGAACATTTTACAATTTCGACATAGAGCGTTCTGATATTGTTGTTTCAGAAAACTATAAATAAACGGATATCTTTTAATTGAGTTGAAAATAAGTTTAGATGATTGAATTCACCACATATTGATGTTGGTAGAGTACCACTAGAAACCAACCGATCATCAGCAGTCCGCATCACAGATCCCATCCCAGGGGCTTCAGGTTGGTGAGTGCCTAACCTTTTTTCACCAGTTAGCTGTTATGACGCGAAAAAAAGGAGGAGGAGAGGATGAGATGATTTTGTTGGTGGACGCGAACACCAATAAGATGCGTGCCTGGCTGATAATGCTCGAGTGACCTAAGCCCACTCACCCCCCAAACCGATAGTAGGACAACCAGAATTGAGAACAAGAAGACTGATAGAGCCAGAACTGAGGACATATTATATTCTAATCATGCCTTTATATACACATAAAATCAGACCACACAGTAAACCAATCATAAATCTAACATTGATACAGAACAAAAGAAATAGTGGCAATGAATGGGGAGAACTTGTACACAATTAAGTAAACGTAGTTCAAAGTAATAAACAATATACTAAGAGAAAATATACAAAACGAGAGAACCGGGTAAGGAGAACGTAACAGTCATAGAAATGAAATGTTAACACTGTCCACAGTTATAATAATTGAAATAATGTTCTAAAGCACAGTTCCCGAAGTTAGCTAATCTTCATTAGGTGCCCGGCATATCACCTCCTCTTTTTGAAATGACAATGATGATGTGTTTCTTGACCAGTTAAGCTTTGGGTGCGGTCAGGTGAAAACTACAATGTACTCAGGAAAGAAAAGAGACATGATTAGTTACATCGCAAACTAGAAAATTACAATCTACCAATAGTCTCCTCCTCCTCCACGGAATGTAGTGGGATTTTATTTAATGGCAGGAACAATACTTTATTGTATTGAAGATGCATGGTCTTCAAGCCGGTATTGTTGCGACTTTGCAGATGAGTTGGGAAGTCAACGACTTGATCATGTCTGGAGCGTACATCTACGACAGTAGCAGTTTTCTTATATTTAGTGCACCTCCCGGCTGGATAATGTGACTTCTTGGGCTCAACAGACGATTTGGACATGGTTCTCGAGATGACTTCCTGGACTGGACTGGCGGCTATGCTACGCGCACGTCTGTTGTGATAAGGGCTGCGAGATTTTGTGAATAATTCTGAAACTGTGGGTGGATTTTCATCTAATGATTGTTTCATCTCTGGAATGGTTTAAACAGACGTCGCCAGCGTGACTTGTTTCTCCGGAACAGCAATACTAGGCACATGGGACTGATGTACTTCTGTCGAACATTCTGGTTGAATATGGGAGTCATTGTCAGATGTGAGCTTAGGTATTGCTTCGTCTACTACCGGCATACTGACACTGCTGACTTGAATACCCATTTGCTCGAATGCCGATTCGATCAATCGCTGGTTAGCAACAAGATGCTCATACATCAATAAGTTGGCACGTTCACTGAGTGCTGACATGATGATTTGCTGGAAATACTGACTCAGCTATTGGCCAATGTAATGTAAGGTCACTGATGAGAGCCCGGAGTTCAGATTGGTCCTTGATGCAACTCGATTTCTCGACCAATAATCAAATGACCTTGGTTAGCTGCAGATGCTGAGCTTGCTTGGGTTCGATAATTTTCACCCCCCATTGCCAATTGTTATGACGTGAAGAAAGGAAGGAGGAGGGGATTATTTGGTTGCTTTTGCGGTTCAACTTTTAGACATGGGCCAACTGGCATCCAATGTTAAGATTTTTTAAACTTCCATCAGTGTCATTGGTGAAAACTGTCTCACTTTTGCTAATTTTGAACTCCATCAGTCACAAATTCTCTCTAAAGCTTCAGGAACAATAATAAGAAGTACTTTTTCTTCTTCTTCTTCTTCTCCTTGTTCTTCTTTTATTACAGGTTAAAATATTGATTAATACATGGTTGGCAAGTATTCTACGCATTAATCATCAATTAATAGATAATGATAATGAACAAATGAATATACATAATTCTAAAGAACAATTACTATCTAATGTAGAATTATATCATGTAGATCAGTTAAATCCGAATGATATCAATCATTTCCCTATTGATCAATCAAGAAATACATCAATTTGGTCTAATGTAATTGATGTGAATTCAGAGTTTCGTCCAACTGTATTAATTCAGCATAATAAATGGAAATACAATACAACTAATGATGATGATGTCAATCGTAATGATGATGATAATGATCATAGTAGTCAGAAGAATACATTAAAACAAAAATCAACATTACAAACTGTTATGCAACAAGATAATTTCATTACTAATCAACATGATATTTCAATAGATCTACGTAATAAATCATTATCATCACATATTAGTAGAATTCAAGAAAACAATAATGAAGGAGAAGATCAAGTGAATACAACTAGTCGATTGGAATATACTTGTAAACGAGATTTAATAGAACAACAATCAAGTAAGTTTATAATTGGGCTGTATTTGAATCTTCTCAGTGATTTGTCATTGACTAAAAATGGTCAGTGTCTATTACTGTATATATGCATTATGTGTATATGCGTATTGCACAAATGTGGCCACTGGATGCAGTATCCTAGTGGTGAACTCCGACTGAGTTCTAATCTAAGTATGGACAGTAACATTAGGATGCAGGTACATCCAGCTGGTGAGTCCCAAATGGGACGAAACGAGTGTGCTGGATTCCGCTTGCAAGTAACAATCCAACTTAAACATTGTGAGAACTGTTTGTTCTATGTCCGTAATTTCAGCTCAATTATTGACAATTCCAACCCCCCAAGACGAATTACTGAGCGTAAGATAATTCAACTAACAACTATTGATGCGTGCTGTTGAGTTGTACTATACTAAGACAAAACAGTTGTCCAGTTACCCCTGGTTTAAACATTAATTAAATATTTGAACTGAGTTTCTTAGTGTATGTATCATTTACATGAGGACTATGATCACTTCCTCAATGAAATTAATTATAGTTTTGTAAAGTTTCATTATGAATGTAAACCATGAAACTTCTTAACAATCCACAACGTTTGGTGATTGTTATGACTATGAAAACTGCTATGCACTGATGGATGTGACTAGTTAGTTGCTGCACATCTACCTGATATCCACTTAATCCCAGGCTATGGAATGGGAAGAACACAAGAATCAACTAGATAAATCGTACTATATTTTAAGCATTTTTTGAAATGTACATAAACTCGACTACTCAGTCAACCATTTAAGGAATCGACATTAAAACAAAACAGAAGAGATAGCAGTGAACAGAGATAACATGTACACAATCAATTAACTGTGGTTCTTAAACGGGAATAATATACTAACATTAAATGTACTAAACGGGAGGATAGGGTAGGGAGGATGTGACGATGATATGAATCAAATGTTTATATTACACACAATTAGAATAATTGAAGTAGTTTTCTAAGACATAGTTCTGAAAGTTTGTTATTCTCCTATAATCGCCCAACATAACATTCATACTAGTTGATTGAATAAGAAATCCTACCATTCAACTATGACCCGATTATACTGATGCTTAATTGTTTACTATGGGACCTGATAGTTTGTGTTCAACACACTCCTTAAAGATCAACAATACAGACCGCTTAGATATCTACTGTCTTTTGGCTAGTATGTTGTTTGAACAATAAGTATATGTGATGGATACAATCAATATATCATTCATTTAGTTTACTGTTTCATAATGATTCCATGAATAACTTACATTAGCACTAAGTACTTAATGGCTATACCTTTGCAGCATTGTAACATATCAGTAGTATGTATCGAAAACATATAAATTTCTCAGTGACTACAACATTATTATTCCATTACCATTCCACTAATGCAATTTTATTCAACTTCCAACCATAGAGTTATGGTTACGCTTTACTGAAGACTATCAGCTATCTCGTAACATTGATATAAGCTTCCTTGTTGACTATATACAATATCAAAACTTTATTTTACCGAATTGAATTATTCAGATTAAAGATGAAGATTTCGTGATATTAAGGTATTTCGTAAACAAATAATATCAGGTTTTTATTAAAGTTTGACTCATTTCAATGAATTTGAACGGCTTCATATTGAATGTTAACAAACAATTGGATGACTGGAATCTTATTCAAAACCTGTTCTTCACAATGACCAATTTTTACATCTTGTAACAATCATAAAACTACCAGGACAAGTTGCTTCGTCCTTGCGTAGAACGCGCACCCACAACCACATCTTGGTCGAAGTTATTAGTGCCGTTCTATTGAGAAGACGGAACTAGTGTAGTGAAACTGTGTTGGGTATGAAGCAGTTACCCAAAGATAACAAATGATGAGCTTACACAAGCGTATCAAAAAATCAACTGAATTAGAAATATCAAACATTGAATGCTAATTCAGTGGTTTAATGGTAATGCGTTCATCTCGGAGCCTTTGTGTTTTGGGCTCACCATGCTGACGAATATCATGATATGGTTAAAAATATATCAATCTGCTTGTCACCTAATTCCATGGAGCTAACTTCTTTAATACAATGATAGTTAATTAGTGTTATCAGTATTAGATTCGAACATTTAAACGAGTACACACTTCATCCTATCTAGAACTCGTCAGGTGTATATATATTTACCTTAGGAATCGTTAATTTACCTATGACTAAGCTAATTAATCTCGTTGATGTTGTTATACAATTAAACCATTCAGTCTATATGGCATAAAAGTGTAAATATAAACATTAAGATTCATAGCCTACCAACTGACGAGCCTTAAACAGGAAGAAACATACTTTAGTCAAAATCATTTTCATTTCTTTTTCATCATCAATATTATTGATTTTTTAGGATATTTAAACAAACCAATTGTTCAATTGTCAACATCTAAAAGAAATAATAATCCAGTGAATAAAAGACAATACACAATGAAGACAATGCCAAAATTTCATTTATCCTCCTCCTCCTCATCATCATCATCATCACCATCATCGTCATCATTATCCGCTATAAATGAATCACCATATGATCGAACATCATTATCATCATCACCAGATAAAATAAATCAAATGTTAAGCTCGAATCCAATAAAATCATCTAATAATAATCAAGAAGATAATAATCTAAATGATACAATTCTATTGAAATTAAAACAAATTTCTAAAGAACTACGTTATATAACATCTGGTATGCATCAAACTGATCAAGAGAAGAAAACATCAAATGAATGGCGTTTAGCATGTCGTGTATTAGATCGTTTCTGTTTAGTTATATTTACAGCATTGAATTTATTCACAACATTAGGTATATTAACATCAGCACCAACTGTGATTAAAGCGTTCACATCAAGAGGTGCACCATCACAACCAATGTAATATAGAAATTGATCAATTCATTGATTATGTTAACATAAACTTATGTAATGCATTACATGTAGCTACTGATTAATAATAAACGGATTTATTTATTTGTAGGTATAGATATAGATATAACTGCAAAGATGTTTAACATTGTCTTGAGAAAGAGTAGAGAAGAAGAACAAGTACTAATTGACTGGAAAGAAGGATACTTAATTAACATACTAAGAAAAGAAACATCTTAACGAGTATGAGAATTACAAATGTATCACTTTATTATCTAATGTGGTTGATTGGATTGTTAAAAATGTCAACTACAAAAGATAATGTGGATGCACTTAGACGAATTGGACTTTGTTGATGAATTTGTTCTTTTATCCCAAACACGTCAACAAATGAGGCAGTAGGCTTCAGCTAACACAAGGTTCACTGTATTCCGTGCTTGCCTTTTAAATGTTTCCGTTTTCGTAATCCAGTCAACCACCAGGAGAAAGAAGAAGGGTGAGAGTAAACAGCCTTGTCTGATACCGGCCTTCATTTCGAATGAATCTGTGAGCTGACCTCCATGGACGATTTTACAGTGTAGTCCGTCATTAGAATTCTGTATGATATTAGCTATCTTTTCGGTTACGCCATAATGTCAAAGAAGTCCCCATAATATTCTTCTATCGACGCTGTAAAATACTGTTTTGTAGTCGAAGAAACTGATGTAAAGTGGTGAGATGAATATGTAGTTCAGAATAAAAGTAGTGATAAATAGAAAATGGGTTTGTGGAGATCTATGCAATGGGAGCCACTATCATGAAACGTGGTAGACCGAGAAGTTAAACATACCTCATCTAGATGTACAAGATATGTTTTTGGAGTTAATTTCAATAGCTTTATTTATGTTTATCAACCATAATCGTCTTCTTTAGAAAAGTTAATAAGGTGGGGGGCAAGAATCAATGAATGCCCCTATCATTTTAATTCGATACTCATTGTCTACCAAATGTGATAGTATTGTGCTGTTGATGGACTTCGTCACTCCTCCTCCCAATTATTCGATGTATAGTCACGAGCATGTAAGAACAAGCACCACTGAGTGTAGCCCATGTAACCAGCCCTACAGGAACAGTGAAATTTGTATACATAGATTAAATGGACTATGTTTAGTATATTATCCCTAAATTAACAAGTGAACATTGGTTTAGTTGTAAAAGAAACCAATACACTATCTGAACCGACCGTTCTGTCGACTAACCTTTCGAATCTGCCAGTACGTTTTCCTAATGACTGCCTTTTGTTCAGATATGTACTTCTTAATAAAATACTAAATTAATCTCACTAAATACCTTAGCCACAGGAACATGTCTTTATATTCAGAAGGTAGAATATACGAAGAAATAAGAAAAGTGAAGAAAACATTACACAGTATCAAGAACCCAATCGACTACATAGACACAATTTTTTTATTCCTCCTTATTTACTTAGTCAGAACTGAATTTACGGTCTCATTTGCATGAAAATAAACTTTTTATTGTATTTGTTAGGCATCATCTTGATTCCCTTCGATGATAGCTAATTCATAATTGTCAGTATATTAAGTTACGGAGTATTTAGATCTTCCTGTTGATTTGAAATTGATCAGTGTCTTTTGCTATATGTTCAGCCGGAGCGGATTGTTACGATTTAGCAATAGTTAACAAGTTTTATTTGAGTTGAATTGTGACTGGCAAGCGGAATCCAAGAGTAGCCCCTAACACGACGAAACACTCGTCCTAGATTCTACTTATCGACATATTTGATATTTACACACAGGCTTTAATTATTGGATATTACGGAGATTGTTGGATATTAATTTAATATCATGAATTGGTTTGAGTTAGATAACTACTGGGAAGCTGGTTAGTCCTAGTATGAAACAATTCAGCAGTATGCATCCACGACTTCATCCACCTATTCATTCAGCGATATAATTTTTAGACAAAAGAATGACATAACAATTAAGTTCCTTACTAGCAGACTGAATTTATGGCAGCTAGAACCGATCATTGACATTTTTTCCTTTATGTATGAGTTATGCAGACGATATGTTTTATTATCTGTGATTAAACTTACAATCTGAATAATATCCTACAAGTCTTTGTTAACTATCATCCATCAGTCCAGTTCATTGTTGGAAAAGAAAATAAATTAAGCTTTCATATCCTTAAAGATAAAGGGGTGAAGAAATCCTGATGAAACGCCACATAGATCCATTTACAGAAAACTCATATAGAATAGTTAACTAATTAGTTACCAGAGATGGGTTTCCACCCATTGACAGTAAAACTTCATTATGCCTCATGCTTCAAGAAACCGAAAAATCTACACTCCTAATCGACAAAAATATGAAACTGAAGCCTCCAAGAGAACCAAGAATTTTTGTATCAAAGAAAAGGCTCTACCTAAATGTTGATTTCATAGGTGGGCTAATATCGTAAAGAAAAGAGTTTTAAACGCCACCAGAAGGACTTTCCTTTCAACTAATCTGAGATTTGTGATTTTTAAGTCAACCGCTATTTACACACAACTCAAAGGATAAATAATCGTATTTGATCCAATCAATCTATATCTATAAATTTACCAGTTCCTATTTAGTGAGGTATATCTGTCGTTTAATGCATGTGTTATCCAAAAGAGTTTAAAAACTCTTTCCTGCCTGGTTGAGGAAAGGTATTATTTGTTGCGTTAAAGGTTTAGTAATAGAATATACAGATAGTGCCAACTAGTATATTAACATAGATGTATCTTTCAAAGTAATGGATAGAGTAAACAAAACCTTCCAAAAGCATTATATCTTTAACTTTTATGTATGGGTGGGGCCGTCGGCATACACATGTAGGAACCGGAATTATATGTACAAAGGAAAATTGTTCATCCATTCAGTTTACCATGGACCTAATTAGCATGCACTTGTTATTCTTATGCTTGTCACACCTACCATTTATTCATACATATATTTTCATAATTATTTCACTTACTTCCACCTCCTCCAACTAATACTCCTGCCAACATTCTTTACCCCAATTGACTTTATCTTGTTTCCATGCCCTGTTGAACTTAATTCATAATTCGGCTTGTCTCACTGATTTCAATTCGTCTTATGAATATTACTTAATCAATCAGTCCAACTTAACGGCATAGTTTCTATCTAATTTCAATGTTGTTCATTCTCCAACTCCAAATGAAAGTTTATAGTAGTAACTAATATACACTTCTACTTTCTACCATGTTTGACTAGTTGTATCTATCTTAATCTGACACCATGAGTTGGCTTGACCTAAGCAACCATTGACAGCGTGGAAGCACTAGATACTAATTTTGTCAGTATGGGGTTCTTCCGCGCATCCACGATCCCACCAGGGATCGAAACCTGGACCATCTGGCCTCATGATAAAGGCTTTGCCATTAAACGATTGGGTTGGAGCAGAGTAACTGATACGTCTGGCTTAGTAGTCTAATTGAAAGTTTTCACTATGGAGTCAGAAGTCTCCAGGTTCTATCCCTGGGGGGAAGGGAGGATCTTGGATGCTCTGATCAATTAGTATCCAGTGCTTTCTGGCTATCATTGGTTGTCTAACTCAGAACAATTCGTGATGTTGAATTAATTTCTGGAATTTGCTCAACATATCGTCATTAAACTCTTGTGTGTCCAAAAGGAAACGGTTGTGTGGGCGATCCAATAAGAATAACTGACATTCGCAACTTTTTTTTAGGTGACTACTTGAGTCATTTTGAGCTCATATCTATTATTGTCATGTTTCCATCACTCTCATCTCTCACCCGACACAAGAACTGATATCTTGTCGTTTACCATTCAGCAATAATAACTGGTTAACTATGTATCTGTTCCTTCAGTAACTGATCATTTTTGTCTTTCGTTTGGATAAATTTTATTCTTCATATTGATCCCGTGAATGGTCAGATTTCGTTTAAATAAAGTAATGAGTGAAATATAGTTTGACTGAATGTTTCTTGGTTCACTTATCTTGTGTTCTTCTTTTGGGCTAGAGGAGGGGATTAGGAATCATTAGTCAGACGTGTGGGTATAGAACAAACGATGTTAGTATCTGGGGTTTCTTGGTATTAGTTCCTACCAACGGTTACTGTTTCCGTATATCGTGATCGACTTTAATTCACGTCGTATCATAAACAATTATAAGTCTCCGATTACCTTAGTAAGTTAGTCCTTATTTCAATTCATCATTGTTATTAGTGTTTCTTCAAAATCAGTTCATTCTATTACATCATTATCTCATTCGCTTCAAATAGGTTTCACCTCGTTACATCATTCAATGTTGTCATCATATCTTATTTTAATTTGATCAACTATTTCTTTTACCAAAGTTGGTTTCTATAGTCTATCAGGGAGAGAGGAGGGGGGGGGGAAGTTTATGAATAAGCACTCAGCTCAAAACTCCTTAAGTCATGATAGTTACTACTTAAACTATGACTGTTTTGGTACCCATTTTTCATGTTGTTTACACATTTTAAATATCCTATCAAACTTTTTAATTATGTTTACATGTCTACAATGCTTACGTAACACTTAAAGTTTTAACTAACTTCATTTGTTTAAGTATGCCAAACTTGGTTATATTCAGCTGATGAGAAACTACTGAAATAAAATTTAATCTAATTCCTATTCTACATTAATAGTAGGTGTTTATGTTATCTTCATAATATACATTAATGTGAAGCCATAATGGTTAAATTTTCCACTGACAGTTATCAGAGATTTGAATAATACAAGACGGGAAGCATTCTTAAATTATACACCAAAAACCTGAATATCTCATAGGAAGCATGGAATACAGTGAACAACTTGGATGTAGCTAGATGATTTGGGCTTCGTAGATGATCTAGCTCTTCTATCCCACACTCAACAGTTAATGTGAGTAAAGTTGGATAGTGTAACAGAAACCTCTGAAGCCAGCGGAAGGTCTCAATATACACAAATGGAAAAGGAAGACCTATAGAGACAAAACAACGATAACCGACTAAATTACACCTGGTGGAAGATATGGAAAAATTTCACCTCTCCGGGCAGTATCACTGATCAACAAGTAAGATTTGATCTAATGTATATGTGAAGGCATGGATTCGCAAGGCAAGTGTCAAGGACAGCATTAATAAACACACATAGTGCAAATACTTTGGAAATTTTAATCTCAACCTCGGCTGCTTTATTTCAAGTAATCTGATTAACTGTCCAAGAAAGTCTTCCTAATCGAAAGGTATAAAATGGGAACTTTGTCATATTTTAATACAATACTACAATTTGTTTACTGATATATCACTCTTTTAATAAGCATAGTATCGACTATTTATTACAAGAAATCATTAACTACAATGACTAGGTAACCAACGTTAATATGTTTTCGAATAGACTATGAAGTATGAACCGAATTTCATAATACTGCGATGACTATTATTACTGGTTGTCATTGGTAAAATAAATCATATTTTTCATTAATGAATGGTGATTTGATTTACTGCTTGATTTCTCAGTTTGTGACAGGGAGGACAGTTAGGCTAGAAAAATTGAGGGGGGGAAGGGAGGTAGCTGGGAAAATGTGTTTTATACGAAAGAATTTTCATGACAAAGAGATAAAGAGCAGGGGTGAAATTTCGAATTCCACCCTCTCCCCCCTGTAGTCTCTATGGCACTTCTTTCAGACTACCATCCCCCACACACTCCTCCTACAAATTAAAAGGTGATAAAACCTTAAATTAAAATAGTTTTTATATTAATCACTAATTTAATATTATTTTTGACAAATGTAATTCTTAAGTAGAACTTATCAATTTTAACTAAACATATTTAAAAGAAACACACTAAATGAAACTGAATTTAAACGGATCGTGAAGATTGGTATTAAGCTTAGTTATTTGAATTCGTTACCGATTGATGGTGGTAGGGTACGATTGAAAACCAGAGTGAACTAGACAGCTGTTTCGTCCTAGTACAGGATGGTACAAAAGGTCAGGCGTTAGCTAACTTAAAACCACTGGGTTTAAATCTAGGGTGCTCATTTTTTTAGGAATCTCATTCTTGGACAAAACAGCTGTTCACTGGTCTATGATTTTCAATGGTACTTTGCGAACACCAATCTGTGACGAATTCAATCTACAGACTCATATTCACAAAACATAAGTGAATAATAGACTATGAATGTATTCTAACTTTTATCTATATAGAATATTAAACAATACCCACAAATTATATTATATTTGTTTAAAAAGGAAATGAAAAATGGATATATAACAATAAAAAGAAACTAGTAGTTCTCAATCGGTTTTGTCCTTGTATAGGCTTCTTCAGTAGATCATAATTACTTTATTGCCTCTACAGAAATACATTATATCAATGAAAATATAACATGATAATCATAGAGTATGTTAACTAAAAAATCTGAAAATATTAGATTTCCCACTATGTTAATATCAAAGATATACATTATAACTGAAGAGGTCTATACAATGGCGAAACATATGTTTAATACAAAACCAAAACAATACAGATACTCTAATTTGTTCGCTCATAAGAAGTAAAATAGACAATGCTTACAAAAAGTAATTGATTACAATATCATTTCATTAAATCTTTTCCTAACATACTACTACTTATAAGTAGTATGTATACATGTAAGCTTAAATTTTGTAACTAAATATAGTATTAAAGCATGAAATAAGGCTATTATTAACAAATTTGATGCCTAGTAACTAATTAAGGCATAAATGAAGCAATTAAATTTGGTGCAGAGCATAGAATAGCAAATGTTACTACAATATTACATACACTAAATATCACTAAACAAAATCTATCAATTACTCTAGCTGCAAATTTCCATTCTAAGCTAACTAATGATTCATATTCATTATCACGTAATTTCTTTGTAATAAAATGTAACTCTGTAATAATTAATTCTAAGTCTGGTTTGTATATATTCAATGGATCTTTGTTCAATTCATTTTGATTTGATTGATTAAGATGAATATTATGTGAAGAATTATTCTTGGAGTTATTAGATAGTTCATTGTTGAATGGATCTTGTATAAGTTCTATGTAAAAGAAAATAAAAGAAAAACAAATGAAAATAAATAAATACTTTAAAAAATGAGATATAGTAGATAGGCATTCAAAATTTGAATAGTTTGATAGTTAATTATTATATTAGGATGAACTTGTATATTCCCGTTGATTTGTTATAGACTGAAGCTGGTCAGTCATTGTTGCTAACTGTGTATCTTGTGCGGATTCCCTCGATTCAGCGAATTTTTTACAAGTTTTATATAAATTGGATTGTGACTTGCAAGTGGAATTTAGGACGCACGTTTTGTCCTATTTGGAACTCGTTGGCTGGATGTACCTGCATCCTAGTGTTGATGTTCACAGTGGGATTTTTTAAAATTTAGTGATAGATAATTAGTATGGGGCATTAATCTATGAGATATTAGAGGATATTTGTAACTCATGAGGATATTTAGGAGTATATAACGTTCTATGCGATAGATGATTTTAGTGTACAGTCGATAGTTATTCACAAAGTAAACCGCACTAGCTGTGGCAAACACTAAATCGAATAAAGCCATCAATCTCTTAATCTCTACGTACACGAACAGTAATTAACTGTTAAACGCCACGAAATATATCTTCACTTATATCAACATAAGCGAATAATTATGGACACAAGTTTGTGTGGGAAAACCCGGTGATTTTTAGAAGTTTGGAATTAAGGTCAAATCGAGAATCAACAAGGGGATTTAGATATATCAACAAAACAAATAGACGACTACGATGCTATGAATCAAGTCAAGAGGTGCTAGGGCTTCGCGAATTAAGGAAAACACTTCGATACCTGCTAGCGAACGTATGACCAGCGACACAAAAACAGGTAAGCTAAGCTATTCACAGCACCCCAGCCCTGCTAACTAAAGGGAGAAGTCGATAGTCGTCAGAAACGTTCCACAGGCAGCCTGGCAAACGGAATGTCAACCAAACATCTCATGCGTATATATACAAAAGAAGAGAGGGACCTTGGAATGTCACAAATAGCGTACTAAAATAAACAACGATCAAAAAGATTTAGCGTCTCACTAAATGGGTAACATAAACTGAAGGTGAAAAGGGAACTATTTGGCGGGAAATTTCCACATATTTCAAAGCTTCTTCGTCAAGTCGAATGTGATTTGATTTATGTTCTCTATATTACATCAAAGAATCGTTTCTCTACTCTTATGTATATCGAGGCCTATGCTGGCTACAGTATCCGTTGTTACATTGTTCGTTTTCAATCACATTTGCTGATGAGTGTAGGATAAAAGAGCTAAGTCATTTATAAAGTTCAAATCTTCTAGCTGTATCCACTATATTCCGTGATTCCCTAATATACTGAGGTTTTTATAAACCAGAAAACCACCAGAAGAGTAAGGACAAGAGCATGCAGCCCTGTATGTTACCGGTCTTCACTTTGAATGAAACTGTGAGCTGCCTTCTATGAATGATTTTGCAATGTGGTGTGATACTGATTATTATCTCTGGTGCACCATAGTGTTGAAGAAAGCTGCACAATATTCTTCTCTCCAAACTGTCAAATGCTTTATCATAGTAAAGTTAACTGATGTAAAGTGGTGAATTCCATTCAATTGACTAATGACCAATGAACCGTAGAGTGGTAATTTGGTCGGTACACGATTGATCCATACGGAATCCGATCTGCTGATCTCGAAGTTCGTAGTCTGCTGGATCTTTCATTCGGTTCAATAACATTCTGTTAAAAACTTTTCCTATTGCTGGTAGTAGAGTGATGCCTTTGTAGGTCTTCTTTCTTTGGTATGTTGATGAGACTTCCTTTTATCTGATCTCGTACTTGCTCTTCACTTCCCTTGAAATATCTCTAAACAGAACATAGTGAATCTTTATTAGTACTTTTGTATATTTATAGCATTGATGCTTTTTCCTTATTGATTTGTCGGATGGCTTTGCAGATTTCTTGATTGTTGATGGATCAACACTTATAAGAAAGTTTGTAGAGGATGCTTCGATGAATGGTAGTTTCAGTGGGGCTGGTCTATTTAAGAGTTCCTCAAAGAGCTCTCATTGTTATTACATTTCAGTGACTGGTTTACCTTGCTTGTTCTTGATTGGTCGTTTCGATTTAGTGTATTTTTTCTAGCTAGCTTCTTCGTTATATCATAACGGTGTCTCATATCTTCTTCTCTTGGAGCTCTCTTTATTGTCAACATTTAGTCCTCGACATATTTCCACTTATCCCAACTTATACTCCTCTTCACTTACTTGTTGATTTTTGTATATTTAGCTTGTGACTTAGCTTCCTTTGTTCTTGTTTGACTGTTATTGAATGCTGTCTTCTTGTTTCTCCTTTCTTGTATCTTATCTAGAGTACTAAATGAGATCTATTCATTTTAGTAGTACTCTTGATATGTTAAAGTTATTGTCTCTTTATTACCCTTTCCAGCTTTATGTAGGGAGGGGGGGGGAGGTTAATCCTACCTTTACACAAATTCATCTAGTTAAAGATAATTCTTCAATTTCACTTGTCAACAATAATACACACATAAAATAAATCAATAATCATTTCGTGTTTTTCTCTTTTACCTGAATTATATAATCGATAAGGTGGTGGTGGTGGTGGTGGTGGTTGTGGTTGCGTTGGTTGTTTTAATGGTGATAATAATTGTAATTGATTTGATATTGATTGCTTAGATTGTTTAGTATATAAATTATTAGATAGAAATTGATTTGTTGAATTATTTTCATAAAGTGTTGTAACACGAAATTCATCATTTAAATCAATTACATTAGCTAATAAACATTTTGATGATTGTTTTGGCATAGTAACATAATTATAATTAGTAGTAGTAGTAGTAGTAGTAGTATTGTTATAAGTAGTAGTATTCAATTTAGAATCAGTAAATATTTTATTATTTAATTGTTCATTAATATTATTTATATTTAAATGTAATTCATTACTTTGTGGTATTTTTGTATCAGAATAATGATCTATAGAATGATCACTAATTGATGATGAAGAAATATCTTCTACTTCAATAATTTGTGAACGTTTTGGTGGTTCCATAAATAATAATTTTGCTAAATATGTATTCACTATATTACGAATCTAAAGATAAATTAAATGCAAAAAGAAAAAAAAAGAGAAAATGAAATTATTTTATAGAAATTCAATATTTGTAACCATGGCAACGATTTTGAAGGGAGGTAGTGATGATGGTGGTGGTGGGGAACTTCGTCGGAATTCTATTCTATGTTTAGATAAAAGGATGATTAGGTATGCAGTTAGTAATCCCATCCTAAAAAATTAGGTTACTGAAAACATGCTAATTTGAAATAACCATTTAAACTCTGCCATGGCAGCTGGAAGGTTTCCATTATAAATAGTTATGATTACTCATGATGAAAGATGAGTTTCTTAAGAAGTTACGAGGCCTATGTCTATTCTAACAATTACAACAACAATTAATATATATATATATACATGGGACGTTCACGTATTTATATACAGTTGTTTGTGCAGGATATTTCGGGTCCATTGGCCAGACACCATCAACAACAATCTGCGGCAGTGTAAAACAAACTAACCAACTTCCATTTGACGTAAAAAATAGGAAAAACGCTGTCATAACCTGGAATTCTCAAGGTCAGAGGAAAAGCGGAAAACCAAAGAACACATTGGTTCGTGAATTAGAGGTAGACATGAAAAAAATGACTAGCACTTAGGATGAAGTGGAAATGAAAGTAGAGGACATAGTTAGTTGGAAATTGCTGGCTGTTGGCTTATGCTCCACGAGAGGTTGAAGACATTGATTGATTGATTAGCAGTGAGGAGAAGAGACAGAGTTTACTCTCACTCGTGAAACACATTTATACGGGCTAAAAACGTTCTATTCACCACTTACACGTGAAGATAAGTATCGTTTGGAAAAAGGAGAGGATCAAATTGCCTAAATTGAATTGACTATTACAGATGATTCACTTAAAGAACTTCAGATAAGTTCCTGTTTCATGTCAGTGATATCCTATAGAAACGAATGGTTCGTTAATCTATCACATAACTGTATATTAAACATCTAGATGACAAAGATGACCTATCTTCTATATTCATCACATGGTTATGTCACTGAATAAGGTTAAATTGTTGAGATGTTTTACTTTAATGTATATTTATTAATTTAACTTCTGATGTATAGGCAGTTATGTTGGTTACAAGACGAAGTTAATCCGCAATCAAACACAGCTACACTATTCTACGTAGTTTAGCGAAGGACAAATTAAAACAGGAAGAAACTTCATCATTATGTGTTTATTCAACAGAAGTCATCAGGATGATATTAATTCAACATTTAGTGTGATTTATCAGTTTTCTTTGAATTTATTCTTTCCTTCTAGATGTTACTATCTAGAAACAACAGAGGACATAGATATTCACTTAGATAAACTCGATCTTTTCATTCAAACAACATTTGTGAATCTTCTTTCATTAATCTGGTCATTGAACTTATTTGAAGCATTCCATTCTACTCTTAATCTTTACTTTTTTCATTGTTTCCATTCCATTTTACTATTCAACAGGTGTGTGTTCTCGAACTTACCCTTCATTTTGTGTTCCAATGTAATTAATCTTAGTAACTAATTGAATCTTACATAATATGCTGTTAACTCATAATCATTAATGATTGGTCATCATTATTGGTCACTTACTGATATCTGTTTGGTATAAGTAGAAACTACGAAGTACTGGACAACTACTTTTGTCTTAGTTTGAAGCTGTTTGACAGTGTTTACCTTTTATTCCACTAGTGAATTTAAGCCAAGATTTTCAGATTACATAACAAAGGTTTAACTGTGTTCATCAATAGACCAATCGGTGTCCATTTGTAAGATACCCACTTCCATCAACTTGTGATGTAGCGCGTTGATCATCAGTTGTTACTGTGATAACTGTCTTATTGTCGATATATCTAAACTTTACCAGTCACAACATCTAACTAGTGATTAACTTCTAATGGTTTTATGGAGATAAGTCTTAAGTTTATTATTTGTTTGTCTGTCTACATGTAATTTGACTTTAACAATGTTATAGTGTCTGTATTGCTGAAACGAAATCTCTTTGCTTTATTTGGGTACCTAGTGAATTAATGAGAATATTTAATAAATTAAGATGGTTTGCAGAGATTGATATAAAGTTCATTTGATTAAATCGGTCACAGATTGATGTTGCCAAGGTACCATTGAAAACAAAGCATCACTAAACAGTTGATTTATCGCAGTATGAGACTTTTGAGACGTGTAAACCTTAAATTCGGCTCTCAGAGGCCTCAAGTTGGCCAACGCTTAACCCACTGTACCACTGGGTTGACATCAAACGGTAAAATTTTCACTTTCATCAATTTGTGATATAACGCGATAATCAGTGATTGTCACTGAATGGATAAAATCAGTCAATCAGTTAATCAATCAATGACTGTTAACCCCCCCCCTTCCAACATTCAGCATCGACAGCCGACCAGCATTCACTAACCAACTCTGTCCTGGGCTTTTCTTTCAAGCTCTTACCAAGTACTTTTCATTCTCATTTCAAATAAGTTATGACGCTTCATGCTAAATGAATAAAAATAACAAGAATTAAATAAAACTTACCCAACTAGGAACAGTATTACAATCAGATGATCTATGATGATAATTTAATACAAGTACAGTGAATACAATTGATAATGAACACATAAACATTGTACATGAAAAATAGATACCTATTGTTTAAAGAAAGAAAATAGAAATGAAATGAGGTTAAAAATAATAAAAATGAATGAATGATTATTGTGTTATTCCACAAAGATCATCAATTAATGTCTGTCTGAAAGTATTATATTCAATCTTTAAAGGATTTATGCATGTTTACAGCATCTATTTAGTACTATAGCTATATCTAAACGATTCGCTTAAGATGCACATATAGCAACAGAGACCGGCCAGTTTCAGTCCATTACAAATTAACGGGATTCATCGGTTGGATGTATCTGCATTCGAATGTTGATGTTCATAGTGGGATTCGCACTATACACCACCGCGTTCATCACTAGACTACTGAGTCCAGACAGTCACACTTGTGCAACGGGCGTATTAATATTAGGATAAACTTGTATATTCCCTATGATATATTGTAGACTGTGAACATCAACATTAGAATGCAGGTACATCTAGCCGATGAGTCCCAAAAAGGCGAAACTTGCGTCCAGGATTCCACTTGCTAGTCACAGTTCAACTTAAATAAAACTTTTGAATAATTCGTTATATCGAGGCGATCTCATTAGGATGCACATATGACAACAGAGACTGACCAGTTTCAGTCGATTACAAATTCACGGGAAGATGAAGCCTTGAACTAGCCAAAGACATTTTGTTCAATGAACATACTATAGAACTTAACAGAATCATCACATTGAGTATTCCAATTAGTCACTAGCCAAAAACTACTACATATTTCATTTTGTATACATATGATACTTCATGGAATAACCAAAACTTATTGGTTATCTTCTATTGTAATATTTAGAATTTAATGGGTTTCGGGCATTCAAGTGATGACGTTATCATCAGTATTATTAGTAATCAAGCACAAAAATTACCTGTTATGTTGGGAGATTAGAAAAGAACAACTGTCAGAACTATATTTTAGTAAACTACATCAGTTACTTTAATTGTATGTAAAGTAGATATTTTATTTGTATCTCCATTATGTCCTTCATGTCCTCTTCTTCCATTTAGCACACTTCTGTTAGTATATTAGTTTCTAATTATGAACTACAGTTAATTAGTTGTGAATACGTTATCTTTATTCACTATCATTGTCTCTCTTGTTTTGTACTGATGTTAAATTCTTAATTGACTGACTATATGGTTTGATTTCTGATTGAAATATAATAAAATTCTGTTTGGTGGTCAGTTCAGTTGTGTTGTCTTCCTCATCCCTAATTTGGGTACTACATATAATACTGGCAGAAATGCATTGTTCAGCTGAACATTCATTAGTCCTGGTTATTGTAACTTCGTACGCACATAGTCCCCATCATAACACCTTTCTGATGTTATAACATTACTAGTTTGTCATAATGTGATAAATAATCAGTAATTATAATCTGTGGAGTTCACTTTCTATGATATTAGGACTTATACTATTAAACAACAGTGGTACTTCCTAATTTGTAAGCTTTCCATGAAGGTATAAACGACTATCATTCCTTCTTCCGTTACTGAATTATTATGATTTTATTATTAAACTTATTACCTAGTTTTCTGTACACAACTACTCTAATATGTTCTGAGTACTTTTTTATACATTAGCCTATTACATAATGTATATAAGTAATAAGCTGTACTCATTAAATAACTTCCTACTCAATTAATATGTAATTTCTATCTCTCATTGAACTTGGTTTTGTCATTCATTCTTCTGATTAAATCAACAATCACGTAATTCAATCACATTTCATTGGTTCCCTACCCACATAGAGTCATATTATTCATTCACTTTGATTACCATCATCTTTCGTATTCACTTCAATACCAAGTCATCTACAGAGTGATGAATAGATCAGTTACTATTCTTCAAATTTCTTCATACCCTATTTAGAGATTTATTGATCATTTGATGAATATAGATTAACTGTAATACTGTTAGCATGATCCAATAGAATAAATTTACCATTAATTGTCACAGTCTATATGGAATGCATTAAAATTCTAGAGGCCGCTGATAATCGTAGATATAACATTTTACTTATTGTACATTGTTATCTTAATATACACTTTACAGTATGATTAGACGGTGGAACTCAAACCAACTGTCAGCTAACATCATAGTCATAATTTTTGCAATACAAACGTCAAGGCGATTTTGTTGTACGGAACTAAAAATTGCAATGAGAAGCATCATTCAAAATATAAAATTAGTTATAAACAGCTGTTTGCACAAGATACTTCGAATCCGTCTGTCAGAAACCTTTAATAACAAGCTACTTTGGTAGAGAACAATCCAATTTCCAAACGACGTAGAAATTAGGACAAGACTCTGAGCAAATAACCAAACCAAGTCACAAGATATGCATTAGATTGGAATCCTCAAGGCAAAAGAAAAAGAGGAAGACCAAATAATATATTGGTTCCACAACTGTAAGCAGACATGAAGAGAATGAACGGCACTCGAGAAGAAATGGAATGGAAAATCCAGGATAGAGTTGGTTGGAGAATGCTGGTCTTTGCCCTATGCTCTGCGTGGAGTAACAGACATTGACTTACTGATTTCGGTATCTACCACTGAACTTATTTGAATATCCAAAGTTTTAGTTGAAGTTAGTTGCATAGGTTATATAACAGTCAATAATTTACCCTAGTAACAACTTACCAATTAACGGTATAGCTTCAGACGTTTGTGGTAGTTTATCTGCTACAAGTTGTAAGAACATAGTTAATGATAAAAGAATTGTTACACCTAAAAGATGAAATTGAATGAAGAGAATAAGACAAATGAATGAATTATGTCATTCAAATAGTTCATCCTAATTATGATGTCTAAGTTAGTAATCCCCATTGTGATTTCAATCAATTACATTTCACTTCAGGCACCAATAAGTTATTCACTGAATTAATGAGTTAGATAATCATAATTTATTCATTGGCTCTTATCTAATATAGAAATAATGGAGTAGATTTAAGTAACACTTTTTAAAATATCTGCGATACACAATTTAATTGACCAATCAGTAACAACTAAGTAATTTGAAAGCAACCAATCAGAAGGTAATTAGACTAAAGCAAAACTTGTCTGAGTTGGATTGTGGCTACCAAGCGGAATCCAAGATGTGCTTTTCGTGGGACTCACGTAGCTGTCTGGACTCAGTAGCCTAATAGTGAACGCGGTGGAGTTTAACATGAAATGAAGTGAGTTCGAGTCCCGATGTCAACATCAATATTGAGATGCAGGTGGATCCAGCTGTCGAGCTGCAAATCGGACAAGATCTTCTTGCTAAATTCCGCTTGTCAGTTACAATCCAACTTAGAAAATACTTGTGATTTATCTCTGTGTCGAGGGAATGCACTCAAGAGGCATACATAGCAACAGGGATTGATCAAATGCAGTTTATGACAAATCAACGAGAAGATCCGAATTAATGTCGAAAGTTTACTATCTAACTTCAGTAAACCAGTCAGCATGACGATAATGGATTCAGGGTCGTCTTGCATATTTAAATTAGGAATGCATTTTGTAGATCATAAGTTTGCCATTCTTAATGATGCTAATATCTACAACCTTTAAAGTCAACATAGGGGTAGAATTGAAGGAAGGTAGGTGTGGCTAAACATATACTGAGCATCAGTATATGGAGTCACTAACTGCTGATCTGAGCCATGTTGATATATGCAGACTACCTTGTTAAGGTCCATATTAATACTGTAACCAATGGTTTGAGACTCTAATTGACATGTTTCTAAATCAATCACAGTAGCGTAGGTGCAATCAATCTTTAGTAACCTTTAAGACGTGAGCTTAAAATTAATTAATTAAATTTAATTCCAGGATCTGATGCTTTCTCCTTGAACCAAATTGTATATGTTCATTCACTGAAGTAACTAACACTTCTACTAATTTGATGTTCATCATGTTGTACTGCTTTGGTGTAGAAACTTGGACAGGTGTACTCATGTGCCAGTGTTGCACATATGCATATACAAAGTCCTGCACCAATTTTGAGACACTGGCTTGTATTTGTAGATTGTATATGAGAGTGGGAGAACTTTATACAGTCGTGATGAACTTATTATAAGATGTAATGGCTGATTTAAGGAGATATCAATCAAGATAGACACTTTATTTATCAATCAAGATTAACAATGTGACAAATATGTATGTTGGTTATCATGTTTATCATGCTAATGTTGATAATTCTGGCAAGGTTTGTGGCACCCAGTAATACTAACACTGCTGAGAAGTCTGCTCTTAAATGATATTGCGATTACACTTGTCTCCAGGAGAAGTCAATGGAATTGTATTAGTTGGCAAAACAACATTCAAGATATAGAAATATAACATAGGAAGATGTGTTATAAATAAATGGGTGTTTGGCACTTGCTGTGGATTACTAGAAAAGGAATATTTCAAGGTATGTTCTAGAATGATTGGCAGAACCACCAATACTCGTTACTGAAATCTGGATTTTAAAAGGGGGGGAACAGCGACCCATATAGAGGATTAGAGTCACAATTATGACTTGGTTAAATTCGTTTTGTAGTTGTTTGTGCACAAAGATCAAAGTATATAAATCCCGTCTAAAAGAGCTTCTGAAAACTTATTAGGATTCTAGGATTAATATGATTTGGGGTCATATGAATGAGTTCCTCTTCATGACCTATTACAAATCCTAATAAATTCATCGGTCATGAAAAAATTCTGTATCCCATGTAACAGTTTTGCTACTATGTTTTCATTACTACTGTGTTATTGTTGACTGAGAAAACACTTCTTGGTCATCTTCAATCGATCGAAGTCAGCGGCAAAGTTTAAATACCCAGATTCAACTGACAAAAGATGATTCATTATTAGTGATACAAACTAAAAATTCTAGGTTAGTTGAATCTATTCATCACAGATTAATATCGTCTAGTTACACTAAGATTCATGGAGCAATCGACAAGTATTTCATCCTTATATGGGTGTCCTCATCAACATGCAACCTTTATTTCGTCAGGGACCCTAACTCAAAGCTTTTAGGTTTCATAAAATCTCAACCATCTGATATACTAGGCTGGTGTCATATGAAGAATTGAGGGTAGGTACCACAGAGGAGTTCCATGCTAGCGCAAAACAGATGTTCAGTTCCTCCTCGACTGGTCTTTCCTTGTATTTATCTTACCTAAACTTATGTTGAATATAAATAGCTCTACCACAGTTAAACATTACACTGTTAATGTTTTTCATTGTTAAGTAATCACTAGGGTGATTGTGTACTGTATAAAAATCAGTCCTACATTCTACTTCTAGACCCTAGATCCTAGATCCTAGATTCTAATATTAACGTTTATTCGAAAACTTTTTAGGATCAATTAAAGACATTTTAAGTTCCCACAAAGGTCCTAGAATCGAAAGGTTAGGTATGTTGATGTGTTTTCAACCTCTATAGAAAACTTTAATATATTCTTTAAACATGTACTAATCTTTGTACACTTCCTTATTAGCAACATTCCTCGCTGATTAAATATTTATTCACTGTAACAACCTTATGATTGGTTATTAGCTGCCCAAAACATGTAACAATGATTGGCTGGTTGGTTAGCTTAAATTCCCCTTAAATGATTTCAGTTGATGGCAAATTTAGGAATCAATAATGCTGTCAATGGATGATATAATATGCTTTGATACAATTTAATTCATAGATGCGTATGGAAATAGAGTGGGGTGGGGCTGGTAAAGAATGTTGTCAAGCAATTCTATTCATTCAGGTTAATGTTACCTACTTAACATTAATGATGCCTATAGGTATTCGATTTCTAGTTTCAGACAACAGTATGGAGTAATGTAGACAGCTGTATTTATAACTATTGAATGTTTAAACAATGTATATATCTTGACCTGAATAACTTAATAGTAGTGAAACTGGATAACGTGTGTACAAATCTCATGGTACTCAGTAACCAATGGTTGAGTCCATCGTATCACATCAATCTTTTAAAGATTATATACACAACATACTGATAGGTATTAACTAACATAACTACCACCAAACTATCTTATATCAATATCACTGTTTAACTTACCTAATGATATTTTTTCACCAGCATCTGGTGGTAACATAAATACCATTAAAGCCATTCCAGAAATTAATAAACATGGTACAATAAGATTGAATACATAATAAAGTGCACGTCGTTGTAGTTTTATGGCTATTTTTACATCAACAAAATCATAATCACAACATTCATATCGTTGTGCATAACGTCGAACTGAAGCACCTAATGTTATGTAATCAATCAATAAATATATGATAAACTGAACGTTAAGGAAAGAAGGTATACAATAATTTTTAAACGACGGCATAAAATCACCTAACGAAACAATGAGAGAAGCTGTTCAACAGTTATGGATACAGCAAATAACAGATTTTTCTATTATTAGGATGGAAGTGTAGTATTGTTACTGATATGTTTGGACTACGTGTGTGGAGATTGGTTAACGAAGACGTAGACAATTAAGTAACTAATTATAAATGAGTGAACAGATAACTGTTCACTGTTGAAGGATTCCATACTAAGATAAAAACAGCTGTGCAGTGTCTCCTAGTGGTCAGTAGCAATAGATGCAAGTTTAACTAGAAAACGAAACTATATCAAATGCACAGGATGAGTGAGTATTTACTGTTAAAACGATTCTGTCAAGTAGACAAGGATCAGCTATTAACACCCATATTCAGTAGATTAAAGATTGAACAAAATGAAAGCAGATATCAGTATCACTGGAAACTGTTCAAACAAGGTTGATAATGTGAAGAGATGATTAAAATGCGTGAAAATTCCATTGACTTTTGAAATATAACAATAGTTTGGATGTGAACAATCATCATTTTTGTGTAGTCATTGACGGGTGAGTCCATTAACAGTATCAATTCGTTTTGGAAACGTTTAACTACTTACTTACCTCTGTATAGTGGTTCAAGGAGTCGACAGATATTTAGTCACATTAATAAATGTCTACATCGTTGTTTTTTAGTAGTTTAACAAAATGAATGCTGCTGTTGTCAATCACCGACAATTACTATTCCTCTAATTAGTTAAGAATAGTAAATGGATTGAGATGTTTTGGTTTGATGGGGGTTCTCTGAGCTAGTTGGTTTAATTGTGAAGCTCTCAACGTCATTCTAAATGACTCCATTGGCATGAATCAGTGAACCAAGCACAGGATTTATGGTTTTACTTTGGAAACATTTCAAATGACAACAATAAAGATGTTACTGATACAACCCCTCGTAGAGTATAGACCAACGACCACAATTCTCCAACCAACTGTTTCCTCGACTCACCTTTCCACTTCTTCCATAGTGCTTTTCGTGTTTTGCTTTGCTGGAAGTTGGCCTGTTTTTCATCATAGTAGGTTTTGGCTGATGGTGTCAGATCAGATAATCCGAAGCATCTTTCGTTGACAAATGCTTAAAAAGGCTGTATCTTATGAATAATGCTTTTCGTAGTTTTCTTTATATGTTTCAGCTTCATACAACATAACTATCTTGATGTTTGTATTAAAAATTTTGACTCTGATGTTGACTAAAAGCTGTTTTAAATTCCAGATGTTCTTCAAATGTAGGAATACTGCGCTTGTCTTGTCTTGTTAATCCATATATTTACATCTACTTCAGATCAGATCTTTCTTGTTCATCGATAATGTAGACAACTCACGATTTACACAACTTACAAAACGTCTTCGTCAAGTGTTGTGACGCGTGGTTCAGGTCTTTTATCGACCGTAACATCTCCGTCGTAAATTGTTATCTGTTTCGGTTGACCGCACGCTTAGTCTCCTAAGCTATGATACGACCCCCAGGCTGAAACTACTCGTCAACAGGAACACGAGAGAGAAGACACGAAATACTGCAAAAACACTTTAATGCAAGAGTTCGATTATGTACAGAAAACTAGGACATATATATTATCATAAGTGTCCTTCAAGCTTCTAGAGAATTCCGTAACTTTGTAAACACAGTAGTGCTAAGACAATTGACCAATCACAGATATAGCACGTGATTTCTCTCTGTCTAGAAGTTTCGGATAAAAAGCTATCTCCGCTCTGATTGGACACAATATCTCCTATTGATTTCTATGGCAGATTGAGCTTGTCTCGAGGGATTTTCTCAGCCTACCCAACATCAAGCGTAATTGTATTAGTGTTATCAATGACTTAAAATTGATTGTTAAATAGAATGTGATTATACTCATTCACTTAGATGACATTATCCAAATCATTTTATGGTCATACTCATCAAAGAATAACATCAGTTCTATGTGCATTAATACTATTGAATACAGATATTGTCTAATAAACCAACAACTTCATATAATGACATGATTCATCTACTGTTTCACTTCACAAGATCAAGAGATTTTAGCCAGCACTTAAGGAACCAGACATTCATAAAGTATTCTGAATAAATCTAATTGAACTTTCAGGGATTTAGTTATTGTTTATTGTAAAAATAAATCAACATACCACTAAGATGAAATTCACCATTACGTGAATATTCTGATAGATCAACTGGACCAACTTGTGTACAATCTGGTTGAGATGAATTAATACATTGTAATTGAAAATTAATTTGATCACCATAATATGTCCAACTTCCAAATTTTAAAATACAACTCTTCAATAAAAAGACATTTTAAAAAAAAAAATTAGTTTTATTAAGTGGTGGTTAGACTACTGAATTTTAATTAAGTAGTACGAAGTATCATAAGAACATGAGTGATAGTATTGGTGGTGGTGGTGGGGGACTGGTGGTTTGGCTGAATTAAGGTAGGTAACACTAATAGGAAGCAAGAGATAAGTGAACAATTAACACTCTCTAGTAACTCCATCAAGTTCCATTCATAAACTGTGGAACTTCAGGTTGTTTTCTTAGTCAGGAATATCGAATTCTTTCCAATAATTTCCGGGTAATCACTACCCATAATCTTTTATTTCAGATAAAAAGGAAGACATGACAGTTCAGTAGATAGATAAAGTTAGAGAATAATTTTACTACCCGTATTCTTCTAGTGAGGTTAACCATGATTGTGTGAGGGTTTGTTAAGATTACATTGTTTAATCTCTGTGTAGTGATCAATTTTGATGTGCATCAAGCCCTTTGTAGTACTGAATGAATCCTACTAATCGATTTATAATTTGACCATAGGTCCAGTTAACTTTAGATTATTTCCAATTTGTAGAAATTGGAGATTACTTTGGAGTTTGTTTACAGGAAGGTTTGAACTTATTTTTCATACTATTTGGCACTTGTCAGTAATATATATCTGGAATCTTGGTAGAAACTAAAAGGTTTTTCAATGATTCATTCCTACGACACTTAGTTTTATAATCTGAGACCATCACCACTGAGCTAACTGGGCGGTGAATGACTCCCATCTAGTCGAAGTTAGTTTAACCTAAAGTTCTTTACACACTGTTTCTCCTTCCTTCATCTGTTTACACCCATAACCTTGTTTAGGAATAAATTGAAAATATTTAGATTTCATCTCTCAACGCATTACTTTGAAACTGTCGTTAAGAAACTAAATTGTCTGTGCGTATTTAAAATTCTTCAGTTCCTTAGTTAATCTTAGTCCATATTCTTTTGCTTATCAGTTCTATCTCTGTTTTCAATATGTGTAAGTCACATTACTGGAACATTGGTAACTATCTACGTTGTGAATGTCTTAAGCTACAAATTTAACAGATAATACAACACATTTACTCTTTTGTGGAATATCTGGACCATCAGATGAATATGATTTTATTCGAACTAAAAGAATCTACATAATCAACTTTGATTAACAGATGGTATCACTGATGTCTATCGAATGCGAAAGAACCATTACCTTAGTATCTTATTTTCAAACTTATTAAGTAATGAGTATCTAACTGTATCTAATCAGAGGATCATTAAAAGTATAAACTTTTTAAAACGATGGTGCAAATTGACTCCTAAGTTCTTGATAGACTGTACTTCCATAGAATAGAACTTAAATTCATCCAAACTTTTTTGAAATCATGGTGACGACTACTTAAATTGTTTGAGTTGGATTGTGACTGACAAGTAAAATCCATGATGTGCATCATGTTCTATGTGGGACTCTTAAGCTGGATTTACCTGCATCCCAGTTGCAACGTAGAACTTGGTACATGCGTACGTCAGTTCAAGTTGCCATGCCTCAATTAGCAGATAGAGATTAAATTGTCGAATCAAATCCCAGAGTGGGGAAGGTAGTAACAGAGTTAGTATTCATGGAAGGGAATAGAAACCGAGAAGATTTAAGAAAATATGATCCAGTAAAGAGAAAATTATGATAAGTTCAGAAACTTAGGATTTGGAGGAAGACAAGGAATGGATGCACCTGCGCCATTGCCAACGATTTTTAGCCATATCACCCAAAGTCTCTAACCATTTATTACGAGCGTCACGCGGACCCCAACCAGGTAGTCTGCACCTATTAACATGGCTGCATCCCAGTATTAATGTTCAAACTGGGATTCGAACTCAGTTTGTTTTCTGTCAAACATCACCAGTTTCACCACTGGCTACTGAGTCCAGGCAGTTACAATTTTGAAACTAACATTGATCCGATTTTCTTGCCATAAGTACAACCTGATAGGATCAACTCAATATATCAGTAGTTCACATGTATTTTTTGAGTTAGCTTGTGACTGGTAACTGGAGTCCAGGAAGCGCGAATGTACACACATCTCAATTCTGATAATCATTCACACGGGGACATCATGTACAGCTTTTACACAAAATCAACTTCACTAATAATTTTTATATTGAACAACTTGATTTACTTGTTCATCAAATGGAAACCATAAAATATCAATATTACAAGTTGATTTAAACAATCCTGGTGGCATCCATTGAACAGTTCCATCATTTCTAATAATTGTATTTGTAGGGAATGTTCGATCAAATTTCTCATCTGCACTGTAATAGAAACAAGTGATTGATTATAGATTGATATTAATTAAGTAGTATTGAGTAATTATTTCATGATAATATGATATACTTCAAGTATAAGAAATGCTTAGACACAAATATCATCGATCAGGCCAGGATAACAATATTTTTGGAGTCATTAAATGCTTGATACTTTGAGATGTCTTAGTAAGAAGTGAATTGTTTGGAGTTTAAAGGTGATTGAATACCACCGCTGAATTTTTTATAGACTAAAATTGATCAATATCTGTTACTATATGGGCATCTTCAGCCGATTACCTCGATACAGTAGAAGTTTATGAGTATGATTTAAGCTAGATTGTGGTTGATAAATAAAATCCAAGCCACGCGTTTAGTTCTATTAGAGACTAACCAACTGGGGGGGATGTGCCTGCCACATCCTAGCTTTATCTAGGTAATGCACTCATGATATACATATGGCAACAGAAACTGATCAATTCCAGTTCACATCATATCAATAGGGAGATCCGTATAACTTCGAATTATGTATATGTAAGAGGTTTATTAGCACTACTGGCTGGACTTAGAAGCTGACTGGTGATTGTAGTTGTTTATGACATGAAACGAACTGAGTTTTAGTCCCGGTATGAACACCAACACAGAGATGTAACTATATCTTACTAATAAATCCTAAACAGGGTGAAACGTTAGTCCTGAATTTCATTTGCCAATCGTAGTTGAACTTAAGTCATGGCTATGAAAAGGTGTTTATTAACAAGTGACACTTACTTGTTGTACACAATATGATAGTAACAGTTTTCATATTGAAGATGTAACCGATATTGTCAAGGAATATTTGTTTATAAGAGGTAGAGTAAAACTTTTTACATGAATTCGTTTATCAATATAACTTTACCACTTCTTTTCATTACCATAAGTAGGTAAAACAAGAAGATGGATGGTATTTCTAGATTTTATTTAGTCAAAAATCTTCATTATCTGTATTACTTTATGTGGTAGACATGACTTATACGGGTAAAGGACCTTTAAAAACCTTAATTAAAACAAACTAATCACGGCTCTGTAAATTAGAATTACCAATTGGTTCGCCGGATTCTAGTGGTTTATTAAAGAACACTAAGCCAAGACTCATTGTAACATGCCTACTCCACCACCCCCTTCCGTTAACAACCACCACCACGGGAATCCTTCGTAATGACGAAATATACACCCATTCAAATATACATATAAGGGCAATATTAAGGCCTAACCATAATCTAGATTACAATCAGAAATCCATAATTTCTAATCAATTGTTTATAATTGATATTGCTTACAAGGTTTAATGTTATTCTTACATTTGTTCATGATGTATTTTATATAACAACCTCTCTTGACATCCATAGTGCGTTGACAAATGATAACTTCCTCGATTCTATATTGATTCAGTATTATATTCGTATGAAGTTACGTTGATGAATGAACAAAGTAGTTCTGATGTACTATGACCCTGTGTATGTAACGCATATTCAAAAGTGATTCATATAGTTTCCAATTGTCAATGTAAATGACGTTATCTACACTGTAGTTTATCTTTATTATTAGTGTTGATTACTTTTAATTACATTATGATTATTAAGTTGAATGAGTCGACAGTGTATACACAAATCGAAGACTACATGAAGTATTATCAGATGCACTAAAATAAATATTAATTCCTTTAAAATTAAAAATATACCTTTCTCTTGATGAACATAAGTGAAGTAAGATTTCCCATTGACTACTCTTAATCTAAGTTAGTCTATGGTTTGATACAACGAATGAAGAACATACAAAGTATAAACAAGAAACAAATGTTAAATATAATACTACTTGAGTTGGATTGTGACTGGCATATGGAATCCTATTTGTGACTCCTCACCTAGATATACCTGCATCCCTATATTAATGTTGACATCATGACTCTAACTCAGTTCGTTTCGTGTCAAAAGTCACTGCGTTCAACACCAGGCTACTGATTACAAGTAGCCACACTTGTACAACTGTTCGTACATAAAAATAAAAAAACATTTTTGTCTTCCTGTTAATTTTTCATTAGCGCAGTGGTGAACAAGGTGGTATTTGACACGAAACATTAAGATGCAGGTATATCCAACTGACGATTTACATATAAGACGAAATGCGTATCCTGCATTCCAATTGCCAATTACAATCCAGCTTAGAAAATACCTGTGACTTATCGTTATGTCGTAGAAATTTCAACAGGATCCATAAGTGACAACAGAGATTATGAATTTCAGTGGATGATAAGAGATGTGATATAGTATGGGCATAACCAAACTTGACCAATAGATTACTCTATAATGTCTACTTTTACAAACATTATATTCATTCACTTACCAATTATACAATAGAATATCTGGTCGCCATATTGCAGTGTATGGTAGATTTAATGTAGTTATATTGCCAAACTCTTTTGGATTCCATAAGAAATGATAATCATTCCATATCTAAATAAGAGAATGTTATACACATACACATAATAAAACTGAAATGACATAATCATTGATGATTGAATAGTATCACTAGGAACATTAAACATCTATAAATTCAGAAAATTTATTGTTAAAATCTAAATGAAGTACTTACAATGAATGATCATACTGATTATAATACTAAAATATGTAAAAAAAGACTTGACAGAGTAAACAATGTAACCTTATGATCAAATTTTTTCTGATGATTCCTATCAAAGTAGAGGCCCTAAATTTCATGCTAATTGATATACGATAACATAGTTTATCGTTAATTGATTGAATATAACACAGATTGATGTTGGCAGGGTACCATGGGTAACAAAAGAGTACTGGATTGCAGTTTTGTAGTAGTGTGGAATTCTCAGGAGTGCTCACTCCAGAATACGCCCCTGAGGTCCCATCCAACCCTCTGTACCACTGATACAGCAGGCACCAAATCGATTAATTCCCACCTCCATCAATTTGTAATTTTTCAATGGTTTTCTATAGTACCCAGCCAATCTTAATCTGTGATACATTCAGTCAATTAAAAATACCAATCACCATAAATGTAACCATCTAAATTGAACTATAAAAATCAGCTCACTAGTGACTAATTTCTGTATGTTCCTGATGCTCTAGTAACAAGTCGTGACTGGTGGAGTTCACACTTGTCGGGAGCGAGGCAGTTATCCCCAATGACAATGGGTGATCGTCGCTCTATATATCACAAATTGGTGAAAGTAGGAATTCTACTACTGGATGCCGACTGGCCCACTGGTGGGGAGGGTTATGTGTTGGCCAACGTGAATTCCCTGATGCGGAATGTGAGATGCGCACTGTTTAGGAGTTCCACACTAGAACGAAACGGCTTTGCATTTCTTTCTGGTTTTTGATGGTGCCCAGCAAGCGTCAATCCGTGACATATTCAATCAATCAAAAATACTAACCTCCAGTAAAATAATCATCTCCACATCTGCTATCATTAATAAATTGATATTATTTGGCAGATTTGAACTAGTGACAAATATCTGTATTGTATACGATGTTACCGAATGTGTTATTTAATTTTAAACTTCCCTCTCAATATTAGTAAGAAGACGTTCCATCAAGGTTTCAAACAAACTTTGCTAACAGGCTCAAACTACAACAAAAGTAAATTATTGTGGTTATATTCTAACAATCAGTTGACTTTCGTTAACAAAATGTAGTAGATTATTTATTTGTTTGCTTCATAGATGTTGGTTTGGTACTTCAGAAAATTGAGGAGCACTGAATAGCAATGGGCACTCTCAATTTAGCCGGGAGGGGGATCGAACCCAAGACACTCAGATAGATAAACGCTTACCCTAGACACCACTCGAACAGTGTTCATTGGTAGAGTTCCAACTTATGGAGTGGAGTGTAACCATATCGGTTGTGCAACCCAACGATTTCACTAGTAGATGAAGTAGCGTAATTATATCACAAATTGACTGAAATTAGAAATATGAACAGTTGGATGTCAGTTGACTTTACCTAATAGGTTTGTCAAGAAACCTGTTTGTCGTCAACTCATGAAGTCACGAATGGGATATTCTATAGAGTCCTATACTAATATGGAAAAGCTGCTGTCATATTTTCAGACTTTTACTTTATGTTCAATCCAGTTCATTCCACTATATCAATCTCGTACCCAACATTCAGTTCCAGCCAGTGGTCTTGTTTTTGATTGTAATTCTATCAAAGTAGTGAGTCAATAATTGGATCAGGTGAATAATTACCACTCTATCATGCAGTATCATCCTAATCTCATCAATCAATCATTCAACAGTCTCATAATCTAATTTACTTCCCTTATACAACACTAAATACAAGTTAAGTCATTCAAAGTTGGCTAAACACACTTTCAAAGTAACCTACAGATGTATTAACAAATTCACATGCAAATATGATAAAAGCAAGTGTATACATAGAATAAAACGAAGCATTTCAACTGAAGCATTCATAAATTTTAAGATCCGATTAACAGTTTTATTACTATGTATTTTAGAAGTAATCTACATCAAACGTTTACCACTTGATCTATGTATACAGAAGTAATACATTCCCGTCGAGAATACACAACTTTTTCATTCCTACAGTTCAAATGACAAATCAGATTGTCTATATTCATTAGTGAAATAGTAAAAAGAACTAGACATCCGTTTTATTCTATTATAAGATTTTAGATCAATAATCGCTCATGAACATCCTTAGGATCGAACTCAAACTATAAAAGTATTAAATGTGATCATTTAGTTACTAGCATTAATGAAATAATGAAATTTCTAGAGCATCACATATGATACAAGAAGTACTATTTCATTCTTGATGATGATGTTGCTATAAATAGTAAATTCAATTTTGCCATCACAAATTGATGTGAATCAGACAACCATTGATCACCTGAAAGCACTGGACAGCTGTTTCATCCTAGTATGGGACTCCTCATCAGTGCGCATCCACGATTCCAACGGGATCGAACCCAGGACACTCTAGCTCTGCGGCGAATGCTTTATCATTGGACCACTGAGTCGGCTTCTAACGGTTGATATTTCCAATTCAGTCAATTTTTGATGTCAAAACTGAATATTAACTATCTCCACAAACCCCCTAATTGTAACTAATATCAGCTCACTAGTAACTAGCTCCTCGGGGTAATTCCTGGAGTTCTAGTGTGAAGACGTGACCGGTGGAGTTCAAGTGTGTCGGGTGTGGGACAGTAACCCACCGATGGCATGGAGGAGGTCGCGCAACATATCACGAATTGGCTGAATTGGAAATATCAACTGTTAGAAGCCGACTCAGTGGTCCAATGACAAAGCGTTCGCCGCGAAGCCAGAGGGTCCCGGGTTCGATCTCGTTGGGGTCGTGGATGCGCACTGCTGAGGAGTCCCATACTAGGACGAAACAGCCGTCCAGTGATTCCAGGTGATCAGTGGTTATCTGATTCACATCAATTCATGATGTTACAATTGAATATTAACTATCTCCACAAATCCCCAAATTGTAAATAGTAAATTCATTTTATTATCGAAATTCTGTTTCAAATTTACTTAAACGAATCAATAAAAGAGGTTATTTTAACTGTTAATTTGAGAGTTCATCATTATTCAAAGAAATCTTCTCAATATAAAATAAACTTGTATTAAACTAATTAAACATTGAATTGCTCTACTACCACTCTCTATCTCGCCTCCTACATAAGTCAAACAACAACAACAGCAACAACAACAACAACAACAACAACAACAGCAACAACAGTTAAACATTAAAACTTGTTTCAATTGTAACACTGATATTGAATATTGAACATGAATATTTGAATGAAGAGAAAAAAGCCTTTATTTTTCATCACATGACAGGAAACAATTAAAAACATTTTGAACTTGAAGTTAAGTGAAACCTTAATTTCAGGAATTGGTGTGAATAATACTAATAATAGTAATAATAATAACCTTATATAATACTGTAATACTAATAATAGTAACCTTACATAAATATAATAATAACATTAGTAACCTTACGTAGTAATATAATACTAATATTGGTAACCTTATATAGGTATAAGAGTAACATCAATAACCTCACATAATAATATATTACTCATAGTAGTAACCTTACATAGATATAATAATAACATTAGTAACATTATGTAATAATATAATGTTAATAATAGTAACCTTATATAAGTATGATAGTAACAATAATAATTACTTGTTAATGATAGATTTGTATGAACTTGACGAAAAAAGTTGAAAGAAAAAAAGGACAAACAAAAAGAAGTGACAGAAGAAAGAAAAATGAATCAAAGATTTTGAAATAAATTTAGTTTTGAAAATAAAAGAAGAGGTGACCAGTTTTCAAGATGATTCAATCAATCAATGCCTGTTCCCACTTGCCGAGTACAGGCCAGGGACTAGCATTCGATGAACTAATTCTGTTCTCGGTTGTCCTTTCTATTTCTTCTTCTTATCTATAATTCCCGATACAATGTACGCTTCTGGATACGTTTTTTTACTTTGATTTTAAGCATTCCAGGTTAGTGTTTGTCCTGCGACGCACTTTGATGATTTCCTGAATGTGTGTTTTATCCATCTCAAGCTTTTATTCCTAATTTTTTCCTCAACTAAAGTTTGATTGGTTTGTTCTCTGCTAGATTAGGTTGTTACTGACAGTATCTGGTCAACGGAACAGATGTATCTTCCATAAACAACTGTTTCTAAATAACTGTATATTTTAAATGATACTTTTCGTAGTTCTTCAAGTCTCCCTTCCATACTATTGAATGGTTTTGTGGTTTGTTAGAATTGGATTGTGGCTAGCAAGCGGAATCCAGGAAGCACATTACGTGTTCATTGCAGTTCGTCTGCTGGATGCACCTGTATCCCAGTTTTTGTCACGAAGAGAACTGAGTTCGAGTCCCAGTGTCAATATTAACATTAGGATGCAGGCATATCCAGCTGAAGAGTCACAAATAAGACGAAATGCATATCCTGCATTCCGATCTCCAGTAACAATCCAACTCAAACAATACCTCTGATTTATCGCTATATCGTAGATATTCGCTCAGGATGTACAAGTGACAACAGAGACTGTGGATGATAAATCAACGGGAAGATCTAAATACATTCTAATTATGTCCTGAGATTTATATTGAAAACTCTGACACTGATGTTGGTTGACAGCTGATCTGAGTTCCAAGATGATTAATTTCACAGTTTTTCTGTTTACGTTTTTGTTCAGTTATTCATTTACAAACAGATACTCGATTGAATAAATAATTTGAAGGTATTTGAATTTTTCTTCTGATTTGATGTGGATTGAAATCGACCACTGCCTGATGTCGAAAGTGCATCCTGATCTGAAACAGTATGGTGACGTGCTGATAAGTCCAAAATAAGACGAGATTCTCTTGTTGGATTCTAACTTAACTCATACTTATCAATTTCAGCTATATCGAGGTAATCCTCTTAGGACGCACACACAGTAAAATATACTAATCAAATTCAGTCTGCAACATATCCACATGATGACAAAAATACTTTCAAACCGTATATATATACCAGTTCCACAAACCTGACTCAGTATTATAGAAGTGGGTGATTTGGTGTTTAACACGAGATGAACTGAGTTGTAGTTCCATTGTGATGATCAACACTAGTCAAAGAAATGATGAAATCTGCTTTTCCACTTGCCACCAGCAACTCGACTTACATCATATCACTAAAACCGGCCTAATATTGTGAAAATTTTCGTGTTATCAATGAGATAAAGTTCGAAAATCTGTTAAAGTGAGTTGGGGGGGGATTCTGCTACTGAGTGATAAAATGACCGGTGTTTTGATGATGTAACCTACATTACGAGAACTGACAGTTGTAAATTTGTTGGATTTCTAATGGAATCAAAAGCATACACTACCTCTGAGAAGTTTCATATTACGCCTAAACAGTTACTTAGTGCTTTTAATTTTTGAGAGGCATTCAACAGACAACAAACTATTAACAGAATACACTTCATACATAAACTTAATAACTTTGATTAAGTATGTAAATCGTCAGTGATCATGCATAAAGTCGAAACATACGTCAAGAAATCTGAGTTCACTTAGGTCTAAATAGTAAGTTTTAGAATTGTAAGTCAAATAAACTCACGATAGGTATAGGTGTCAATGCAATACCAATGGATTCAGATGACAATAAATTATCAAAGATGTGGTTGAACTTTGATAGTCATTAATCTACCTATCTTGATTCGCTTAATGTGTACATACGTCATTAAAGTCAAATGGAAATTTACTCCTGTGTTACTGACAGTAACATATTACAAAGGGTAACTAGCCTGTTGTACCTTATTGATAATAGTGGAAATATAAAATGTTAGTAGAACAATTTGCTAGTACCGAAACCCCACCTCACCAAGTCAACACCACCATTACCACCACAATCAAAGCATATACTAAAAGGTTAAGATAGATGCTCACTACAATAGTTTCAACCACAAAGTACATACATGCATGTGGTTCTCAATATAAATCTCGTTTAAATTAAGGTTTCCATCAGGGGAAAACATAATATAACAAGTCTTATTTAATTAATATTGTTGACACCTAATGCCAGATAACAGTATGACTGTTAGCAGATACTGTTTACAGTATCAGCTAGAAACAGCAATTAGTACTAACTCCTAGATTTGACAAATATTCTCTAAATCATTTGTACCTTTCCGTTGACTTGTTTTAAACTGAAGCTGGTCAATTTTTATTGCCATATCTGTACCCTGAGCGGGTTGCCTCAATGTAGCGATAAATCGCAAGTAATGTCTGAGTTAGATTGTAACTGGAAAATGAAATCCGGGACGAACGTCAAATGGATGTATCTGCATCTCAGTGTTGTTGTACACACTGGGTTTTGAACTCGTGTTTAACTTCATATAAAGTGCACTCTTAAAATGCCTTCAGCGCACTACCCAGCATAGTTTGATACTAATGAAATTCAAACTATTCACCGTGTTTAAGATGGATTTGTAGTCTGACCAGTTTCAGTCCATGACAAATCAACGTGAAGAAGCAAATTCATTTTAATTACATGTACACCCATTTCACAAGAGTGGCTGCTTGCATTCAGTAACCTAGTAGTAAACGCAGTGGCATTTTGGCACGAAACGAACTAAGTTTGTTTACCGGTGTGAATGTCAACATTGAGATGCTGGCACATACAGCTAACAAATCCCGAATCGAACGAAACGCTCATCATAGATCCCGCTTGCTAGTCACAACCTAACTTAATCTCTAAGTCATATTGAAAATATAATTCCATAAGGTAGATTCTGTTTCTAGTCCTAATTGTATTCCTGAAGTTTAGTTCATCAGTGTTGTAGAATTGAACAAAAGCGAATGATAGGTAAGGAAAAACGTAGGATAACGGTATAAAGTGTTTTAAAACTCTGCGTTTTAATACATTTCCTAAATCTTTTACACACTGTCCCTGCAGTCCTCTTTCACTTTAGGTGGTTTACTACTAGCAATCTGGTTAGCTGGGTTAGTTTCATTTTCAATTAGACTGGGACAGTTAACTGGATTGCTTACAAGTTCACTGGATCTAACTTGATGTTAAATGTGTCGATAAATAGAGAAACAGTTAAGTGTTCAGGTGAAATATACTATTCATCTACTATTGTTACTATAAAGTTTATCTCCCACACCGAAACCTGACAAAAACTTATGTTTTTAACACTAAAAGCCTATTGTTAATTGAAATGGCTAGTTTTTAGTTTGAATACTATTCCTACCTTTGATATGGTATGTTTACGATATACATCCATGGTTTCAGTTCCCCGCCCCCGGCAGCAACCAAGACACTAATAGCCTATCTCACATTAGTTAACTGGGAAATATTTTGCAGTCATATAAGTAGTATGTTTGTTTCCTTTTATATTGTAATCTATTCACTAGATAAGCATAGTTTAATTACTTATCAATTAAATTGAGATTGCTATTAAGTTTAATTGACTGAATTTGTCACAGACTGACTTTGATAGGGTGCTATCAGAAACTAGGCAAAATCAGACGAATGTTTCGTCCTAATGTGAATCACTTCAGCAGTGGACACTTTAGATACTGCCTACAGTAACTTCAGGTTGGCGGACACTCAACTCTCTACATCACTGAGCCAGCCAGTATCCAATAGTAGAATTTCCACTTTCATCAATTTGTGATATATAGCGAAATGATCATCCATTATCATTTATGATAAACAACTCAATCCCGACAAGTGTAACTTTCCTCAGTCATACCTTCTCACTAACGTTTCAGAAACATCATGAAATTAGTTTATTTATCAACTGATTCTTGTAATTGAATTCATATAATCTGTATAACTTGGTATAATGGTGTTTAGTTGATTGAATTCATTATAGATTAATGAATTAACATTGTTGCCATTGGAAACTAACTAAGCAATATTGTCTAATTGTTGTTTTATTCTATTTATAAATTAATCAATCTGTTTATAATTCACTTCAGCACAATACAATTCATTCATTACAAATGAGATTGTATACTTATGATTGAATGATTGAATTAATTAATTAATTTTATTTACGGTTGCTTACTTACATTTGATTGAATGATTAGATAATCGGTCAGTGATTAAGAATAATTTAACTTAGAAATTAATTGTTATTTAAGTAGTATATAAAATTAACTTGTATCACTATAGTGGGAATTATACCACTGAATAACGGTCGAAATAGTGTTAAGGATTAGGTATTTGTTAACTTAAAGCCATTCGAGTGGAATCTAGGGAAGTATACTGTTGAGGAGTTTCATACTAGAATGAAACAGTTGTCTAATACTGCCTGGTTTTTAATTGTGCCTTGCCAACATTTAACGTATGACGAATTCAATCAACTAAATCATTATTCATTTATTTCATTTCTATACAAAATAGTTCAAGGTTTGATATGCCGAGTACCTAGTGAAGATTGATTAACTTAGAGAACTGTGTCTTAGAACGTTATTTCATTTATTATAACTGTAGACAACGTAAATATTTCATTTCTATGACTGTTACGTTTCCGCTTACCCTGTCCTTTTGTTTAGTGTATTTACTCTTAGTATATTATTTATTACTATGAACTACAGTTACTCTGTTGTGTACAGGTTGTCCCCATTCACTGCCACTATTTCCTTTGTTTTGTATCAACGTTAGATTGTTGATTGGTTTACTGTGTTGTCTGATTTTATGTATATATAAAGGCAGGATTAAAATACAATACGTTTTCGGTTCTCGATCCTGTTTCCTATTCAGGTTCTTCTATTTTCAGCCAGGAGGGGTGAATGGGCATAGGTCAACTAAGCACATTCGATTGGCGTTCGCTACGACCAACTTCATTAAAATAATGTATTCAGTAATATAAAGATCTACATGAACACAACACTGACTAATAATTTATCAATGTCAGCACAATCAATTCTACAAATGTCAATTTGATAACATAAATTGGTTTGAATTTAAACCAGTCCTACTATTGGACTTCTTAGTAGTGTGCATCTCCATCCACACCAGGGGTTAAACGCCCGACCCTCGGGTTTCACAGAAAATGCATTACCATCAGACCACTGAGTTGACTTCCAACGGTTGATATTTCTAATTCAGTCTATTAGTGATAGGTTTGCACAACCTTAAATAATATCATCGGTAGGTAATTGCCTCACTCCTGATGCCGTTTAACTCCATTGATTACGTCTTCTCACTAGAACTCCAGGAATTAACTCAACAAGTTAGTCACTAGTTAGCTTGATATGAATTGTAATTGGGTAAGGTGAAGATTGTTGAGTGTTAATTTGATATTACACATGATAAGTAAAGGCGAGAAAGCTCACTGACAATGGTTAAATACAGTAAGATTGAGTGGTTTTAGATTAAATTCTAACATGAAGTATTAGTCCAGTTAAATTTTCAAGCGATCCTTCTTATCACTGAGTGTTGAATGACACAAAACCAAAGTAAAGATTTCTCTCCTGATTACTCCACAATAATCTTAACTCAGTATTTGCACTATTATGCAACTTAGACTAATGTTTGTATTGCAACTTGATTGATATAATTCAATCAGTACTATAGATGATTAGATAAGCATTTTATAAGTCACTACTTAATGATTCATGAAAGATAACACTTTTAACTTGAATCAACTGATAATTAGAATGTATTTTGATCTTCATGCTGATTTATCATGGACTAAAGTTGATCGATCTCTATTACTATATGTGCATCCTTAGTGGATTTCTTCGATATAGCGATAAATGACAAGTAATTGTTTAGTTTAAACTGTACCTGGCAAGCGGAATCCAGGACGCCCGTTTCGTCTTGTTCGTGATTCGTCAACTGTATGTATTTACATCCCAGTGTTGATGTTTGCACCCGGACTCGAACTAAATTCGTATCATGTCAATCAACTTACTATATAACATGATGATAATCTAGTTACATTGATGATGACTTATTTTATGTATATCTGGATTCTCCTGGTAACTACTAAAGTGTTCAGTACTTAGACAAAATGATTTTCCAGCGATTTCTTGTCTTCGACATTATTTCAACGACGAAACATCTATGATGACTGCTAACCACCTGGGTTATTAAGCCTGTGTAAAAATGTTTGTCCCGTAAGAAATTAGAGACAAATTTTCAGATAAACATCTGTGATATATGGGTATCTATTACTAGTATGTTATGGAATGTCAATCATTATTTTGTAATACCAGTCAGGTTATAATCTGAGATCTAGTTAATTGTATTCGACATAGATCGACGGCAGCTGGGTACCGTTGAAATCAAGGAAGAACTGAACGGCTGTTTCGACCACGTATGAGACTCTTGAGTAGTGTGTGCTCTTGATTCCTCTAGCGACTTTACTCCAGAACATTCTAGTTGGCAAACGCTTAACCGCCTGTACTACTTGGCCAGATTGATTCGAATCATAGGCTTCTCACATCTGCTTATGATATACGCAGCATTCGTATATTATCATGGCTGATAACTACCTCATTTCCAACATATCTGAACTTCAACAGTCACAACTTATCACAGGAATATAAGTATATATATATAATTACCGATTACCATAATGTTTGAATCGACTTGATGATTACCTAAGACTGAAGGGTAATGGTTAATTATTTAATGACAATTAAAAAAACATCACCAATATGTATTTAAGAATAAAGTTGGATGATGACTAAGAAGTGGAGTCCGAGACTCGTTTTTCATTTTGTTTTCTATTTAGAAATGAACATGGTTGTATTTACTATATAAGGCCAGTTTCAGTAGCAAAGTGAACATCAACAAAAGAGATAAAAATGTATTCAACTGATGAGTCTAAATTAAAAAAAACATACATCTTTCTGTATTATGTAAGTTGGATTGTGACTGGCAAGTAGAATCCAGGACGCACGTTTCGTCCTATTAGGGACTCATAGGCTGGATGTGCCTGCATCCAAATGTCGACACGAAACGAACTGAGTTCGAATCACAATGTGAACATCAACATTGGGATGCAGATGCATCCAACTAATGAGTCCCAAATAGGACAAAACGTGCGTCCTGGATTCCACTTGCCAGTCACAAACCAACTTATATAATACTTATAAAAAATTCGGTATATCGAGGCAACCCGCTCAGGATGCACATATAGCGGTAGTGACTGACCAGCTTCAGTCTATAACAAATCAACGGGAATATTCAAGTTCATCCTAATACATCTTTCTGATTTTACTTGTCAAACACATACTTATAAACTACCCAATATATCATGGCAAACCTCTGAAGACGTATATACGTCAATATAATCTAATCGAACAGACTTTTGTAACTAAAAATGTTATCATTTATCTACTTTATGGAAAATGGCGACTGTTAAAGGATGGGTTGGGGTGAGGACAAAAAGTAAGGAAAACTATATCGATTTTAATGAAGTATGAATTTTCAATAACCATATATATACGGGCATGTATAGGTGGCTATGCTGGATGAATTAGTGAATAGTTGATATAATAAAACAGCTGACACAAGTCGACGATAACATTATCGTAGATGATATATGTTCAGTGTATGTAACCTTTACATTGACCAACAAACAATGCAACAAAGTGAGAGGGAAGACGAAGAAGAAGGTAAGATATGATGTTAATTTTGTTATTTTTAGGACTAATTATTCGTTACCTATCTATCTTACCTGTCCTCTCTTCCACTGTCACTTTGTATTTATAAGTAATCACGACAACTTACTTCCCCCTCCTTCCCCCTCGGTTTCTCTCTAATTCACTGACTCTCCTTATGTTTATTTTCAGTTCATTAGATTCCTTTAGGTTTGTAACTGTCATATTTAGTTGATATGATGTCACAAATGTTTATTTTTCCTTTTTGTTTTTTCTTAAAACAAAATGTAAGTAAATTGATTACTATTGTCATTGTTATGTGCATATACCTACTAATTGTATTAATAAAAGAAAGGGAATGTTACAATATGATAACTGTTACTAGGGTATCATTAATCGTACATACATCCGCACACACACACACACACAAACACTGGTACGATGTAACCAACCTACTGATCAATGACCTCCGAATATCGTGTAACCAACCGATTAATAAATGTATTTTGTATGTTTATAAGAATGCTATTTCAGCATTGACAGGCATGTAAGATAAAACTCAAAAGTTACAGCTAGACTTTTGCTCATAGTAGAGTCAAAGATGAGAGTTTAAGGTTTGTTAAGTATACTCACCGATCACATCTGAATGTACATATGTGTTGACTGAGTTACTAAGTCCAGGTGACCACTCACTTTTGTAACATATAAATTTTAATTGTATCAGTAAATGATCATTCTCTATTGCTACATATACGCATCATCAACTAATTAACTTAATGATTACCTTGAATTATATCTCTAGTACTGGAGTATTAGGAGCTAGTTACACAGTGTATAATCACACTTCAATATTTTGAGTTCTATTGCCAACCAATAAGACTTCTGTTGAATTAATTTTTTAATTGAATGGCAAGTGGAATCCACTAAGCAACATTTTGTCCCATTTGGGACTCGTCAGCCAAGTGTACCTGCATTTGAATATTCACACTCACACTAAGACTTGAACTCTGTTCGTTTCTTTCCAAACTCCACCGAGTTAGCCTCTAGTCTATGGAGTCTAGACAGCTACACTTGTGTATCGGGTATGTATATTTAATTTGGATATCCGGTGTGAAAATCTACACTAGGATGCAGGTGCATTCAGTTGATGAGTCCACTTACCAGTTACAATTCAAACTAAATCATACTTATGAACTTCAAATGTATCTTAGTATACGGTTCATTCTACAACAAATCAACGGAAATATTCAAACACATTCAAATTATATAACATAGATTGCATAGATCTCTTTAGTAACTGTCAAACTCTTGCAAAAAAGCTATTCTAGCACACTGAGTTAGTACAATTCTAATATAGTTCTACAAAAAAACTGATTTCCTACCTTCATGTCATTGTATATAGTATGATTCATACTTTGAACAAATTAAACCCATATGACTTACATCTGATTAAGACCTCAACCTGCATGTTCCTGTTTCATTCAATAAATACACATAGTTGAATATCAAGAATGAACCTAACTTTTGATATGATGTCATTGTTAGAACTTCCTAAGAACACACATTATCTTCTAAATCTTTCATATCAGGTTGGATCAAGTACTTAGAATCATACATTCTATTATATATTGACATGTTGTACTAAAACAGTTCAAACCAAAGGAAGGTGTACTGTTGAATTTCATTTGATTGTTCTTAAAGTCAAGTATTTAGTACGTAACTTAAATCTCGTCGATTGATTATGATGTAGTAACTTGATCATTGTGTATATATACTAGGTTTTATTTTATCTATAACTGATTAACTCCAGTCGTTAATTGAAGTTATCGATTACCGTTGCCGAGTGTATATGGTTAGTAGATTGATTCAATATAGTACCATATCACGAATCACTTTTAGAGTTAAACTGATACCATTTGATGGAATCTAGTGCATCAGTCCCATTCTATTAAGGTTTCATCAGTTCAATGTAACTATAATATATGTTGATATTCACATAAACACTTTTTAATTTGATCCATTCAGTTCAAAAAACATTACAATATCCACTGAAACTGTTGAGTTGGGATGATGTTTGAAATAAATGAATTAAGTTCTAATTCTTTTCATAAATATCAACACAAGTTTAGTTGATGAGTTTTAAATTGAACAAAACAGACTAACCATAGTATGTATACATAACTTGAAGTTTAAACTTACTAACTCCATCCATATAATTGTTGTCAGTACTTGATTCTTTTCATCCTAAAGAGAATTGAAGTAAAACTACATTAGAAACAATGCAAAGTGTAAAATAGTTCAATATTCATTATTTAACATTCAATTTCTTAAGAAATGAATCATTGTATCTTAGTACTTTAAAGAAGAATCAAACGAATTTGGTGTCATGAAATGCCCCAGGGTGGATATCAAGTAAAAATCAGATACCTTAATAACTAGTTTATCTTAATGTAGGGCTCATCAGAAGTTCGCTTCCATAACACTATTAAACATACGGGCTGAAGACCTTCATTTTTCACATCAAACGTTAAACTGTTTGTGTCACTGAGCTTGCAGGCAACTATCCATCTAATTTCAGTCGATTTGTGATATATGTGTGCAACCTCTTTCATTACCAAACGGATGATATGGTTGACCTCCACTAGTTACTTCGACTCTCCTTAATTCTATCCAAACTAATAGGTTCTACGAAACGAGTTTACTTTGTACAACATAATTCGTTTTAACTGATGGTCGAGATTAGTAAAATTCATAGATCTATGCGTTATAGCAATGGCCAAGTATACCACTTGAACAAGGGAGCCCAAATGGGACACATTGATTAATCAGTAATGTAACCGCTTAAATCAATCAAAGTTTGAATATGCTATGTAGATTATATCTAACAAATTTAAGAAACCTATCTGATAACCACCTGTCAACAAACATGTTTCAAGCAGATCGATACATCATCAAAATATCACCCACAGAAATTCAAAAGTATATCCTACTGCTGTGTCTGTCAATTCATCCAGACAACTATGGACTCTGGATTTAGATAATTCCAAGAATACAGCTTCATACAGGAACAGAAAAGAAGACAAAATATAGTTAATAGAGTATTTTTTTTGGTGCTGTTCTGAATTGTATCCGCTATGGCATAAAAAGAATGTACAGTGCCGCGTGTACTACTAAATGACTATCGGTTGAATATTCTAAATTTTCACAGATTGCCCGAAGCGTCCTATTATTTTCAGTGGATATACAATGCTATTGAGGAATGCCATGGCGATGGATAGAGTTATGCAAATCTATCGAGAATTGATTGAGTTAAACATATTAACCGTCGGATACCGGCTGGTTCAGTAATCTAATCGTTAAGCTTTCGTCACAAAGTCTGAAGTTATATGATTAGATTACTGGTGAGATTGTGGATTCCTGTTATCGTAGAGTTCCATACTACAACAAAATAGCTATTAAATACTAGTTTCTGATTTTAAATGGTTGTCTCACTAAAACCAATTCACAATATCAAGTTAAAATTCAGTAATCCCCACAACACTCGATTACAATTTGAAGTCTCTTTGTAACCAACATCACTCAGGAATCATTAAAAATCACTACATCCAATTATACAAAGACAGAAAAACTCAACAATAGAAGAAGACAAACACAATCTTGCTAACAATATGAAGTGTACCAACTACAATGAACACTATATTAATTGAATTGTGGTGGTTTGTGGAAATCAGTATTAACTTTCAGTTAAAAGAGTTCATCACTGACTGATGTGGGTAAGATACTATTGAAAACTAAGTAGGGTTAAGCGTTCATCAACCTGAAGCCTCTGGGGTGGAATTTAGGGTAAGTAATTCTATAGAGTCTCATACTGGGACGAAACAGTTTGTGAAGTGCATCTTGATTTTCGATGGTATCCTACTAATATTAACACTATAATAAACAAATTAGACGCCTGATTCACTATTACCAACCTAATACTAAGTTACTAGTGAGAAGATACGGTACGTTATCACTTATATCGTTGTCGATAGACAACTATGGAAACAAGTTAGATTGATAAAACGTCGAAATCCTGAATGATGAAAATTTCTAAGAACATTTGAGAATTTTCCGAAGAATAATATACAAAACTAGTTATCAATCAACAGATATATCGACATAAACTCAGACATTTGCACAGTTAGTGTTAAATTGAGGTGGCTATGTAAAGGTAAGCATCATTGCTTAGTTGTTTGTAATCGTCAGATAATGATGATAGTTGGGTACAATTGAAAACCAGGAAACATTGGATAGTTATAAACTCCAATGCTTAGACTTCCTATATATAGCAAATGTCATCACATTCAATCAGGATAAAACGACAGTCCTCGATTCCACTTGAAAGTCATAATCTAACTTTATTCATAACTACATATTGTTGACGTCCTTCGAATTATCAATAATTAATTAACCATTACACTCCAATCTTAGGTGGTCGTCATGTCGATTAAAGCATTACAGTAAACAATAATTATGAATTTTATGTCTCTGAGATTATAGTGAGAAGCGAACTGATGGAGTTCAGACACGTTGTTAGTGATACAGTTATCCACAATGACAATAAATAGTCGCTTTGCCATGTCATAAACTGATGTCAGCAAGAATTCTAAAATTGAACGCCGTCTAGCCTAGTGTTAGAAATATTTGAGACTACTTCTTGGGACTTGTATGTCTTGGGTTCAATGTGCTGATGGAATCGAAAGTGTATACTAGTGAAGAGTCCCACTCTATAGTAAATTTTGTCCAGTGTTCCCTAGTTTTTTGAGTGGTACACATCAGGTATCAAGCAATTGCCAAGAATGATTACAAAAGTTACGTAACCAAACCAAAGAATCAGTATATGCTAGTTTACTTCATTAGCATATCTAATTAAATTTTATGGAAAACTTCGGTTACATCATCACTTTTAAACTTTATTCTATACTTACTATTTATAAAGTAGTAACCAAACTTTATTTTGATTAGTAGTCACAACTTTCAGTTATATTGATAGTAATCATTAGGGTGAAAGAAAAGATGAAAGATGAATGTTGAATGCCTACTTTCTTTTGACTTTACTATTGAATACATCTTGATCTATTTCTAATTTAACATTTTGAGTACTTACAATTGATAAGTGTTAAATAAACACAACTCCCAAGTCTCTACACTTACCCCCTACGCACCACCACCACCACCACCACCACTGAAAATGTAACCTCCTTTCAATTACAACTAGCTAGTTCACATTAAAATTCATCATTTTCCACATGATAACAATCATGCATAATCAATATCACTTAATAATTTCTATTCAAGTATTCTTAACCAAAAATAAAAATGTACTAAAGAAAAAAAGATTTCATTCTTTTTAATTTTTTCTAAAAAAAATTTTTTTGGGGGGAAGGGGGAAAGTTTTTTCAGAAAAAAACAGTGTATAACGTTATCAACTACTTAAACTTATTAAGTATTATTCAATGTTCAATTAATTAGAAATCATTAACTTCATAGTACACACTTGATTAAGTTTTATCAATAAGAGAAATATTAAAGTGTATTAAAGTCTACTGATTAAGTTTTGTTAGTAGAATATAAAAGAAAAGTCTCATACAATCAGATTAACAATTAATCTTGTAGTGGAAAAATGTAGATGGTAATGATTGATTGGTTGGGACATGTGTTGCGTATGCTCAACCACCGTCTCCCTCGACTCGCGATGTTGGCTGATATAGGAGTAGGATGGAAGAGAGTTAGAGGCGGTCGAACTAAAGCATAGCATTAGTCCATGAAGTCAGTGACTGCCGATTTGAATCGTGTCGGTAGCTGCAGACTACCTGGATGGGGTTCTCAGGATAACCGTAACCAGTGGCTAGAAACACTGAGTGATATGGCCCAGAATTGGTCACAATGGAGCAAATGTATTCATTCATTGTCCTCCCTAAAATCATGAGCTTTCAATTATTCCATAACTTTCTTTCTACGCTTCCTGAACCATATTCTATATGTTCACACTTCTTGTTACTATTATGATTTTATTTTATTGAAGTAATTTCTACTAATGGTTGTGGTGTTAATCTTGCGGTGCCATAGAGGTATAGCAACTTGAATCAATGCACACGTGTGCCAGGTTCTATGTTGATTATACATACACATACATACATAATGATTGGTCTAGGAAGTATATTTGACTGTAAGTAGTAGCTGCATCATATGTCAAGCATTCCCATGGAATCCTCAGGCGTAAAGAAAAAGAAAGAGACCGCTGAACACATTCAGTCTGGAATTGAAGGCAAATATTAGAAAAATGAACAGCAGTTGGGAAGAACAAAAGTGTAAGCCTAGGACAGAGTTAGTTGGAGAATAGTGATTAGCAATCTACGTTCCACATGGGGTAACAGGAAGTGGATGATTAATTGACTGAGTACGTAAATCAGACTGTATTATTTATGCTGAAGTTGATTTTTACAGTGATTATGTTGTGATGGAGTTGCGATACTTTACCGAGTGTCTTCATCCACTGCATTGTCGTTTGTTAATCACATATCTGACGATTAATGATCTAACTGTTGAAAAACCTAATCCATTTATTTAGATTTACGTTTTCGGTTGTTCGTGTTGGTTCTCCCCCCCCACCACCACCACCACCACCACAAACCATGGTCTTTACTAGTTGGGATGGTGGTTCTGTTAACGTTTTGGGTGTAATAAGTATATGAGATAGTTGTAGTTGTTGTTGTTGAAAGTTTCTCTTATTACCTATGGAACGACGAAGAAATTTAGTGTAATCACTGAGGAGTCTACACCATTTAGTTAGTCATGCGTCTCAAAATTGATGTCATCTAATAAAAATGTTACATTGTAAAGTGTTATGAAAGCGTCAAATTTAGCTACATAAAATGAACACTATAAACCCTTAGATCTTCTGTCTTTTTATGCACTACACAATCAGGGAGTATTAGACAACTAGGGAACTTTCAATGTTAGAATGTATTTGGACGGCGAACATCAACATCGGGATGCATTTACATCCAGCTGACGAGTCTGAAACAGGATGTAACTCCCGTCTTGGATTCCGCTTGTCAGCTATGAATCAAATCAAACAACTTTCATCGTGTTTAACGTATTCATACTCGTTGTTAATGTATGTTTTTGCATTCAACTTCTGACTTGTTACTTTAGTATATTAGCTAAGAATATTCCACGGTCATCACCAAAAATCCCATTTCCTTCATTGCATTTACGTTTCATAGTTAAGGATCCTTGTTCAAGTACTGGAGTACTCACCTAGTGACATAAAAAATGTCTTTCTATATATGTCAATTCGATTTGACGTCTCTGTTGGTCACAGTTAACCAACAAACATGTCGATATACATGCTTCTATACCTTCCTTAAAATGATTTTATATATAAAAACTATAGTGTAATATTTACTAAGCTTATCCTACTATATATAGTGCCTACGACAAGTCATGTAGTCTAGTCTAACCTGGGTGATAATAGCCATGCATATTACATAGCGATGTGTGTTTACGTAACCACTAGATCATTAAATTGTGATTTATTTTTAGCCGACTGGAAGGAATCACTGAAGACGTTAGATTTTAAAGGTGATAGTATAAGGAAGAGGTGGAACATTTCTTAAAATGTTCTAACTAGATAATTATTTTAGCCAATTAATATGAACATTGGATGTTAACTGCATCATGAATGCCCTAATGCATATTGGTCGCATAATTAGCTATAGGGTTTCGTGTGTTATGGTCACTTCGTATATCATTTAAAAGTTTTGATGAAGTTATGTTTAGGATTTTATATTCCATGTATGTGAGACCTCATCTTGAATACTGTATCAAAGTAGCAATTCCCTATCTTATTAAGAATGTCAAGACACGTGAGAGGGTAGTCAACAAGGAAAAAGCTTTTGAAACCTCACTTATGATAAGCATTTGAAACGCCTGGATCTTTCCTCATATCTTATCGTAAAATACAAGGTGATCTTATATTGGCTTTCCGTATTTTAAATAATAACTTAGGTGTTAATTTGTCTTATCTTTTTGCTTTCTCTAGAACTAGTCATCTTTGAAGCCGCCTTGAAAAGGTTCGAAGACCAAGATTGAGCAAACATAGAGTGTGAATCAGTTTCTCATATCGAGTGGTCAACTACTTGAATGCGCTGAACAGGCGGTGTCAGCTCCATCGGTGAACTCTTTCAAGAAGAAGTTGGGTCTACACTGGAAAACCACTGCAAAGATTAATACAGGTCACCAGACCTACTATCCTGATCACTTAAGAGTAAAAAAATTCGATCATTCATTCGAACTATTCATAAGTCATCAAATGCATACAAAATATGCATCAGCATAAAATAAGTAGTCTGCAAAGTTTCATAGAAAAACAAGTAGTCTTCTATGTACTCACAACTTGGTTCTATTGTAGGGTTTATTGTTATAGTTAGATTTAAGAGAAAAACTTATTTCATCTATTACGGATGATCTTGAAGTGTTTTATAGTCAGCCAACTGAACCTGATATCTATCATCATAAAATTACTTCAATTGAGCTCACTAGTGACTAATGAAAAGTTTTGACTGATGAAGGTTAAACTTATTGGGAGTGACAGTTATCACTGATGACAATGAATTATCATCACACTTTAACATAAATTGATGGAATTGCGAATTCTGAGGATGAATATCGACAGGTCTAGTGAGGTGTTGTTTTAGGCGTCAGCTAACCTAAAGGCATTTATTTGATTCTCTTAAAGTAATCGAGGGTGTGCACTGCTGAATAGTCCAACACTAAGAGTAGGCAGTTGTCTAATGCTCCTTGGTTACAAGTGGTACCATATGATTATCAATCTTTGACGAGTTCAACCAAGTAAACCTATGAAAATTTCAAAGCCATAATACGAACGATATGGGGACTGGTCGATATGAAGCTATATTGTATTATTCCTTGAATGCTTTGATATATGACCAATATTCACATTACAACTAACATAAACTTTTGTTATAGTATTACTCTTGATCAACCAAAGGAAGTTCGTTTTCTGATTGACTTCCACATTCAATATCCAATACAACATCCATGATGATTATGCTATAATACAAGATATAGTTGTATAAGGTATTCGTAGACTTTTACAGATTACCAATAATAACGTCATACAAGTGATTCAAAGTAAACATTTTTGACTTAAATATGCGCCTGACCTTGAAGTTATTACCTTCATTCTGATTGATTTACTCAGGCTTCACAAAGCATAGTCTCAACAATTTTAAGTCAATTTAAGTGATGGATTGGTTACACTACTATATTGGAACTTAAACTTTAATTCAACGAGGACACAGTAAGTGGTGTATTAAACGGTAAACTAACCAGATCTGTTAAATGAACATTTAATGCATCATATTTATCTTTATCATTCACTAGTCGACCAGTGTCACTTACTCAACTGAAGGATAAATTACCTGGATTTACCACTTGGATGTGTATTTGTGAATTCGGTTGTTCCTTTAGAATCAAGCTATTTTTAACGTACGACCAAATGATTAAACTAACGCGTTAACGAGCATCTGCCGAATTAGAATGGATATAGGTCGATGAAATCTGTACGCAGTTCTATTATGTCATACTTAATAGTAGATAGTGAAGATGCAAAAGATAGAATTAAAGCGCTCAGAGTGGTATATCGTATACCACAATGATTTCCAGATGGGATTCGATTTTGTCCGCTACACATCTAAGAAGCCATACGGGGTTCAATCTAGCAACTCATATCTGTATGTCCAAAGGAAAATATAACATTCCTATCCTTTCTATGACTGTATATAAGTTAATAAACAACTTACCCAAATCTTTACACCGTTGGCTAAATGTTTCTTTGTTTGTTTGTTCTTACTCCAACCCTATCACATCTCTTCTCCATTCTATATTTAACTGACCACATTATCTTCACACCTAATTTGAACGATTATTATTATTGTTATTATTTGGGTGATTTTGACAAGTTTAATTTCACATCCAACTTAAAATTGCCTGCACAAGTGTGACTGTCTGGACTCAGTAGTCTAATGGTGAACGCGGTGGCATATAGCATGAGGCGGGCTGAGTTCGAATCCCTGTGTGATCATCAACACTGAGATGCAGGTAAATCCAGCCAATGAGTCCTAAATAGAACTAATACGCGAGTGCTGGATTTCACAGGCCAGTCACAATCCAACTTCAACATAAGATAAATGCAGGCAATTCTAAGTTGGATGTAGGTCAAAACAGTATGAAACCAAACTTGTCAAAACCACACAAATAATAACAATAATAGTAATCATTCAAAGTAGGTGTGAAAATAATGTGATCAGTTAAATATAGAATGGAGAAGAGATGTGATAGGGTTGGAGTAAGAACAAACAAACAAAGAAACATTTAGCCAACGGTGTAAAGATTTGGGTAAGTTGTTTATTAACTTATATACAGTCATAGAAAGGATAGGAATGTTATATTTTCCTTTGGACATACAGATATGAGTTGCTAGATTGAACCCCGTATGGCTTCTTAGATGTGTAGCGGACAAAATCGAATTCCATCTGTTAACTCTGATGGTATACGATTAATGTAGATGAGATACGAATGCATATGATGTGCATTTTTAGTTCAAATTCGTAGTAAAGATGGCATCATAAGCACCACTGTATTTGGTTGATTCATTAACTTTGAGTACGTGTTTTGAGTTTTATGCACAGATAAGTAACAAACAGTTGGTTTCGACTTCTCCACATCATCTTTGTTTGTCTATGATGTTTATTTGTTCACATACTACTTAAGCTTATCTCTGTACTAAACCATAGCAAAATTATACTTAACTAAGTATCATGATGGATGATATTTTAACCTAGTAATGATCTAAACTAAGAATAAATGATTTGTGATATACATGAAACATATTCATATATAGATATTGTCCCCCCGATGTAAATACATTTCCTCATATTGTATCATTAACTTACGAGATGACGCAACTTCTGTCAAAAGCTTAGGATGTAATACATTAACAATACTATCATTATATATAATTAGAATGTATTTGGATCTTTCCGTGGTTTCGCTATGGATTTAAGTTGACCAGTCTGTATTGCCATGTACTTATAAAAATTTTTGTTCTGGTTGTTAAAAGGTGCCAAAAAACACACTGCGTCGAAAAATGGAAGCAGATATTTAAAGGATGAACAACAACTGGAAACAGCTGGAAAGGATTGCTCAGGACAGAGTTCAAGGAGAATACTGGTGAGCAGCCTATGCTCCTTTGTGAGGGGTAACGGGCGTAAGTAAGTAAGTCTCTCTTGCCATATGTGATTCATGAGCGGAATCCCGCGATATAGTGATTATTCACAAGTATTGTTTGATTTGGATTGTCGCTTATAGGCGATTGGCAAGAAACGGACTGGGCTTTGCGTCCATGTATTAAAATGAAATCTAGAATATAGGTATATCCAGCAGAAGAGTCCCAAATAGGACAAACAGCACATCATGGATACCACTTGCCAGCTACAATCCAAATCAAACCGCCTATTTGATGTCAGAAAACTTTTCATCTACTGACTGATAATGATTATGAAACTTATTATAAATTTAAAGACTAATGGATCAATAATATGGAATAATAAAGGTTTCATGTGTTACTCTTCCATCAAATAATGTAATGTCTTCAGTCATAAACTCTGTATTACCAAATCATTTCGACCAAGTCGTTAATAGTAACATCATGTCTCAACCAAATAGTCACGATACACAATAGTTCAGTCTGTGGTATACTGTGAGGTCTAGAAATGTCAGCACATTCATATCAAGTCAGTCAGATAAAAGATAGGAACTTCAGCATTTAAAATATATGCATAAATATCTGTGGCATTTCGGCATTTCTTGGCCACCCCCATCCCACCAAACCTTTGAAATAATGCAAACCATAAAGGAAAAAAATATATTGGGATGAACTTGTATATTCCCGTTGATTTGTTATAGACTGGAGCTGGTCATTCACTATTGCTATATGTGCATCCTGAGCGGGTTGCCTCGATATACCGAATTTTCACAAGTATTATATAAGCTGAATTGTGACTGGCAAGTGGAATCCAGGACGCACGTTTTGTCCTATTCGGGACTCATTGGTTGAATGTACCTGCATCCCAATGTTGATGATCACGAAACGGACTGAGTTCTAATCCATGTGTGAACATCAACATTGGGATGCAGGTGCATCCAGCCGATGAGTCCCTAATAGGACGAAACGTGCGTCCTGGATTCTACTTGCCAGTCGCAATCCAACTCATAGGAAACAAATATATTGTAATATGTTACAAAAAAAATAAGGTTAGAAAAGAATATCATTTAAATATCATCATCAACCAGCGTGTACTAACAATTAACATCTCATTAATAACCTAACTGTTCATAATTCATTGTATTCTATGACTTTGTTGCTAGGTTGAATGAACTTGAAGACTGTTTTATTTCATCTTGGATATGCTTTTTCTAGTGAATGAAATTATAATCAGTTATGTTAAGAACCTTATTTTCTTTGTAAAACATTGCAATACATTTGTTACCTATGAGTTAGATTGTAATTGGCAAGTGGATTTCAGGACGCGTATTTCATCAGCTCAGGATGCACATGTAGCAACATAGACTGACCAGCTTTAGTTTATAATAAAGCAACGAGAATATACAAACTCATCCTAATATCAATGCACCCGTTACACTAATATGACTGTCTGGACTCAGGTAGTCTAGTAGTGAATACGGTGGCATTCAACACAAAACGGATTGAGTACAAATTTCACTGTGAACATAATTTCAAATTTATTCAACCTAGTAACAAAGTCATAGAATACAATAAATTTAACTCTATGAAATATATTCCAAAATGTTATAATGAAATGAATCTATTGAATAATAAAATTATACTTACCACATCCATAACTTGATTTAAAAAAAACTTTACACTAACATTTAATGTTTCAGTATCATTTGCTGATGGACGTTCAATTGGATTATGTGCATCTATACGACTTGAATCAAATAGATATTTTAATAAACGTTTTTCATATAATCCAGATAAGACAATGTCTTACAATGAGAAGAAAAAAAAAGAAAAAGAAAAGAAGGCTAATCTCATTCAAAGTATAGAATCATAGAAAGAGTAAATAGGTCCATTCTTAGACTATTTACTAATTACTTACTTATCTTACTTACTTACTTACTTACTTACTTACTTACTTACTTACTTACTTACTTACTTACTTACTTACTTACTTACTTACTTACTTACTTACTTACTTACTTACTTACTTACTTACTTACTTACTTACTTACTTACTTACTTACTTACTTACTTACTTACTTACTTACTTACTTACTTACTTACTTACTTACTTACTTACTTACTTACTTACTTACTTACTTACTTACTTACTTACTTACTTACTTACTTACTTACTTACTTACTTACTTACTTACTTACTTACTTACTTACTTACTTACTTACTTACTTACTTACTTACTTACTTACTTACTTACTTACTTACTTACTTACTTACTTACTTACTTACTTACTTACTTACTTACTTACTTACTTACTTACTTACTTACTTACTTACTTACTTACTTACTTACTTACTTACTTACTTACTTACTTACTTACTTACTTACTTACTTACTTACTTACTTACTTACTTACTTACTTACTTATGCCCGTTACTCCTCGCTGAGTAGCACATAGGCCGCTCACCAGGGTTCTCAACTTCACTCTGTCCTCAGCAATTCTTTCCAATTGTTTTCAGTTGCTGTTCATCCTTTTAATGTCTGCTTCCAATTCTCGACGCAGCATTTTCTTTGGCCTTCCTCTTTTCCGTTTCCCAACAGGATTCCATGTCAATGCTTGTCTCGTGATGCAGTCTGATTGTTTCCGCAATGTATGTTCTATCCATTTCCAACGTCTTTTCCTAATTTCCTCTTCGGCTGGAAGTTGGTTTGTCCTCTCTCATAGTAGACTGTTGCTGATGATTTCCGGCCAATCGACATTCAGTATCTTGCGTAGGCAGTTGTTTATAAATACTTGTATCCGCCTGATGATGTTTGCAGTAATTCTCCAAGTTTCAGCTCCATACAGCAGGACTGTCTTCACGTTTGAACTGAAGAGTCTGACTTTGAGGTTAGTTTTGAGTCCCAAATGTACTTCAACTGTAGGAATGCTTCCCTGGCTTTGCCTATCCTTGCCTTTACAACTGCATCGAACCCTCCTTGTTCATCGATGATGCTCGCCAGATATGTGGATTTATTCACTTCTTCCAGAGTTTCGCCATCAAGTTGAATTGGGTTGGTGCTCTCTGTGTTGTACTTAAGAATCCTGCTTATGTACGTTCAGGCCTACTGATGCTGAAGTTGCTGCTACACTGGTTGTCTTCACTTGCATTTGTTGGTATATATGAGCTAGAAAAGATAAATCATCCGCAAAGTCTAAATCATCGAGTTGCATCCTACTTGTCCATTTAATTCCGTGCATCCCCTCAGATGTGGAGGTCTTCATGATCCAGTCAACCACTAGGAGGAAGAGAAAAGATGAGAGCAGGCAACCTTGTCTGACTCCGGTCCTCACTGGGAATGCATTTGTCAGCTGTCCTCTATGCACAATTTTGCACTGTGTTCTGTCGTAAGAGTTCCTTAATTTACTAATTAAGAAGGTTATTTTAGAATTAAATACTTGTATTCATAATAGATTGATGTCAGTTGTGTACAAGTGGAAACCAGAGAGGTTTAAGCAATTGTTTTATTCTAGTATTGAACCTGTTATTAATGCTCTTCTTCGAATTTGTCAGGGATTCTAATTCAAAATTTTCAGATCTCATGACGAATATTTAACCATTTTTACTACCGAGTGAATTATAGAATTACATTTAAATATTAGTTGATGATATAGCGCGTCGTAAGACCTTACAGCTTCGGTTTCAATTCGTTGGCTTAATCAAAGGTGTGCATTAATAAAGAGTACCATAATATATTAAAGCAGCTATCAAGAGCTTTCTGATTTTCAATTGTACTTAACTAGCATCAATCTTTAACAAATACAAACAACTAAATGGAACATGCAACCTCACACAACTAATGGACACCTAAGAAGTCCGATATTAGAATGAAGCAACTGCTTATTGTTTTCTGATGTTCAATTGTAGAAACCATTATAAATTAAATGATTCGTTTATCGTATGTTCAACGAATTCATGATTCATTACTGCGACAATCGTACGTTATCTGTTACACTTCTAGAGATGATTGAATCATATTACTTACTACTAATCATTAAGTTGTTAGAACCTCTTCAGGAATTTTAAGAAGAAAAATCATCAGAAAGACTAAAAGAATACCTTCTGAAAAACGTAACATAAATTGTTCCATTTAAAGTAAATTTCAAATGAGCAAGAATGACGGCATTGAATTCAAGAATGTGAAGAATTTTGAACGTCCACCATTATACCAAATGGCCTCTACCTAGATCATATGGTTCACATCACTGTGGAATCTTTAGTCTTCAGTAATATTCAACCAGTATCAGTCTTTGGTGAATCACCAATTACTATTTTATTAGAATGAACTTGTATCAATGGTACCCTGCCATCGTGAATATATGATATATTCAGTCGACTAAGTTATCAATATCCACAAAATTAACGATCTCAATTGAACCGATCTTTATTTATTTATATTGAGAAAGAAAACAAGTGATAGAATTAGAGAATCAATGAATATAGTGAAAAATGATGAATGAATGTATGAATGACATCCAAAGTAGACATTCTACATCAAGTAAACCAACGTATCACATCTAGCAGACTGTTCAAAACATGTTCTAAATTGACATGAATTATGTGCATTGTAGAGGAAATATTTAAATGTCTGGTGAATATTAAAGTGAAAGAATACAAATTATATCTGAAATATGTTCAACGATGTTTGAATGATCTTAGAACAAACACAAGCATAATATCAGTCTATGAATTCTTTGTCTATTAGTCTAAACCATATTTATAATTCTAGATGACCTTGTTAGGATTCACGTGATAATTGTGATCAGTAGCTAGAGACTCTAAGGGACATAACTCAGAATAGGTCACAGTGTATTCACCCTTCATATATTCTTCTAGATCTTATATTTTATTATGCCTTCATGCATACATTTGATTCATTCTTTACTCTTCGATTATATTGGAGCGCTAATCTTGTAAATATGATCTAGTCATGTTAATGTGCTATGATATCTTGGACCTACGCAGGATAAATTTTAGATTCTACATTGTCCTTTAAGAACTGGCTGACAGAAACATGCATGTTCTCCCTTCACTGTACAATATACGAAATTCATCAAGAGAACATAGTTGAATAAGTTGACTGATCTTACATATACAATTTGATAATTCTACTTTGGATTATTTTTTCTCTCTTTGAAGAATCTAAAATCATTCTGATTTTAACTTCAGTCTAATATCATTCATCATTCTACATAGATTGTTCAAGTTCGTCTAGATGTGTATATTGATTCAGTTATCAATCATTCCTATTTTTGGAGTGTTTATACTTTATTCAAATCAATCTAATGCACAATTTCTATGGTGTGTTATCAAATCACTGACAGATTTCTAAGTTTATTTCTAAGATCATTTTAACGATCTAAATACATATTTCAAACATAATTCATGTACATTCAACCTAACTTTAGATGTTCCACATACAAAATTCACCTATAGAATATACTTGGAGTAGTTTGCCGGCTGAACTTATTTGAATTTCTATCACTTCAATCTCTGAGATAATGTAATTGGGATGTATTTGCATTTTCCCCGTTGATTTACAATGCACTGAAATTGACCAGTCTCTGTAGTTATATGTTCATCCTAAGCGGATTCCCACTATTTAGAGTGACTTAGAAAGTATTGTTTCAGTTCCACTGTGACTGGCAAGCGGAATTCAAGTTGTGCTTTTCGTCCTATTTTGAATAAGTCAGCTGGTCGTACTTGAATCTGTGATTATGTTCACACCCAGACTCTAACCCAGTTCGTTATGTACCAAACGCTACCGCGTTCACCACTAGGCTACTAAGTCAAGGCGGCAGAACCAACGCTTTAAAGAAGCAATCCGTTCAGGATGAACATATGAAAATAACGATAGATCAATTTCAATCTATGAGAAATAAACAGGCAGATTCAAATACATTCAAATTATATATGTATACCCGTTGTACAAGTGTAACTGTTTTCACTCAGCAGCCTAATGGTGAACGTGGTGGCATTTTCCACGAAACAAACTGATTTCAATTTATGGTGTAGGTATCAACATTGAAATTCAGTAAAATGCAGTTGACAAAATGTGCATCCTGGACTCCACTTACCAGCTACTATCTAACTCAAAAAATATCTGAGATTATGTCATATAGAATTTTTACCTTTAATGTCTTTAATTTATTCATTGACAACTAATAAGAACAAATGAGGGGGGGAACATTTAACCTATCGGCATATATACAACCTGTTGACATTATAATAGGTGCAAACTACCTGGTCGGGGTAGGCGTGATGACAGTAACCCTTTGGTTAGAGACTTTGGGTGAGATGGCTCAAAATCGTTGGCAATGGCGCAGGTACATCCATTATTTACCCTCCTCCAAATTCTGAATTTCTGAATTCATCATAATTTTCTTATTACTGAATTATATTTTCTTAGATTTTGTTTTTGATCTTTAATCCTTATCATTAATACTGACTCTGTTACTATTTCCACTACTGTGGGATTTGGTCCGACAGTTTAATCTTTATCAGCTAATTGAGACAAGGCAACTTAAACTGATGTATGCACTTACCAAGTTATACGTTGTTACCGACCGACCGACCGACTGACTGACTGACTAGCGGACATTGTAAAACTACTTTTGAGGTAATTTACCGACTCCATTAAATTAGTAAACTGATACATATTAGCTTGCTCTAAAATGTAATAAAGGCTATTTAAATTATATTATTCGTAATATAACAATAGCCAAGGGTTTATTCCTAAACCTTCAGGTCAAGGGTCTGACTTCATGTTACGCCGGGCGATTAAACAAAAGTAACCAACTTTCAGAACTGTATTTTGGAGAACTATTCTCATTATTTTGTTCATGAGTAATGTAATCATCTTATTTCTGCGACTGTTACGTTCCCCTTTCCCGGTTCTCTCGTTTAATGTGTTTACTCACTGTATATTGTTTATAACTATTCACTACGGTTGCTTTGTTGTGTACAAGTTCTCCCATTTCACGGACACTATTTCTTTTATTCTGTATCAATGTTAGATTTATGATTGGTTTACCGTGTGGTCTGATTTTATGTATACATAAAGGCATGATTAAAATGCAATACGATCCCGCTCTCTTCGGCTTCCGCTTCCTAATTCCGGTTGTTCTATTGTCGGCCTGAGGGAATGAATGGGCTACGGTCAATCGAGCATCATCAACTAGTCACACATCTCATTGATGTTCGCATACACCAACCAAATCATCTTCTCTTACCTTCTCACACCATAACACTTCATGACAGGATTTTTGAAATGCGTTAATACATGAGACGAAAATCCGTGGGGTAAGGTGAGGTGTGACATCCTTAAGGTCGACATTTACTAACTCCTCCCTTCTGTTGTGAGAGGGAAGCACCATTGAAGATGCTTGTTATCCCAGGGAAACACCTTACTGCTGTTACAGCCCCATTACAGTTAGCGGTACGACTTCGCCTTCAGGCCTTAAGCTGCTGCCTTTATTTTTATCGCACTCCAATCAAACAGACCCACCTGATATGGTAGGACCTAAAAGAATATACATTCCAGCTAATATAGCGCAGTTAGGTCATCACGACAAACAAGCTCAGACACCACGTTAAGGTAATAGATACTGTCCGGATATAATTTTCGTTTTGATACATATACAATCCGTGACCACCTTGTTTTATAATCTGTGACCATTACCACTAGTTTAATCAGGGTCAAATTAACATTTTTCATATGAACTTTTTATTCGAGCACATCCAAGATCTTATCGGGGAATCTAGGACAGTCAGTCAATTTGTAATATTCGCTATATACCTGGTGTTTTAGGACCCCATTGGTAATGTATTCTTACTAGAACTCTAAGAATTACCTAAAGAATTTAGTCATTAGCCTCCACTACACCAAATTATAATCAGCATCAAACTTATTAGTGAATAATTTCTGCAGAAGAGGGGTGAATAAGTCCCGAAGTTATAATCAAACTAACTGAGTTCAGCAATATCGTATTTGAGGCGTTTACCCATCGATAGTAATGGATGACGTCGCTCAAATATATATATTTTTTATATTGTCTGAATTAGAAACGCCAACCGTTGGATACTATTCGACTCAGTGGTCAAACTATTAAACGCTTGCTGCAAAGCCTGCAGTTCTTTGTCTTAATCCGTTGGTATGGTCGTAAATATTCACTGACGAAGCATTTTTTTTTTACTTCCAGTTTCTGGTTGTCAATCAATTCATAACGCCTAATGAATATTATGTATATTATCTAATGAAATTACATGAATACTGATATGAATTTCTAGTTTTATTTTGAAACTTCTAACGTGTTTACATGATTATCAAACTAGTCGATTACGTAATCAGTTCTTTTTAAATCTATTGAAATTATTATTTCTATTTGTTTTCATTCATATACTTTTAGCAGTGTAATTCAATTACCATCATTATGAGTTAAGTTATGTTAGTGTATTTTATTTGATCATAGAAGAAAGTAAGTCAATCTATGTATCGTTCACATGTTGATGTAATCTACTTGGTTCTATTGAATAAGATGATATGTATTGAAATAAAAAGTCTCTTTCTGTTGATTTATCATTGACTAAAATTGATCAGTATTTTTAAGTTGGATTGTGATTGGCAAGTGGAATCCAGGATGTGAGTTTCGTTCTATTTTGGACTCATCGGCTGGATATACTTACATCTCAATGTTGATGTTCACACAAGGATTCGAAATCAGTTCGCTTCGTGACAAATGCCACCGCGTCCACCACTAGGCTACTGTGTCTAGACAGTCAAACTTGTTCAACGGGTATATATGTAATTAGAATAAACTTGTATACTCCCGTTGATTTGTAATGGACTGAAACTGGTCAGTCTCTATTGCCATATGTGCATCATGAGCGGATCGCCTTGATATAACGATAGTACACAAGTCCTAATCCTAGTGTGAACACCAACATTAGGACGCAGGGACCTTCGGCCGATGAGCCCCAAATAGGACGAAACGCGCGTCTTGGATTCCACTTGCCAGTCACAATCCAACTATCGTTATATTGAGACTATCGGATCAGGATGCACATATGGCAACAAAGCCTGACTAGTTTTAGTCCATTACAAATCAACGGCAAGATACAAGCTTATTCTAATGAACAGTATTTGTTGCCATATGTACATTCTAAACTGATTGCTTTGATACAGCGACAGTTCACGCATATGATTTGATTTTAATTGTAACCGGCAAGCCGAATCTATGACACACGTTTCATTCTGTTCAATTAGTTTTAATCTATGACAAATAAACAGGAAAATCCAAATACACTTAACTTATATATCCATATCCGTTGTACAAGTGTAGCTGTACTCAGTACTCAGTACTCTGTACTCAGTAACCTAGTGGTGAAAGAGAGGGTGTTTTCCATGAAACAAACTGATTTCGATTTTTGGTGTGAGTATCAACATTAGGATGCAAGTACATTCAGCTAGGAATAAAAATATTGATCACTTTCACATCATGCTTGCATTCTAACCACTAAGCGATTCTGAGCCATGTCACATACAGTCGCATGGATGCCAACTAAGTACTTTCCATCTAGCAAAACATTCAACAACTTCGTGAAGCGGTGTTATTTTTCAGTTTGGTCAGTCGTAGCACCCTTCTATTGTTTTCCAATACAATTCAAAAATGCGTACCAAGACAGGCGTCATATATGTGGTTATTACTTTAGTCGGTGAAGGTTTAAAACCATATCAATGGATATACTGTCTTTTCCTGTCATCTTGCTTCTAACCTCATCATTATTTAGCTCGTGGTCATGGAAAACTTCTAAGATCAAATATCGATAATCTACGAATTGCATCTACAATTAATGTCTACGTTTCACATTCGTATAGCAAAACACCTCACTCCTGCGTAATACACCTAACCTTTGATTGGTAAATGGACATCTATCCTAAGTTATAGGTAACGTTATTTATCAAAATTCGGAAATGCTATTGAATCTGTGTTTTGAGATCTGTTGAGACACTCACCCATCAAGACTAGAAATCATTATGTTCTACGAAACTTAGATAAATGGTTACATTCGTAATAGTTTGACCATGTAACCATCGCTACATACGTAGAACATAATGAGTTTAACTAGATCAATACTGTTATATTCATAAGTGTGATAACTAATTCGCTCAACAATTATATAATGCCGTCATAAGGTGATTGAAGGATATCAATATACGACCTCAATAGACATGATGAGAATTTCTCATCAATAATAAAACAGATGTTCTATACTTCATGATGTTATGTCATTCATAAAAGATGATGATGATGATGATGAGAATTTCATAAAATGACATAAATAATATGAAAAATATTTTAATTTGATATCACGAATTAGTTTGAATCAGACAACCATTGATCATCAGGAAGTATTAGTTAGCTGTTTCATCTTAATGTGGGACCCTTCAGCAGTACGCATCCTCAACCCCATCATAGACCCTGTGTCTCCATACCGAACGCTTACTAGTGACTAACTCCTCAAGGTTGAATCCTGGAGTTCTAGTGAGAAGACGTGACCAGTGGAGCTCAATCGTGTCGAATGTGAGGCAGTTACCCGCCGTTATCAATGGATGAGGTAGCGGAAAACGTATCATTTGTTGACTGAATTAAAAATATCAACCGTTTGGATGGTAAAGCGTTCACTGTGGGGCCAAAGGGTCTTGGGTTTAGTCCCTGATGGGGTCGTGGTTGTGCACTGCCGAAGAGTCCTCTACTAGGGCGAAACGGCTGTTCAGAAATTCCTGGTGACCAATAGTTGTCTAATTCAGACCAACTAGTGATATCATATTGACATTCAACAATCCCCACAACAACCGATGGTAAAAACAAATCAATATGAAGTAGACATTTCATTAATGATGCCATAATTCTTACAATAATAAATGATTGATCAACTGTGAATGTGTGTAAGGTAATCAATTAAAAACTTATAATCAATAAAGAAGGTAAATAACTAATTTTTAGTTGACTGAATTCATCACAGTTTGATGTTGTTTGGGTACCACTGAAAAACAGGTAGCACCAAAAGGGTGCTTTGTTTTAGTATGCCACTTATCAACAGTTCACACGCTAAATTGCCTCCCCCCCCTATGAGCTTAAAGTTGGCCGATGTTTGATAGTAGAATTTCCACTTCCATTAATTTGTGATATAGAGCGACGATCACCTTTTTGACGTCTACGCAGTGATAAAGGGAGTTAGATGTTCACTAATCCTAAGATCCTGGAACAGAATCAAGAGTACTAGGGCGAAACAACTGTCCAGTGCTCTCTGTTTTTCATTGATATTCTACCAACATCAATCTGCAACAAGTTCATCAAGTAAAACTTAATACCATTCTCCACAAATCACCTCATTTCAAATAACTAACTGATAACCATATGAAATAGACTTGTACTTATTTTGATGGTCGATTTATATCATAAAGAGTTGGGGAGGGCAGTAAGAATGCATTTTATAAAGTTGAAGTCTACAATGGAACTCGTATTCAATTCATTCAACAATACCTTGTTTATTATTAAACTACGAAGTCCAAACAGGAATATTTATGCATCGTGTCCGCTTTATAAATTAGCGCTGTATCTAAACGATTTACTCATGATACAAAAAGTGGTAACTAATATCGGATTTGTCAAAGATTGCCATTCGTAGGGTACCAGTGTAAACCAGAGGACACTAGGCTACCATTTCATCGTAGTACTGAACTCTTCGGTGGTACACTCCCTTGATTTCTTCAGAGGAATCTGAAGCAGAGTCTATAAGTTGTAGAGTGCCTAACCCTCTGTACCATAGAGGGCTGCGACTATTTAATGGTAGATTTTCCACCCCCGTCAATTCGTGATCTGGTGAAATGATCATGCATTGTCGTTGGTGAAAAATGTCTCTCTCCAGATAAGTCTAAACTTAACTAGTCAGGATGACTCTGAACTTCTGATATGAAGTCGCCATTAATGTGTGTTGAATCCAATCAACTAAACTTAATTCCAATCTTCACAAAATTACATGAATTGAAATATGTTTATTACCGAATGATATTCACTTATTCAGTTTACATATTCATGATTTCTTTATTACTTTGTATCAATGTTACCTAGACAAGTTTGATAAGTCATTTAACTCAATTCAATGGTACCCTGCCAACATCAATCTGTGACATATTCAATCAAATAAATAACCAATCTTCACAAAAATAACCATCCCAGTTGGTCAATAATAATAAGCTCACTAGTGACTAACTCCAGGGTGTTCCTGAAGCTCTAGTAAGAAGTCATGACTGGTAGAGTTCAGACTTGTCGGGTGTAAGACAGTTATCACCAATGACAATGGGTGATCGTCGCGCTATATATCACAAATTGACGGAAGTGGGAATTCTACCATCATATGCCAACCCAGTGGTGCAAATGGTTAGGCGTTCACTGTCAACCTGAAGCCTCTTGTGCGGAATCTGGGGTGTGCACAGCTGAAGAATTCCACACTACAACGAAATAGCTGTCCAGTACTCCTTAGCTTTTCAATCGTGACCTGCCAACATTAATCTGTGACATATTCAATCAAATAAATAACCAATCTCCACAGAAATAGCCATTTCAATGATAAAAGTTAGATCATCATAATAATAAAAATGAATTATAATCAGATCAGTATGAACTTGATATGGTGAATGCAATCATCTTGAATGTATCACAGTCCAACATTCATAATCATAAAAACAATAATCTTCGCTACAAAATACAAATATTAAAACACTTAAAGATACTTTTTGAACTTCAGTGTTTACTTATATGCCCCCTCTCTCTCTCTCTCCCTTCCCTCACAAACCCACTTGCAATATTGAACATTGTTTAGAAAAACAGATTATTAAAAGGGTATGGTAACAAACATAGTATAGGGTGTGTGTATGTGTGTGGAGGAGGAGGAGGGGGGTGTTAGATGAATTAGGTTTTAAGTTATAGAATGGGGGGGGAGGAAACCTGTTAAGATGGAAAAAGAAAACACATTTTGCATCTTATTTACTCTTTGTAAAATAAAAACACTTGGAAACAATTGAAATGAATAAACAAGTAGATTATTAAGTGAATGAAACATGTAAACATGATTCAATACTAAGGAAAGTAACTGGCATCATCATCAACATTTTTAGTATTCTCTATGTATGTTATATCAAGACATTTCTATGGTATTGTTGTTATTTTGTCATAGATTGTTCTACGTTGCATATCATTTTACAGGTATATCACTGGTCAAAGTGACAATATATACCTTTAAGCAAACTTAATAATCGATTTAAGGGACTTCCAATTGGAGATAATACATGATCCATGAGTAGTTTGTGTTAATTTCACTAGTCAAAACTTTTTAATGAAATTTCAGGAACATCTTGAAGTTAATCACTAATATGATGATTATTGCAGTCAGGCTTATCTATCAGTGGTAGCCAACGAAGATTATTCCATGAAAAAATGAAATAGACTGAAACCACATTCCACGAAGTAATTGTTTCATTATAAATACGTAGTAGTCCTGTGTAATACAACAGAATAGCATAGAAAGATAAACCTATCAACAAAGAGATTTCGATGCTTGTCTAGTAGCTTAATGCCATGTCGTTATTTTTGACTTACTTCAAAGTCATTCCTACGGTAATCAATGTTGTGTTATAAGAGAACCTATAGTTGACTATGTATATATATATATACATCGGAACTATATCAAATAGTGAAGCGGCATATTCTAATCAATCAATTCATCATGTTTATTACACATGATTTCTACTATACTCGAATAATATTTCGTACTTTCGATAGACTAATCTCATAACTTCAAAGTTTACATTGATCTATCATGATTTTCAAGTCCTTTGTAGTATTGATCAAAGTCATTTGATACTGTTTAAAGTAGTAACCATAATACAATTTAATTGACCAAGTTTTATCAGTAGTATTAATAACTTGGCAAACATCATGTTAATCATAACTAACTAATTAGTTAATGTATATATCTAAGTCATTTCAATAACAAAGTTAGTCACAGACCAAATATCTTAAAAGGTAACATACTTGAAGATTGTGAAGTTAGACGACTTATGATTAATTCCATATAGTACGCCATCATGATAACTGTTACATGATATAACAATTCAGCATAGAATAGTTTCCTATTGATAATCTTCAAATCATCTTTTATTACTTTCATTTACACTTTATTCATAACTAATATTTCATTTATATCATTTATTTATTATTCATTATGTAAATTATCATAAGACAATTTAAATTGGCGCGCGCGCTCGCGGGCTCATTTTCGCGCGCTCTCTCTCTCTCTCTCACTCGAAAACAAATAAAAAATGAACTTTGAAAAATATTCAAAAATAAATATTGTAAAATTTAATTAAGTAAATCTGAATAAAGTTGATTTATAAGGAAAAAAAATTGAATGAAAAAATAAAGAGAAAATATACAGAAAGAACAATTTGATCAATAAAAATAAAGACAACTAAATAAACTGCAAACTTGAAATAAAGAAAAATTTAAAAAAGATAATTAAATTTATTCAATTTTTTTTGCTTTTGAAAAAGAAAAATATAGAAAAAAATATAAAGAGAGAAAAATTGAAACTTTGTAATTTTTTTAAATGTTTTCATTTTTGCATTTTCTTTTCTTTTGGCGGGGTAGGGTGGAGGGAGGGGGGGCGAGAGAGAAGAAAGGGGTGAACTAAATTGAAATGCATCAATCATAAGGAAAATTTATCAGAAAAATATTCTATTTTACATAATTGGAAAGTGTATTCATGTAGATGTTGTTAAGGGAGGGTTTGGAAGAGATGAATTCATGTTGTTGATGTGTAGTTTCATGAATGATCTATTGTGATGTGTAATTGTGAAGAAAGTTAGATTGTGATTAATATGCTAGAGTTTTTGAATAACAATAACAAGTAGAGCTATGCTATAATTGTGCTCCCTAGTCCAGTTAACTAAAGGAAAAGGTCCGACATCAGCAAGAAGTGTTTAATTCTACAGGTAGTCTACCAGACAAATAACAAACATTCAAATGATGAGTATAAATACGATGAAGAGAATGCCATTGAAAGTGTCGCAAATTTACATAGTAAGATAAACAAATGTGCGGGGGGGATATAAAATGAAGGTGAATAATAGCATTTTGGCGCTAAGGCGAGAAATTCAAAATTTCACCAAAGAAGTCACAAAGGTAATAGGTTTACCAAAAGAATTCACTTGTGTTTTTTCAATTGAAGTCGCCTATAGAATCATTCATAGGTCAAAAGCTTAGGATGATAAATGACGTAACACGATCGATTATGAAAGAAGAACATGTAGAAAATAACTTGTATAAAACAGCAAAATAGACATGCGAGCGACTTTAGAGCAGGAGATGAAACTTGTTAAAAAAAAGATGCTATAACGGGAAGACGAGGGAAACCTGTCTACGATAATAGACAGATATGAGTTCTGTGTCGAAATTAGTTATTCAGAAAATCAAGTAAAGAAACAACTAATGAACTCATCTTAAAACTACAAACTCTACTGGACATGATTAAGTTACCTATGAAAACATCAACTAAGACGATGATATTCAGAGGAATTTCTGTAAAGACGGACTGTACATAGGCTAAAAAACTGAAAGATTTCAAGAAGTCAGGTTATTTTTTAAAGAGGAGAAGTGATAACAAGAATGAAGACTAGTTACTTTTCCTATATTTTTTTAATTTTCAAAAGTTGTAACATCGGCGATAACCGATATCGTACTTTATATTTTCCGCTATTACTTTTCCGTTTGCTGATTATCTACTGTCATTTCGAACTTGAGTATACTTCTGTTCATATCAAGTTAGTTGTTGTAACTGTATACACAGAGTTGGTAAGAAATAAAATTAAGTCTTATCAAATCTTAGCTTCGTGCTTTCGTACCTTCTTTCTGTATTTCGTGTGTCTATGTGTGTGGGAAAGGACTGGTTGATGTTTCATAGTGATTTCTATTGTTGGTCTAGATCTCGTTTAGATAGATACTGTACCGCGATAACAATAGTTAAACCTTGACAATATTAATCTAAGCATAACTCAAGGACATAATAGATGAAAATATCAACACTGAAATTCAAATACATTTTAGCTAAAGATGAGTCCTAAGTAACACAAGACAATCGTCATGGACTGCTTGTGGCCGTCATAATTCACCATAAATGTATATACTACATATTAATTAAAGTATTGAAACGAATGTGTGAAGTTTATCCGGTTTTATGTGGAAATGACTTTAGTAGGTAATGGTTTTATCTTTGTAATGTAAGTCACTAATGAAATACAAGCTTAGTTGTGCTAGATCTAGCGAATCAAGATGAATAACTAACTTGTAGAACTATTTACCAGATTACTTATTGTAGGTGAAGTGTATTAACAATTGACGTATTATTTCTATTAGTTATGTATTCCCCATCACAATTACTACTCATTTGACCTATAAACTGTTGCTGTGCCACTTTCGATTCATCGACTACAAGTTGCTGATAGTGTACACATTACATCAGTTCTGTATTAATACTATTTCCTTAATTGGTTGGTTATGCTGTCAGTTATACATGTATATACTGGAATGTTTGAAATGTGAATTAACTCCGATCAGTTGGTTCAGTTGTCTTGTGTTCATCTTTCCGGCTTTGTGGACTAGCCTTATCAAGGTAGACGTAAGTGCATAAAGTAATCAGCCTTTATGTCATATTAAGCTTTTAACACTAACAAGTCTATTATTCCCGTTTATCGTAACTTGTCGTGGTTCAAGACATAACAAGATGTTCATAGGGTTGGTTGAATTTGAATGGGCAAACTGATACACGATTACTAGTCTAAGTAATTCAATATCAGGTGGACTATCTATTGATGTTAGATAGTTTAAGGTAGTAGGTAAGAAACTGTCAAGTTAACTTTCATATTAATTGAAGCTATTTGATGAAAATTTGGACGTGCAACACATTAAATAACAATGATTTGTTGATAATCTAGACGCTTTTTACAACATCATCAGTGATTATATCGAACAGAAATGAGTTTACTGACTGAAGAAATCCATCTAGTGTCTACTACCTATAATAATGCTTGCATGTTCAATATTATTAGAAGACTTCAAGTATATAGATATATTGTCATGGTACCATTCTTTAAAACTAAAAGGTCTACACATCATATACATTTCAGAAAACATTTCAGAAATCATTACAAAGATCTACGAACTATTCTCAGAATCAATGTAATGTAATTAACACATCATTTAATCAACAAAATCAGTTACATGAACTTAAAGAAATAGGTGAACGCATCATTCACATACATATTACAAACATTATACTACTTATATCTGTGTATATGAACATCTATTTACATCGTATGACTTGGATTGTGACTGGAAAACGGAATCCAAGATCCTCGTCAAGTCCTATTTAGGACTCGTCAGCTGGATGTACTTGCATTCCAGTGTTGACTTTCACCCTAGGACTTGAACTTAATTCTTCTCATGCCTTACGCTACCGCGCTCACTACTAGACTGCTTGATTCAGACAGCCACACTTATGCAACGGATATATATTCATATATGTAATTAGAATGTATTTGGATCTTCCAGTTGATTTGTCATGGATTGAAACTGATCAATATCTATTGCTATATATGCATCCTGAGCGTAATGCATCAATAAAGTGGTAGATTACAAGTATTGTTTAAGATGGATTATGACTAGTAAGTGAAATCCAGAGAGCATATTTCGTCCAATTTGTGACTCGTCGGCTGGATGACAACAGAGATTGAATTGTTTCAGATCATAATAATTCAATTGAAAAATCCTAATACAATCGAATCTATATACATAATAATAATAATAATAATAATAATTAAAATTATATTCTATATTCAATTGTTGAGTCTGAAATAGGCCGAAACATGATTCATCAACTATACAATCATCATAAATTATTCTTAATTGATATCATTTAGATTGAATTAATGATTAACTGACCTACTAAGTTAGAAACAAAGAAACAAAGAAGAAAGAAAAAGGAAGGAAAGAAAAACAATAACAACAATAAAATTAACTGGTATTCTATGAGATTATTTTGATAAGGCAAATTTGGGATAGAAACAAGAAAACTAAAAGAAAAACGAATACAGATGATCGGGGTTCGGATCATAAATGCAACATTATCCGTTCATTCATTCATTCACCTGTTACCCCTTTTGAAACATTGGTTATCGATTACGATTCTCTAACTAACTCTGTCTTGGGCTCGTTGTTTCACCTCTTTCCAACTGATATTCATTCTTGTTGTGACTGCTTCAAATTCCTGGCCTAATGTGCTCTCTGGTCATTCTCTTTTCCGTTGATCTTGAAGATTTCAAATTATTACCTGTCTTATGACGCAGTTTGATAATTTTTGCAACGTGTATCCTATCCACCACCAGCGTTTTCTATTCATTTCTTTCGATTAAAAGCTGGATAGTTCCCTGCTAAACTAGGTTGTTACTGATGGTATCTAACTAACGGATCAGAAATATCTTGTTTTGACAACTGTTTATAAATACTTGTATATTCCTAATTTTAGTTTTAGTAGTTCACCATGCAAGTTTCCACTCCATACAATCAAACTGTCTTGACGTTTTTATTGACGAATCTGACACTGGTATTGGCTAACAGACAGTTTGAGTTACAGATGTTCTTCAGTGGTAAGAGTGTTGCCTCTGTCTTGCTAGTCAGTGTCTTCACATGTGCAACAGATCTCTCCTATTTATCAGTGATGCTGTTCAGTTATGTCAAGATTTCCACACCTTCCAAAACTTCTTTACCTTGCCGAGTGTGATTTGCTTGATGCTTGTTGTATTATATTTAATGGTTTATGCTTTTATCTTGTGTATGCTAAGGCCTATGGTTGCTAGCAGATGCTGCTATACTGTCCGTCTTCATCTACATACACTGATATGTATGAAACTGTAGAACCAAGCCACCTGGGAAGTCCAGATTATCTAGTTGTATCCAAGTTGTTCGCTGTATTCCATGCTTCTTATGAGATGTTGCAGTTTTAATAATCCAGTCAACCACCAGCAGAAAGAAAAATGGTAAGAGTAAGAAGCTTTGTCTAATCCCGGTCTTTACTTCGAATAAACTTGTGAGATGCCCACTATGCACAATTTTCAGTGTAGTCCGTTGTAAGAATTCTGTACAATATTGACTATCTTCTGAGGTACACCATAGTTTTGAAGAAGACGCCATTGTATTCTCCTGTCCGAGCTGTCAATTGCTTTCTCATAGTCAAGAAGCAAATTTCCGATGGTGAGTTCCGTTAAACGGATTGTTCAACACTGATCTGTAGTGTCCTGATTCGATCAGCGCACGTTCAATTCATACGGAATCCGGCCTGTTGATCTCGAAGTTGGGTGTCTACAGGATCTTTCGCTTGGTTCAACACCTTCAGGACTGTAGATAGTCTCTACTAACTAATGTCTCTTGTCAAGCATGCTTCCTTAATGATTACCTTAGATTAAAATGTCACTTTGATAAAACTTAATCATTACTAACAACTAGATAAACAAATTATAATGGGGCATACAAGCAAACGACTATATCAACGGGTCATTCAGCATCTACTATCTTAGTTTGGAAAAGTTTCGATGGAATCAATACTCAGTTCTATTTTATCCCGCTTGATAGATAATAAACATGAAGTAGATAGAACTGAGGCATTCAGAGTTGTATGTCATTTACGATCAACGTTTTTGGATTTGGATTTAGCCTTTTCGTCTACACATAACATAATCCATAAGGATTCGAGTTAACAACTCCTTCTAGTTTTAGACAATCATTATTATCATGATTGTTTTAACAGTTTCCATGTCAAACATTTTAATCTACATTCAACTTATAGTTGTTCATGATCATATTATGTTGTAATATGTAGGCTGTTATCAATCTGTTTATCATTACTTCTAGTAAGTTTGTCATTCTACTACTGATTTATACTTTACATTTTTCTATGATTAGTTGTGTAATCCATCTATTGCATTGTCATGATTGATTCACAAATTACTTTCATTAATTGATTTACTATTCAGTGATATATCCACGTAAATACATCAGTATTATAGGAGATCAAAGACAACTTCCATAGTTTGTAATGAAGTTACAAATCCTATATGATAACTCAGTTTATTCATATGTTACATAACACAAAAATCAATTCCTTTAAGGAATAGGGTAATGACTATCATCAGCTAGTTACTTACAAAACACAGTAGATTGTGATATTGAATCACTTTGATTAATGGCTATATATAAACAGTAAGTTGGTTAATGAAATGCTATTCACTGGCTAATTTGTGTGAAGCTGACTTTAAATGATTTAAGTATGAAGGAATCATTACATCCTTGGTGAATTTCATTCATTATCATTGTGTCATTTGACTTATGTTCTGGAGGAATAAAATACTACCACTAACATCAACAGCTATCATGTTTGCTTAATCCTGAAGTCCAGATTGTTCAATTATATTGATTTTATTATTTCAGATAATGAAATATTCATTGTTACTGTTGAGTTCTAGTTTATGATTGAAATGTTTCTTAGATTACTTATATTCATCAAACAATCTTTCATTATCAACCTGAAGTTTTCTCATGTTTGTTCTAATACATACAAGAAACTTTCGTACATCATAGTTTGATAATGCTAGTACATATTGATTCGAATAGCTTAAATGACTATGAATGACTGATAGGCTATGCTATGTATTGATGGTGATATGTTTTAGAGTAGTTAGGGATAGTAATTTTGGAGGTGTAGTAGGCTTGCATGTGTTTCTTTTGCATAGTTAACTGAAATATCGTATCCACCTATTCTTCGTCATATGCACTTTTTAGCATCTGCTATGCTAAGACATTAGATTGTTGGAAAATACGGGTACAGTTACTTGTTTGGACATCTCTTTGGGTTCATAGCATAGAGAGCTTGTCATAGTCTCCGGCCCATCAAAGATTCTACTAGTGACTCTTGGTGCTGTTTTGACGAACCAATAGGAAACTTTGAAAATTATCAATCTCTCCTAATTATTTAAGCACAACCAGCTTACAATTGTTAAAAAAACATCCAGCCTGTTCATTTTGTTAGGAGTAGTAAGGGAGGGGGGGGGCAACAGGCATGGTTTAGTATATGACGGCGACAGGACTCTTAGAAATGTTCAGATGTAAACTTAGATATGTTGAGTAACATTGTAATTTTTGATAATCCATGTCGATAGAAATCACGCCAACTTGACATGCCACATACTTTAACACCATAACATCAATTTAATATGATTAATTCCACATTTATATTCAACAGGAATAAATGAAATAAACGTGTATGTGAAAGAATAATGGATGTTGATGATGCTGAAGAATAGAGAGAGTATATGCACCCGTTCAACCATCACCGATACCTAGTCAAATCATCCATTATATTTAACTATTAATCATGATTATCTCATTGACCCAAAACCAAGTTGCCTGAATCGACCATGTCTCTGACCAAAAGTTAGTCCCTTCATGAATTGACATCACGTTTCTGTTTAGGTTCTTCTAATTTTTCCCTTCCTTATTTTGCATACCATCCAACATCATGAAACTTGGTAGGTGGTGAACAGGCATATATATATATATATATATATATATATATATTACATAACCCAACCACTCCAATAGATTAAAATTTTCGTTGATGTAATTTTAAAATCATTGAGAAAGATTTAACGAGAGAATCCAGGCACTTGTTCCAGTATGAACTATTTTTAACCATATTACTCAATGTTCCGAACAATTAATCGTGATTATCATATCGTCTGAAACCAGCATTCATGGACTGACGCGACGTCTTATTTTTGTCTGCTTCTGTCACTTTTCGATTTACCTCCTATACCAGCTAGCAATATGTGACTAGAAATGCTTCATTTGAGGGTGTACTAAACATGTCCTGATAACTTTAGTTGAAGATGATTCATAACCTCATCTACTGACTTGGCATGTCTTCTTAGAATTATGTTCCTAACTTTATGGTTGCTTTTTCTGCCGTTTCACAATACTTTAGTAATCTTTCAAAGAAATCTATGATCAAAATCTTTAGCCTACACATAGTTTCTATTTTTGTAGCCTGTTTAGCAAGCGCAAGATAGGAATGGCGGATCTCTAATGAATTTACCAAAGCAACAAGTAAAGTGATTATGTAGAATTCAAACCATCTTTCTAACCATCTTTCGTCAGACAACAAACCTACGAGAAGGCTGATAAGATTCACAGGATAAGTGCAGGTTCCACTGACTCAACTATTTCACTTTATATGATTAATTCAGTTAATGACACAGATCAGTCTCGGCGTAATATTTAAGCTTAAAAAAGTTGAAAATGTACATCAAACTTCTTTACTCTATTATTTAAGCAGTCATAAGTCTCAGGATACTTTTAGTCGTCACCAAAAGAAGTATATTGTACTCACATCCTAAATGGATAAGTGAGTCTTTTGTAAGAGGTCAGTTCATGAATATCTAGAAGCTTTAACTTTTAGGATAGTTATGAAAACCAATCAACGAATGTCTGTTACCCAATGTGGAACACAGGCTGCCGACCAACATTCTTCAACCAACGGCTATCCTTTCCTCCTCTTTCCAAATGATATTCATTCTCTTGGTATTTGTCTCCAGTTCCCTATGCAATGTGTTCACTTGTTTTCCTCTTTCTCTTTCTGCTTGAGAATTTCATATTAGTGCTTGTCATATGATGCAGTTCGATGATTTCCTCAATATGTGTCCTATCCACCCACAGTGACATTTCCTAATTAATTCCTTAGATGGAAGTTGGTTGGTTTGTTGTCTACCATGGTAGGTTATTGTTGATGATATCTGGCCAACGGATCTGAATTAACTTACACTGACAGTTATTAATAAGTACTTGAATCTTTGGATGATGGTTTCCGTAGTTCTCCGTACAGGTTTCAGCTCCATACAACAGAATTAATTGTCTTGACTTTAATGTTGGCTGACATTTGGTTTGAGTTCCAGATATTTTTCAGTTGTAGGAATGCTATCCTTGACTTGCCAGTCTATACCTTTACATCCGAATCAGACCCTCCCTGTTTGTCGATGATGCTGCCTAAATATGTAAAGGTTTAAACATCTTCCAGAATTCCTCCGTCAAGAGTAATTGGGTTAGTGTTCGTTGTTTTGTATCGAAGGATCTTGCTTTTCCCTTTGTGTATGTTGAGGCCTACTGATGACTATATAGACTGCTACCACACTGTTCGTCTTCACCTGTATTTGCTGCTGTGTAAGGGACGGAAGAGCTAATTCATTTGCAAAGTCAAGGTCATCTAGTTGCGTCCATGTTGTCCAGTGTATTCCGAAACTGCTTTGAGATATTTCAGTTTTCCATGATCCAGAGTTATGAAAATACTAAATATAAAAGAAGACAACTGGCAACAGTGAAGTAAACTACTTTATGTTGGCAATCATGATGGCGTTTCAACAGTTGGATTCGAACTCAGTCCGCTTCGTGCCAAACGCCACCGCGTTCATCATTAGTCTACTGCGTCCTGGATTCCAGTTGCCGGTCACAATCGAACTTGAGTATATAACCTGCGTAATATCGCTATATCGAGTCGATCCGCTTAGGATGCACATATAACAACAGAGACTGACCAGTTTCAATCCATTACAAATCAACGGGAAAATACAAGCATAGCCTAATTAATCAGGTTATAGTCAGATGCATACGATTAAACTGACTTTAGGAAGAATAAAATAAAATTTATAATTGAAATTAATATATACGTATGCAATATACGCTTACTCTATTGTAAATCAACATTATTGTCATGAACTTTAATGTTACTTACAGATTCATATATTCTGGTTCTTACAACTGGATACCATACAATCAATTGTCAATAAAACAAGATGAATGGATAACATACAAATACTTTTCTAGTATTTTCTGTTGTACTACCACTACTACACACACACACACACACGTAAACATAAGTCTTAGAAATTTCACAGAAAATCAACATGGTGCCATAAGACTTATTGACATACTATATGACAATAATAAAAAATGCTACATTAACGTAACATAAAATTCTTTCTAACCTAATCTCATTTCAGTCTCTCATTTATCACACAATGTACCCCTTCTCATCTTACCTTTCATCTCACTGCTCCTCCCCTACCCTCACTTCACCTCTAAGAGAAAAAAATTTATTTTCACTTTCTCTTGTTTTTTTCTTCATTTTCTAATTAATCAATAGATTGTGTTGATATGTTGCTATGACAACTTAACATAATTGAATATTGAAATCCTACTGTGTTCAATGTGTTCAATGAAGTAGTAATCAGTTGATTTTGTTTTTTCTTAGTTTTTTTTCTTTTCTGTCGAATAACATGGTCATTTTAATTTTATTTTGTAAAGTAAATAAAAGTTGATTTTATTATTTTAAAGGAGAATAAAAAATTTAGTTGATTGAATTCGTCATTGATTGGTAGGGTACCATAGAAAACTAAAGGGCGCTAGACAGACGTTTAGTTCTAGTATAGAAATCGACAGCAATTCATACCATGGATTCCACCTCAGAAGCTTCAGGTTGATGAAAGCCTAACCCACTGCACCAAAATGGCCAGTAGATATCCAATGGCAGAATTCTTAATTCTATCAAATTAAACGTAATACCAATCTTTATAAAACATTTCATTTTATAATTAGAATGTATTTGAATCTTCCCGTTGATTTGTAATGAATTGGAGTTGACCAGTGTCTGTTGCTATATATGCATTGTGAGAGGATTGTCTCAATATAGCGATTATTCACAAGCATTATTTGAGTTGGATTGTGACTGGCAAGCATAATCAACAATGCGCGTTTCTTTCTTATGAAACTCGTCAGCTAGATGTACCTGTATCCCATTATTATTGTTCATATGATGGCTTTCGGCACAAAACAAGACGACATAAATTCCCAGTGTGGACATCAACACAGAGATACAAGTACATCCAACTGACAAGTCCCAAATATGATGAAACGTGTGTCCTAGATTCCAAATCAAACTTCTCTTTTCAATTTTTTAATTGTTTTGTTGCTAGGTGGTAAACGGTTTGAGTAAATAAAATTATATTCCTAGCTCAAATTAAGACATCAGTCACGTATATGGAGCTTTTTCACCATAGGAGAGAGTTGTGTAACGGGTTTTGAATGTCACATTGTCATTGTTTACATTTACACCATTCGTTATTTTGAACTACTGCATGTGTAAGTTCAACTGATGTACATACTAAAACGTTGGCTAATCCGTTTTTTATTCTTCGTCTTTTTAGTTTTCCTAATCAGCTGATCCTGTACTTCCAATAATGTAAAGTATCTTCACCATAGAAGTGAAGCATTACAGTTAGAACTACATTATATTGTTGCATTGACTAAGCTATTGATAGGCATAAATGTAACTGAAAAGTTTCTGTTTAATGCATACATACTCTAAGTCGATAACATTAACAGTGTAATTTCTTAATTAAGTGTTGCAGAAATAGTCTAACGTGAAGTAGATAACAGAAATTGACTTGAGTGAGATAACTGTTAATAACCAGAAATTTATATCTCTAAAACAACTGTCACACATTATCATTAGACTCTTAGAAGTACACATTCATTGTCCCAGTAAAATCTTGGCTTAGGTTTAACAGTTAATCTCTGGTGGAGGAACGATTGCTATTAGTCTCAACCCCATAATATATTTGAATATACTTACTGCCGAGAATCCCTACACTATGAGAAAATAGCTGTTTGTCAGTTTCAGTACTTGGCTTACAATGATTGCCTAACTCAGGCCAATTTATGACACTGAATTCATGTTCTGATCTATTACTGTGAGAATGTGAAAATGTAATCACTTATAAATAGTTTTCTGGAGTTCTAGTGAAAAATCGTGACCAGTAGATTTCAACCGTATCAACTGTGTGGCGGTTACCCACCGATGAATCCGAGCGAGTATATCGTAAAGTGACTGAGTTAGAAATACTAACTAGCGTGATCCAGCAGAGTGATCTAGTGGCAAGACGTCCGACTCGGAGCCGGAGGATCTTGAGCCTGATCCCTGATGGGGTTGCGGTTGTGGATTGCTAAAGAATCCCACACTAAGAAGAAACATTTGTCCAGTGTTTCCTAGTGGTCAGTGGTTGTCGTTTTCAGACCAATTCCTGATATCAAACAAGAATTTAATACTCGCTGAATAAGTCAGATGGTATCCGATCTCAGTAATTTTATAGATGAAGTAATGACATGTGAATTGATAGGTATTAGATACACATTATAGTGTGAACTTTCATATTTAGATGTACATACATTCAAGTGAAGAGTTCTAAACGGGACAAAATGCATATCTTAGATTATGTATGATGAAGTAAAACTAACGTTTCATTCTGCTTAGTAATTTTGTTAACTTATGTGGTGATAATTACAATGAAAGGTCAAAATGTTACTATGTACACATTCTTTACCCAGAATGTCTAGCTATTTTGCACTAAACTTGTTCATAGAAGACAGATATGATTAATTCAAGTAATTCTGCTTATCCACGTCTCGATGATTATGAAGTCTTTCCAACGGAAATCTTGGTTATGTATTATAGTATATGCCTAACTACCACATACCAGGTTGCATGATGTTTTTGTTTTTGATGATGTTGGATTGTATGCAAATAAGGAAAGGAGAAAATTAGAAGAAGCTAAACCGAAACGTGTTGTCAATCCATGAAGTGATTAACTTTTGGTCAGAGATATGGTCAATCCAAACAACTTGGTTTTGGGTCAATCAGATAATCATGATTAATAATTAGAGATAATTAGTGATTTGACCAGGAATTGATGATGATGATGATGATGATGATGATGATGATGGAACAGGTGCATATACTCTCTCTATTCTTCAGCATCATCAACAACCATGATTCTTTCACATACACGTTAATTTCATTTACTCCTGTTGAATTTAAATGTGGAATTAATCATGTTAAATTGATGTGATGGTGTTAATGTATGTGGTATATCAAGTTGGCGTGATTTGTATATGAAGTAGGTATCATATTGCACGTGAATGATTAACTGATAAGACAAGTACTCTTTTGTGTTTAATAACACAAACAGATATCAGGAAAAAAAATCAATAAAAACTAGAATGTGGTGTCGATAGAGAGCTGTTTCTTCGTGGCTTAGAAATCTTCAGGAGTACACATTTACAACCCTATATGGAGATTCTGTGAAACTAAACTTTACCGACGAACTTCTATCAGTACCAATTACCTTAAAGCACCTTTTAACCAATGAGAATACACTGGTAGATAAATCATTATTTATCATGAGAAACGGTGAAATTAAAAAAATTTGCACATGATACATTGTTTTTACATGATTTATAAACTTTTGGAGGTTGGAGACGGGTTCATTAAATTTAAGTCCAAAATATGAACGATGTAGGAATTCGTCCATATGGCTCCAAATCATGTTGTTTCTAGAACCTTTATAAGGTCTAAGAAACTCCTTGAGACGTTACCAGAATCCATCAATGTGTTGTTTGTTTGAACACCAGTACTTGGGTACACAAAATATCTTTGATGGACTATGATACGGTGAATATATCCAAGTCTACTAAGAGGCCGATAAGCTCTCTAGTCGTCATTATAAATAGAGGATCCTAGTTAAACGTACATCTGGATTATTGGTATCAGGGTCCCTGCAGTTCGATCTGGGACATACTGGAAATGTCCATTTCCTAATATTCTGTGGTAAATACCAAGAACCTACCAGTAGGATTAAAACAATCATTACTTACCCATTCGGCTTTTACAAAACTTCTATTATATTTTCTCTTTCTAATAGCTGTTTTATCTATTTCAACAATTCTTCTTAAGCGTCCCAGCTATAGATTTAAACGCAACAGCGTTTCTGAGCATACATCTCTACAGTGCTGATACTTCGCTTACATTTATAGGAGACGATGACAGCGAAACAGGCAGCTACATAGCCCACGATACAGCTAACTTGCAGGTTTGCTTAAGTGTTAGTCTAGACCGGCTGAAGAAACTGCCTCTTTTTATTAATTTTTTTCGCCATTAGCCATTACAACGAAAGATGACTTTCTCTCAACTATCTGTGGATTGTACTTGGGCCATATTGAGCCCACGATCACAAATGAACTCTCTACGAAGTGGTCCGAGAGCTTGTAGATTAGGAATAAAAACGTCCTGATTGAAAATTGCAATAAGCCGACCTAAAGTATGCATTTTGAACTTGAGTGAGAGCGCGACTTTGAAACAAATAACTTGATTCTGATTGGCCTTCTCATGTTCGTCGGCAGAGTTTAGTTTCATCATTTCTCTAAATAATTCCTGAAGCTGTAGTGTAAAATGTGACTATATGAGTTCAATCATGTCGGTTGTATGTCTTTTACCCACCAATAGCAACCATCAAAATTACGTAAGTTAAGTTAGGAACTGACTGAAGTTTCTAAAGTCAAACTTTAAATATGAAGCCTAAGAGTTATGAAATCGATTACCCCTTCTCCTACACACCCCCGTCTCTGGTAAATTCAGAAATGTGTATACTAAGGATAAAACAATTGCGTAACATTCTTAGTTTGTGTTTCACAGCAATATTACTCAAATCGATTTATAATGTCGTATTTACATTCAACAAAATCTGCAGTACTTGATTACATAACAATTCATTTGTGTTAAATACAAAAGAAACTGATTGAAACAGAGAGAGAATGAGAGAGTGAGTGAAAGACAATAAAAGTCATTGCATGAGGTAAATAATAAGACCAAATGAATTAAAACAATAGTGATCATTGATACTTAATGATACAATTGAAATCTCTATTATCTGAATTCATTATTTTCATTGATAAGTTAACATTTTCATTGATGAGCTAACAATACTACTAACTAAAACTAGATGCTAATTCATCGAGTATCTTTTTTGATGTATTTCATGCTTGGGATTAGTGAGGGGGAGAAGGGATTTTGATGATGCGAATCTTTATTTTACTCTAATAAACAGTCTATTACTTCAATGATACAACTAGCAATGTTAGTACAATTCATCGTTGTTTGGACTGTTTGACTCGATTCAATTCCTTTTGTTGCAGTAACCATAATAGACGTTGTTCACTGTTTCTTGTGATAGATTCAAGAGAAATACTACTAAAATTATCTTGCAATTCATTGATCATTCTAATTTACTAAACTTTGTTAATGACCAACAAGCTGTTAGTAATTGGATTCATTATACGTGCAATTGGATTATAGGGTCTTCCCACTAACATAGGGATTGCATGAATAATTCAGCTATAAGCTTTCTAAACAATGGGATTGTGCGTAATTACTTAGAAGCTGGGGATAGCACAGTAGTCTATCTCAAAAGATCTAGTCAAAGGACATTTTTTGAGTCACCTTCCACAATAGCTACCTATTATATTATAGTTTTCATTGATCTCCTTGATCATAATAATCAATTTTGACGATTTTATTACTATAATCATTAATTAATGTTAGCTGAAGGTAAAACAGTTATCACGAATTGTTTGAGTTGGATTTTAACAGGTTAGCGGAATCCGGGATACGTGTCAAGTCCCACTTACGACTTATCACCTGGATGCACCTGTATCCCAGTGTTCACATCGAGAATAGGACTCGATCCATTTCGCACCAAACGCTACTACGTTTACCACTTGGCACTGAGTCCAGATTGCCACGCTTATTCAACGTTTATACATATATACATATTTATGGACTGAATCTAGTCAGTCTCATTTGCTACACGTGTGTCTTAAGCGGAGAGCCTCAATATAACTATCAATCACAAGTATTGTGTAAGTTAGATTATGATTAGCAAGCGGTATCCTGGACGCGCGTTCCGTCCTATTTGGGACTCGTCACCTGGATATAACTGCATCCCAATGGTATGATATTTATATTCTTGAAATTGTACACTTCCATAGATTCATTAACAACTGTTCTTTGTGTGATCGTATTATGATCCTAAAGTGTGTAATCAACCCCTCTAATTCAACCCGTATATTTTGTTGACTGTTACTAACTAGTACATTATATGGTATATAAGTGTCTTGACCTCATCCACTGACATTTGTTCACTTTACTTATACATCTAGGGAAGACTGTGATCACTCTAGTAATCAGGTCAATTAATCATTGTTTATCAGGTCTATTAATTCGTAGACATAGCATAAGTCGTAATAGTTTGCAAACCATGGATGTTTTTATTAAGGTAATCACTAAACTTCCCTCGTGATGTCAAAGTTGAAAAACTGAGCTCATTTACGAATCACAAATATTCTGGTATCACTTCGAATAACGAGATTAACAAGAGTATCCGAATGATTGAAAAAAGTAACTAGGTATTGGTGTCTTAGGAATGAAATGAAGTTATATCCGACCAAGTAGTTATTACCCTATGCTGTTAAAATAGTATCATTAAGTATAATAACACTAAACTAGGTAAACTTGACAGTAAAGTGGCATAGTACAGATATTTAAATGTTGTAAACGGCTTTCTAGTGCTTGACAGTAAACTCTACATAGAGTGGAAACTTGGAGAACTACGAAAACCATCATCCAAAAATTATAAGTACTTATAAACAACTGCCTGTGTAAAATACTTCAGATCCGTTGGCCAGATATCATCAATAACAACTTTCTGTGGCAGAGTAAATCAACCAATTTCCTTCCGAAGATGTAGTTAAAAAAAGACACTGTAGGTGAATAGGACACATACTGAGGAAATCAAACTGTATCACAAGACAAGCACTAATATGAAATTCTTCAAAAGAAAGGAGGTGAGGAAGTCGAGTGAACACATTGCGTAGGGATTTGGAGGCAAATATAAAGAGAATGAATAGAACTTGGAAAAAGCAGGATAGAAGTGCCGTTGGTCGGAGAGTTGGCTGGAGAATGCTAGTCGGCAGCCTGTGCTCCACATTGGGTAACACACATTCATTGACTGATTGACATGAAAAGCTTGCATGAAATTTTTTCCGAAAATGGGGATTCCTAACGAATTCGATCTTGATGTACTTAATTTAATAATCTAAACTCATATTTACTAAGATATTTAGATAGTGACTAACTCTCTAAAGGATTTATCGAATTCTCTTGATCAATACTATGAAGGATTACACAAATATCATAATGATGATTATTTAAGTTGGATTGTGACTGGTTAGTGGAATCCAGGACGCGCGTTTCGTCCTATTTAGGACTCATCGCCTGGATGTACCTGCATCCCAATGTTGATGTTAACAATGACTGACCAGCTTCAGTCTATAACAAATCAACGGGAATATACAAGTTCTTCCTAATAATGTTGATTAGTTACTGTATATCTTCAATATTTTTTCTTTATAATACACTTTCAGTTAGATAAAATTAAACCCCAGGATAAAGATCATTAACAGTTAATTTAATTCATATAATTTGATGAACAGCATGATAGACTAATGATTACAACATAACAAATAAGTAGTAATTAACTATCAGGTAAAAAAAAAATTATGCATCGAAAACACCTTCGTATCAACTGATTCATTAAACTGATGAGTCTTTTGTAAATCAAAACAGGAAACTTAATTACATAAATAATCATAGATGAAGTCATGTGAATAGAATGGATAGTTATAAACTCTAAGAAATTAATTAATACTTGAATGTCTAATAAAATTAAAACTAAATTCATTTGTCTAGTAGATAAGTGAAAGGAATTGATTACTTACTTACTTACTTACTGCCCGTTACTCCTCGCTGAGGAGCATAGGCCGCTCACCAGTGTTCTCCATTTAACTCTGTCCTGAGCAAACCTTTCCAGTTGTTTCCAGTTGCTGATCATCCTTTTAATGTCTGCTTCCAATTCTCGACGCAGCGTGTTCTTTGGCCTTCCTCTTTTCCGTTTCCCAGCAGGATTCCATGTCAATGCTTGTCTTGTGATGCAGTCTGATGGTTTGCGTAGTGTATGTCCTATCCATTTCCACCGTCTTTTCCTAATTTCCTCTTCGGCTGGAAGTTGGTATATCCTCTCCCATAGTAAGTTGTTGCTGATGGTTTCCGGCCAACGGACATTCAGTATCTTGCGAAGGCAGTTGTTTATAAATACCTGTATCCGTCTGATGATGTTTGCAGTAATTCTCCAGGTTTCAGCTCCATACAGCAGGACTGTCTTCACGTTCGAATTGAAGAGTCTGACTTTGAGGTTAGTTGATATTTGTTTTGAGTTCCAGATGTTTTTCAACTGCAGGAATGCTGCCCTTGCCTTGCCAACCCTTGTCTTTACATCTGCATCAGACCCTCCTTTTTCATCGATGATGCTCCCCAGATATGTGAAGGTATCCACCTCTTCCAGAGTTTCCCCATCAAGTTGAATTGGGTTGGTGCTCCCTGTGTTGTATTTGAGAATCTTGCTCTTACCCTTATGTATGTTCAACCCTACTGCTGCTGAAGTTGTTGCTACACTGATTGTCTTCGCTTGCATTTGTTGGTGTGTATGTGCTAGGAGAGCTAGATCATCTGCGAAGTCCAAATCATCGAGTTGCATCCTACTTGTCCATTGAATCCCGTACATTCCCTCAGATGTGGAGGTCTTCATGATCCAGTCGACCACTAGGAGGAAGAGAAAAGGTGACAGCAAGCAACCTTGTCTGACTCCGGTCCTCACTGAAAATGCAGTTGTCAGTTGTCCTCCATGCACAATTTTGCACTGTGTCCCGTCGTAAGAGTTCCGGATGATGTTGACGAGTTTCTCTGGTACGTCGTAGTGTCGAAGAAGTTTCCATAGTGTTCTCCTATCTACACTGTCAAACGCCTTCTCATAATCAATGAAGTTGATGTACAGGGGCCAGTTCCATTCAATTGATTGTTCAACGATGATCCGTAGTGTTGCGATTTGGTCAGTGCACGACCGATCCTTACGAAAACCAGCTTGTTGATCTCGAAGTTGAGTCTCCACTGAATCTTTCATTCTGTTCAACAATACTCTGTCAAAGACTTTCCCTGGTATCGACAGTGGCGTGATCTCTCTGTAGTTGTCACATTTGCTCAAATCTCCTTTCTTTGGTATCTTGATAAGATAACCTTCTTTCCAGTCTGCCGGCACTTGTTCTTCTTCCCAGATCTTTTTGAATAAAACGTGGAATATCTTTGCTGTTAGGTCGATATCTGACTTCAGTGCTTCAGCTGGTATATTGTCAGGTCCTGCTGCTTTCCCACGTTTGATTTGTCTGATGGCCATCTTGATTTCTTCCATCGTTGGTGGAGTGACATCTATGGGGAGATCTGTAGGTGCTGCTTCAATGTCCGGTGGGTTCGGTGGAGCTGGCCTATTTAGAAGTTCCTCGAAGTGTTCTACCCACCTATTCTTTTATTCTTCAATCTCAGTGAGTGTCTTGCCTTCTTTGTTCTTGATCGGTCGCTCTGGTTTACCATGTTTATCTGCCAGTGAAAGGAATTGATTACGCAATCATTAATAATGAATTGTGGGTAAAAAGTGGAATGCAGTCTTGGAGTTTCATTCTATATGTGACTTTTCAGTTGGAAATATGCATATATATATCCCAGTGTTGATGCTTACAGAGTAACTTAAATACAGTTCGTAGTGAACTTGGTGACATTTGATACGAACGGACTGTGTTCGAATCCATGTGTGGAGATTAATAAGAATATAAATATCTTAAATGACAAGTTCCAAGTAGGATAAAGTGTACCTCCTAAATCGTACTTAGTAACCACATTCTCAATCTAATCATACTCTTGAAATACTACTGTTTCTAAGCAATTTGACCAGGAGTAACATATCCAAAATAACATTAACAAAAAGATGCACAACGTAACGCGACACAATCATCATCATATGAATAACCCAACAGAGTTTCAGTAAAATTGACATGTTGTTTTTGTTAACAACTACAGACATGAATTCAACTGTAAGAACTTCAAAGTTTAGTATCATAAAGTTATAGAAATGCAAGAAGATGTCAAGAAATATGACACTTTAATCAATCAGTGATGTATAGACGCGTTGACAGAGGATAATTTACAAAAGTCAATAAGAAATAACGAAGTCAACTAAACCTATAGAGATGAACAGGATGAAAGATTTTTCAAAAGAAGGTTTTCTTTAACATGTAGAAGAATATTTCATTACAATGATCCAATAATTTTTTTCTTACTATAAGACTTTAATGTTATATACTGAATCTATTACTGAAATCTAGACAACTAGGTAAGGAATAATGAGGTCGAACACAAGTGATAAATCAGTTGATGTGGTTGTCAGTCTTCATTATCTGAGGCGACTATGAAACTTGTTGCTTTGCCTAACCACCAACTACTACGACCTACGATGCTAGCTGATGTTAGAGGAGGTGGAAAGAAAGTTAGTACTGATCAAAGTAATAGGTGGAATCAGTTCTGGAAGTCGTTAAGTGTAAATGAAAGACGCCTTTGTATATACACACTGCCTTGTTAAAGTCTATGTAGTAATCACTATCAGTGGTCAGTGACACTAATTGTCAGGCCTCAGAATCAGTTACAGAGATACAGATAAATCCATTCTTTATCTTCTTCAGAATTGTGATTATGATATTATATTATCCATTTCTTACAAGTATTTATAAACAACTGTCTGCGTAAGATTCTTCGGATTCGTTGGCCAGACACCATCAACAACAACCTTCTGTGGCAGAGAACCAATCGACTTCCAGCAGAGGAAGAAATTAGGAAAAGACGCTGGAGGTGGATAGGACACACACTGAAGAAACCACCAAACTGTGTCACAATACAAGCACTGACCTGGAATCCTAAAGGCCAAAGAAACAGAGGAAAACCCAGGAACACATTGCGTCGGGAATTGGAAACAGACATGAAGAGAATGAACAACACTTGGGAAGAGCTAGAAAGGAAAGCCCAGGACAGAGTTGGTTGGAGAATGCTGGTAGGCGGTCTATGCTCCACTTGGAGTAACAGGCATTGATTATCCATTTCTATTCAAGAACTAATTCTTTCTTCCTGTAATATATTCTGTATATCCACTCTTTTCTTGACTACTACTTATGTAACCGACAATTCTACTGCTTTGATGTTCCTCTGGATTTGTTAACGAATATTGAAAAGTTGAACAAAATTCAGCTATGAACCTGGTTATACGGTGTATAATACTAGTTGATGACTGAGAATTTGGATGGATATATTTGATAAACTATTAATGATTATTAAATACATATCAAGTACCTCGTAGATTAGATTATTGAAAATCTAGTTTTAATTTGCTTGATATAAGTAATAACAGTGTTAGAATGTATTTTGATCTTTCTGTTGATTTATCACAAATTGAAACTGATTAACTTCTGTAGCCATATGTGCTTCTTGAGCGGTGTAAACATCAACATTGAGATACAGATGCATCCAGCAGACGAGTTACAAGTAGGACGAAACGCACCTCCTAGATTCTGCTTGCCAGTCATAATCCATGCCAAACAATACCTATTCATTTACGCTATATTGAGACAAACTGTTCATGATGCATATATGGCAACAATGAGTGACCAGTTTCAGTCCATGACAAATCAAATGGCAGATCCAAATACACTCAAATTATATACACATACCCGTTGCACGAGTGTAGCTGTTCAAACTCAGTAACCTAGTAGTGAACGTGGTGGCGTTTGGCACGAAATGAACTGTGTCCTAATCCCAGTGTAAACATCAACACTGAGATACCGGCACATCCAGCTGACGAGTTTCAAATAGGGCAAAACAAACGTACTACATTTTGTTTACCAGTCACAATCTAAATGAAACAATGTTGATCACTGTGTTTAGTTGAATACAAGTCATTTTCTGATAAAACCTTATAACTTTAAGTTAATTTTATGGATACTTCACTTGTAATCCTGTGTACTAGCGTATTACCTATATGATAGCAACAAACAATAAAAGTAGTATAATCATTTCAAGTAACATTTTTATTATACAAACTTGTTTATTCACCTTTTATTGTTGTTTAGTTGGTCTTAGATCGTTGCAAGTAGTATGATAGTTACTATTAGCACTAATACTAGTAGTAATGTTATATTTATTATAAAGGAAATAACTAGAATGAATATTTTAAGAAAAAAGATTTTATGTCCCTTAGCAACAAATAAAGTAATAAAGATTGAATCATTTCCAGAAAAAAAGAATGTCATCATGTTGAATAGATCTTTTGAATACATTGAAGTAGTTTTATAACTTCTATTATGAAATGAATTCAATATTAAGTAGAGATATACAGGTATATGTTGTTTTATTATGCATTCTATAAAGGAATCTCTTTAAGCATTCGTTGAATATACATTTGAATGTGATTATAAGTTAGGCGGTTAGAATTAAACAGTGAGAAATCTAATATGATTTCACTTTCATTACATTTGAGCTTCATTAAGAATAAGTGTTAATAATCCTGAAGGAATTCATCTTCTACCGTTAAATTCAAATATAAATCATCTAGTGTCATAAAGTGTAATGAATGTAATTGAATTATATTATGATAGATAATCACAATGATTAATCACTAGCCTGAGTTCGATTCCACTAAAGAGATTTCAGATTCATTTAAATGATAAATTACAATTAGCATTAAATCTAATTATAAAACAATGTTTTCTGCTAATTATCTTCAATTGTCTTACATTATTACATAATCTATGATGCATAAATTCATTTACAGTAGTTACCATATACAAACTCAATCAACAGTGCAAACAACTTGATGAACATTTCATTGATTACATAATTAAGCATTAATTAATAGGAAGGGAATATAGTGCTAATATAATGCTAATAGTATAGGATTATAAAAGACAAATCTGTCTTGAACAGATAACCGATAATGATACTTTGATGTAATTGATAGTGTACATTCATTACTAAACAAAGTAGTACATTTGGACTCTATTCGACGTAATTCTTATCGAAAGATCTAATATATAACGATTCTCCAGGAGTAGGTGAATTTCAGCGATACATTTTGAAGAGATTACATAAGATAATTTCCATCTAGTAAAATCAACTTCACAACTAAAGGACTTATCATACAGTTATGATATTGATAAATTGATCGACATTCAAGAAAATTTCTTTCTTCCAAGGTGGAATAAGGAGGTAAAAGTTTTTGATTTGTAATGATAGTAGTAAAATTAAATTCCTCTTTCTTCTGACTAGAACATATTGACTGAGATCTGTTTCACATACCTTGTCTATAAATGAAATCTTGAAGTGTTCTCTTAGACTTTTGCGTCAGTTTGAAATAATCCAATCACATGACTTTTTATCAAATCAATATAACTTTGAAAATCAGATATTGGCACACAATACCTTTTCCATTGTAGTGTGGGATTCATCATTAGTATGTGCCCACGACGTCATTATGAAATTCAGTAGCAACACCTCCAAGCTTTGCTGTAAATGCTTAGGAATTAGACCACTAAGCCAACTGGTACCTAACGGTTATTATTTCTAACTCAGTCAATCAGAAATATATTGGAGTGATGTAATCCATTACCATTGATGGGGAACTGCCTCAAATTCTATTTGGTTGTACTCAACTGATCACATCTCCTCACTAATACTCTATGAATCACTTCCAGAAACTACTTACTAGTAACGTGATACTGATTATAATTGGGTATAGTGGAGACTAGTGATTAATTTCTGGAGGTAATTATTGGATTGCTATTAAGATAACGTGACAAGTGGGGTCCGACCACACCGGATGTACGGCAAATACTCACCAATGGCACTGGATGAGCTTGCGGAAATTTCATAAATAGATTGAATTAAAAATGTCAAACGTCGGAGGCAGGTTAAGTAGTCTAGTGCTTAAGCATTATCTGCAAAGCGTGAAGATCGTGTACTCGATTCCCTGATAGGGCGATAGATAAGCTCATCTTAAGACTCCCTTACTACGACTAAATAGCTGTCCAATACTTTCTTGTTTTTAGTGGTTATCTAATTCAATTACAATTCAACTTTCACCTAGACGAAAAAAACAGACAACTATAACCTATAGATCATACTAAGCACACAATTAGGAAGCATTTTACATGAAATCTGTAACAAAATACCTCCTTTTTAGAACTCTGAATCTCTATAACAACATGAAATTCTCATAATCAGTTTATAAATTTCTTACACCAAATTCTTCTTTTATATCCTACACTTACAATTGAATGGTGACGAGTAAGTTAAGTATTGAACACGAATTCTATTCTTTTACGAACTCGAACTTAATTCATTCATGGAAAACATCACCGTATTCTCTACCGAATTAGTAAGTCCAGATAATCAAACTTCTTAGAGAGGTATTTGTATAGAATTTAAATATTTTACTGTATGCATGATAGACCTTGGATTCGATCTCAGAACATAACATTGAATGTATGCTTCTAACATCTCTTTAATGTTCTTTGGTCTTCTTTGTTATCCAACTGAAATTATATAGTGATGAATAAATACAGTGAATTCAAATCAATCACTAAGAAGATCTTTCAACGATTTTATTTCTAACTCAGTCAATCAGAAATATATTGGAGTGATGTAATCCATTACCATTGATGGGGAACTGCCTCAAATTCTATTTGGTTGTACTCAACTGATCACATCTCCTCACTAATACTCTATGAATCACTTCCAGAAACTACTTACTAGTAACGTGATACTGATTATAATTGGGTATAGTGGAGACTAGTGATTAATTTCTGGAGGTAATTATTGGATTGCTATTAAGATAACGTGACAAGTGGGGTCCGACCACACCGGATGTACGGCAAATACTCACCAATGGCACTGGATGAGCTTGCGGAAATTTCATAAATAGATTGAATTAAAAATGTCAAACGTCGGAGGCAGGTTAAGTAGTCTAGTGCTTAAGCATTATCTGCAAAGCGTGAAGATCGTGTACTCGATTCCCTGATAGGGCGATAGATAAGCTCATCTTAAGACTCCCTTACTACGACTAAATAGCTGTCCAATACTTTCTTGTTTTTAGTGGTTATCTAATTCAATTACAATTCAACTTTCACCTAGACGAAAAAAACAGACAACTATAACCTATAGATCATACTAAGCACACAATTAGGAAGCATTTTACATGAAATCTGTAACAAAATACCTCCTTTTTAGAACTCTGAATCTCTATAACAACATGAAATTCTCATAATCAGTTTATAAATTTCTTACACCAAATTCTTCTTTTATATCCTACACTTACAATTGAATGGTGACGAGTAAGTTAAGTATTGAACACGAATTCTATTCTTTTACGAACTCGAACTTAATTCATTCATGGAAAACATCACCGTATTCTCTACCGAATTAGTAAGTCCAGATAATCAAACTTCTTAGAGAGGTATTTGTATAGAATTTAAATATTTTACTGTATGCATGATAGACCTTGGATTCGATCTCAGAACATAACATTGAATGTATGCTTCTAACATCTCTTTAATGTTCTTTGGTCTTCTTTGTTATCCAACTGAAATTATATAGTGATGAATAAATACAGTGAATTCAAATCAATCACTAAGAAGATCTTTCAACGATTTTATTTCTAAACTTAAACAATCACAAACAGTTATGCAATCACAATCGTTTAAGTATAGTAATACGAAGAAAACAGAGAATTATGTAACAATTATTAGTAGTATCTGAAGTTTTAGTCAAAGTTAAATGGTGAATATCATAGAAACATGATAGAGTGAAAGTACTTAGCTACAACTAATAAATTATGTATCTTGAAAAAGATTCTCCTATGTAACCTATGTAAGTAAACAACATTATCTCATCACTTTAGTCTCTATTAGTCTTTATTGATTAATATACAGTAGAATATACATGTAGATATATAACAATATTAAGCCTATCGTAACATTCATAAATGAAGAATCAATTTGAAATAGTAATCAGTTAGAACGTACTTCAGAAGGAATAAACAGTTAACAAGGAAATGCATAGTTATCAAGCATAGACTGTTGGTACTTTTTCGAATCCCAACTCTGTTGACTTTAGATCTAACGATCAATTGATCAATTGACAGTAATCAAACCCATCTCTTTATGCAGTTGCTTAAAGTCTATGAATAAATAAGTTATACGGTGTGATCCCTAGACTAAGTGACTCGACATCGCCAGTGCTATACTAAAACAAAAGATGATCTAGAAGCATTTTCTAGGAGATTCTATTTGATATTTACTCACTATCATCTTTCAGGAATTATAACTATCTGACTGATGAAGATCACAATGGTGAAACAATAACTATTCTTCCATATAAAAATCATATTTAAAACAAAAACATGTATATTACTTACCAGATAATATTAATAAACCAAATACGATCAGTATTACACTCATTTTCCAAAATGCCATATTTTACAACAATACTACTTATTTATGATTAATTCAGTAGTATATTTCCTTCATTAATTATGCAAATTCATTTAGATCTCCACAGAAATATTTTGAGTTTATTAATAATTTAGTTGATAAAATATTCTTTTATTACCATTTTAACTCAAATAATTCATTCATTAAATGAATTTTGATATAAAAAAGAAATAAAAATCATTTAAATTTACGCTTTTTTCCTATTGGTCAATTATCGGTATGACCTTCAGCTTAATAATAATTTTTAACCAATCAGAAATTAATAAAATATTCTAATGAATATCATCATTCTTATTCATAAGTTGTTATGATTCAATATGTAGACTGTTATTCCATTTGGAGACAAGTTAACGACAGAACAACTAGGAGAGTTTTATTCATTAATCAATGAAGAGAAATAATTTAACAAAGAAAAGAAAAAAAACAAAAAGAATACATTTAGTCGAATCGATAATTAGTTACTATGCCCACTATTACTATCATTAGTATTAAACAGTCTGCTTTGTTTTATTCTATAAGAATGAATGATGACAGAATCTTATGAAGTATGAACAACTGTTTCTATTATGTTATAGTGAACATAACATTATACTGATGATAGAATAAAAAAGTAAACATGCAGAATAATGGTGGTGGTTAAAACTACTTATGTTGTATTATTATAGTAATTAGTAGTAGCAGTAGTAGTAGAAAAAAAGAAGAGATAAATTAGTTGGAATGTGAATAGTTAGTAGTAGCCATGATAAGCGAAAATGTCATTCAGGTAAATATGACAGTAAATATCGATTACACATTGGTTAACAGATATCAGTTGAAAGTTAGAAAAAATCCTTTGTGTATCTTATTGTAAATGATGTAATGTAGAAAAGAGATTTATTACAATCACAAAACTGTCCACTATCAACCATTTAGAATACTTAGGGTCAACATAGTCCTGTTTGGGGGGGGGAATTTGCTAATAAAATGCAAAGTCTTTTTGTTGTACTGTGCAACAATCCTCCCCTTTCTTCTTATAAATGTAGATTGTTAGTTGAGGTCTATGTAAACATCTGAATTAAAGATAGGGAGTTAAGTCATCGTGTACACTCATCATTTCGTTTACTTTTGGAATCTGATAAACTAGTGCAGATAAGTTAGTCTGGTAAAATTCCGATGCCGATTTAGAAGCTTATTTAAATTTTGTCAATCGACATCACCTATCGTGTAGAAGAAACTGCTATTTGTCAATTAAAAGTCAACTATACTGAATAACAGCACATTCTGGTTTCTAGACCATCTACCTAGTGAACTTTCATCTATGATGCACAATTACAATTCACCAATCTTGACAACATACAACAAAAAAGAAACTGGAACATTCAACTTTACTTTATGAATCAAGAATACACTTTGTTGAATAATCTAAAAGTAGTATAAAACAATCAGTTAATCTTCCATTTACTTCAAATACAATTAATCTAATCAAATTACTGCAGATATACTTTTTAAAACATAGTTTACAGTAAAATAACTTCTGAAATTAAGTATTGTTTGAATTGAACTGTGATTGAAAGCGGAATCCAGAACATGCGCTTCGTCCTATTTGAATTTGTCAGCTGAATGTACCTGCATTACAGTGATGATGTTCACACCGGTATTTGTTTAAATACATGCTTTATATATACATATATCCGTTAAATAAGTATGGTTGTGTAGACTAGGTAAACCTGTGGTGAACACAGTGGCATTTAGCAAGAAACAAACTGAGTTGGAGTCCAGATGTGAACATCAACAGTGTGATACAGGTACAGCCAGCCAACGAGTCGCGAATAGGATGAAGCGTACTTTCTAAATTTCTCCTACAAGTCGCAATCCAGCTAAAATAATACTTTTGAGCTATCGCTATATTGAGGCGATCAATTTCAGTTTATGATAAATCAACATCCTAATTCTGAAATTGAGGATTATAACTGTTGAATTTCCTTTACGAAAACGAATAGATAATCTTCATGAACTAATTAAATAGGAATAGGTCATCATTGAAAATCGTCTATTTTGTCATAGTGTGGGACACTTTAGCAGTATGGATCAGTCAGGAAATCAAGCTTAAGGCCTTTATAAAGTTACGCAACATTCTCGTGAATTGACTTAAATCAGCATTGTCAATCAGTGATTGACGACCAACTTATACGCTTAAAGATTAAGTGTACTAAGCTTGACTCCATGATAAGGTATCTCATACATGGAAAAGTTCGAAATCTTAATTGATAATACAACAGTATGACTGGATATAAGTTAAACGTGGCTAACAACAACTTAAGTTCATATCAATCAGTTACAAATATAAGTGAAATGGTTGAAAAACTAATTATGTCATAGAACATAGTTAATGTTGCTATGGAAGAGAAAGACTTACTACTAATTATTTATAAACACATAAATTCAATAGTAGAAGCTTAAAATTTGAATGTCTATTCATCACTTCGAAACAATCTAAAGTGTCAATCATGAAGATGTGTTAATATGATATTTCTGAAGGTTCATCATCTGTTTATTTAGAGATTTTGCTGAATATATTCTTGAAGTTGAATGTAAATGAAATGACCTTGTAGTTGATGAGGGAAAACCAGCAATTACGATTTGTTCCTTGTCTATAAACTATAATTGGTTAACACAATGCTTAAGTGATCACAATCCTCCTTAAAGTTATGGATAAAAAGAATAAACACCAGTAAATGAGAGTTAAAACAAGGTCATTTATTGAGTAAAATCAATGGCTTTTTTGTTGTGACGTAGAGATGGCTATTATAATTGATGTGTATGATCAAGTGGTTAATTCTATCCTGTGTACACGAAGTCACATTGACGAGCTCAAATGAGATTTTCTAGCTGGTCACTGCATATTTGCACGATGTCCACTTAGTGCCAAGCGAGAAATAAAAGAACACAAGATTGAGGAACCAACCAGACCATTTGAAATCGATTAAATAATTATGAAACTGTAAGCTAATTTCACGAATTCGTCTGAATTGATAAGCAATGATCACCAGGAAACACTAGATAGCTATTTCGTCTTAGTATGAGACAACCCAACAATTTGCATTCACGACTCCTTTAGAGATCAAATCCAGGACTTTCTACCCCTGCGGCAAACGCTTTACTACTAGACTACTGAGTCGGCTCCAAACTCTTGATATTTCTAATTCAGTCAATTGTTAATAAGTTTACGTGACTTCATCCATTGGTATCTGTGAGTAACTGCATCACAATAGATACGGTTAAGCTCCACTGGTTACTCACTAGAACTCCGAGAATTACCACGAGAAGTTAGTCACTAGTAAGCTGATATTTATTGTAACTTGGTGTTTTAGAGATTGTTATGATTTACATTTGACATGATAACAGACATTTATCTAATATAATTCTAAATATCAACTACCAAAAGACATAATCTATATTGATTGTTTATCCTTAAAGGTTTTTATCCTACCGTTGTCGAGATTATTCACTGTAGTTTGTCATGTCATGCATTCTGGATTCAACGCCTGTACACATTATGAAGTTATATGTTTTATTACTATTGGTTTGTAGCTAGCAAATGAAAGTATGACATTCACTTCGTACTATATTGAATTTGCCAGCTAGATGTACTTTAATACATGTAGTTGTTCATAGAGTTACTCGAGGCCAGTCCATTGATTTCAAACTCTATCTCATTAACTACTTAAGTTAATCACTTCCGATGGCTATACCTAAGAATTTTTAATTTACAATTTTATACTACTGATAAGTAGTCGAAGGTACAATGGATAATAATGTCGGATTAGTACTTCATTTAATAAACTTCATTTAATAATAAATGAATAAACAGGATTCTTCACATTAAACTCTTATCCAGATCTACCATTTATAAATTCAGAAGAATATCCGATTTTAAGGTAAATACACAGTCAAGAAAAGGATCAACTATAAAATAAAAACTTCTAGAATAAAGTTGGTGGCACGAGTAAAGCCGAACTACATAACTAAACATCAATCGAAGTGGAACTATACAACAATACTCATCTATGACCATATAAAGGAACAAAATCATACTTTCCCACTAAAATGCCTAATTTTTAGACTGCTCAAGTAGCATCCGATGTCTCACATTCCTTACTTCAGTCGATTCTTAGTAAATTGCACGCTGTCATGTAACGATAGTATGAAGGTTTTTAATAGTTGGCGTTCGCTTCAGGAAGATATGGGTGGAAGAACAAGTTCCAGAAGACTGGAAAGAAGAGTACCTCATCAAGATAACAAAGAAAGGCGATTTTTGCAATTGCGAGAACTACAGAGACATCACTCTACTCTAAGTACCAGGAAAGGTCTTCAATAAAGCGTTATTGAACAGAATATAGGACACGGTCGACTCCCATCTCCGAGATCAACAGGCCGGATTCTGTAAAGATCAGTCAGTCAGGGCAGCATTTCTCCAAATAAAAAACATCTGGGACACAAACCAACTGTCAGTCAATATTAATGTCAAAATTTTTAATACAAATGTGAAGACAATTCTGTTGTATGGAGCTGAAACCTAGCGAACTACGAAAAGTATCATTCACAAGATTCAAGTATTTATAAACAACTGTCTGCGCAAGATACTTCAAGTTCGATGGCCAAATACCATCAACAACAACCTTCTATACCAGAGAACTAATCAACTTCCAGTCGAGGAAGAAATTAGGAAAAGACACTGGAGGTGCATTGGATACACACTGAGGAAACCATCAAACTGTGTCGCAAGACATGCACTGACTTGGAATCCTAAAGGCCAAAGAAACAGAGGAAGACCCAGGAAGATATTGCGTTGGGAATTGGACGCAAACACGAAGAGAATGAAGAGCACTTGGGAAGAGTTAGAAAGGAATGCGCAGGACAGAGTTGGTTGGAGAATGCTGGTGGGTGATCTATGCCCCACTTGGGGTAACAGGCATTGGCGATGATGATGATGATGATGATGTTGATGATGATGCGTTATAGCGGGTAACTGTGTATCTGAATATGATATTATGAATTTATATGACTCAGACAAACATTGGAAATTAGGATACACTAGACATTCATATCATCTCAGATTACGACTCATCAAAGTAAACGTTATCTTCCTCATCGGACATAAAGTAATTACATACTAATAGCATTAGGTACAGTTGGACAACATACTGATAACTGATCGAATTCTAGGAATACAGACGATTAAACACTAGTTTAGTGAACTAAACCTAAAGTGCTTACCATAAAGTTTGAAGATTTTAGGCATCAATATCAAAGATCCCTGTCATTGAAAAGTTCTATACCTAAATGAATGATATGCCAAGCAACCTAGTAAAGATTGATTATCTTCATTACTTTTGGTTGGATACAAAGTAAACATTTAGGTTTTCCTTGCCCTATCTCCCCGTTTAATCGATTGTAGTAGAAAACTGTCAAATGGACAAACTACTGAAAACCAATGGTTTATACTAACTACATGACTTGTTTCGAGTAAATTAGATACAATTGAAGTGTTTATAGTCTTTTTTGAATCTCTACTTAATCACACTGAAAGGTTCTCACAAGAACAATTAATCAATCAACGAATCAAAGTCTGTTACCCGATGTAGAGCATATGACTCCGACTAGCATTTTCCAACCAACACTGTCGTGGGTTTTTCTTTCCAGTTCTTCTTATATGCTTGTCTCCGATTCCCGGTAAAATGTGTTCTTTTGTCTTTCACTTTTCCTTTGACCTGGAGGATTCCAAGTTGGTGCTTGTCTTGTGACGTAGTACAAACACAAGCATATGAGTAACAAGTTGAAGTTGACTTACATAAGAGATTAACACCGCCAAGAAAGTGATTATGTAACAATGGATCCCAGAGATTCAGATGAGGCTCCCCCCTTTCCTATAGAAAAGTCTCAGAGGAGTTAATAGATTCAGAGAAACTTCTAGACGCTTCACTATGGCATCATCTAAGCGGTTTAGTTATGCGACTTCATGCTCTTCAATTAAGTGGATTATACCAAAGTCTATTAATCACCACAAAACTGATATATACTGCAATAAAGCCTTACTTTTCCTCTTCGTATCTTTCTGTTTAAAACTTTAGTAGTTTCAGGAGATCATATAGATGATTTAATAAACTACTAAAAGGATAAACAATTACATTATATAAAACAAACCTAAGGAATCATACATTTCAATTGCTTCCATAGTACAATGTAGTATGAGTGTAAAAATGCATTTATATGAGCTACTGTTCTGAAGTGTACTTAATGTACACTCATGATAACCTACTGCTTGGAATCGAATTCAAGAAATTCACATTTATGAAATTCTAGTTACAATGTAGAAAATACTATACCAATAATCAGACAAATACTTTACACAAGCTAACCATTCAGTTAGTTGTCTAGCTTATAAGATTGATTGAATCCAATTGATGCAGTTATAGTTTGATCAAGTAGTCAAGAGTGATGTAATATCATAGTATGATTTATTTCAGTGCTGTTAGAGGTATGAGGGCGGTTTTCACTTCATGGCTGCCCACACCATGGAAGGATATTACTTACTGAGGTACCTGAAAAGGAAACTGGATTAGTATCAGTCATAGTGACCTGAAAGCGCGATCGCAGAGCCCAAGGGGCAACTGCTTGAGGCCGATCACGCACCACCTTGTTATGGGAAGTTTTCGAAGTGTTAGCTCCGTTCTATAAAAGGCCTTACTGCCGGAGACGGAAATCCGTGGAGTAAGGTGAGGTGTGACATTTTTAGGGTCGACCTTTTCTAATCCCTTCCTTCCTTTGTCAGAAGACAGTATCGCTGCAGATGCTGATTATCCGAGGGAAACACCTTACTGCTGTCACACCCCGCTGCAGCCAGCAGTACGACTTCGCCCTCAGATCTTAGGTTGCTGCCTTTTGTCTTATCGCTCTCCAACAGACGTGCTTGGCATGGTAGGACCTAGAGGAACAAACGTGCAGCCAATATAGCTCGGTTAGGTCATCACGATAGGCAAGCCCGACCACCACGTCAAGGTAGCAGCTACGGTCGGGATTTATTTCAGTACTATACAGTTGGCAGTAAGAGGATGAATTTCTTCTGAATCTTGTTTAGATTAGTGAAAAGTTACCGTATTACATAAATCTGACCTGGAGGTCAGTTATAAAATGTAAACCATAGTTGTAAATATCTAGAAAGTCTTGTGTTGTTTGTTTCTATCTACCCGTTTCATTTACATGAATTACATCATACATGAGATCTAGATCTTAGATGATGAATAGAAAGTCAACGGTTATAGATTTCTTGGTCTAGATAACATGATGATCATGTATTCTCTTATGTTTTTTATTACTTGCTAACACACTGTTGAAACCTATGCTGTGAAAACATAACTGGACGTAAAACTAATGGTTTGATAAACTTTAGTATGCAATAGTTTTCAAAGTGATCTTGGTTTATTATAAAATAATCTATAAATGATACTTCAAGTGATGAATTATTCTGGATAATTGCTATCAAGTTGAATCTAAGATGAATAACATGTGTTTTTTGATACTCAAATTCACTCCGTTCATATTAACCATCAACAACTTTAACATGAACCTACTAATTCCCGACAAACACTTAAGCAAGTGTTTGAGTTGGACTGTAACTGGTATATGGGATTCAGGAAGTTCGTTTCGTCCTATTCAGGAGTCGTCGGCTAGAAGTACCTGCATCTGAATGTTGATGTTTACATAGAAACTCGAACTTACTTTGTTTCGTGCGAAACGTTACCTTGTTTATAACTAGACTACTAAGTTCACATAACAACAGAGGCTGCTCAGTTTCAGTCTATAACAATTCAGCAGGAAGATCCATATACATTCAAATTATACAATTAATTTATATATACGTAACATCATCATCATCATCAGCAACGTAGAACCGGGCACAAACGCCTGTAGGTTCAAGTTGCCATACCACAATAGCACTACGAGAGTATTGAGGTAACGTATAGACAGAATACAAGAGAGAAGAGTAAGTAAAGATGTGCAGAAAATAACAATAGAATTTAAGATCTAGATGAGGTTAAAGAGTGAATACACTTGCGCCACTGTGACCGGTTCTGAGCCATATCACCTAGTGTCTCCAGCCATTTGTTGCGATCATCACGCGGACCCCAACCAGGTAGTCTACATCTACCTACATGGCTTAGACCAGTAGTCAAGGACTTCATGGACTGATGCCATGTTTTAGTTTGGCCGCCCCTAACCTTCTTCCATCCTATTTCGGCCCTAGCTAACATGGCGCGACGGGGTAGACGGTGGTCGGGCATGCGCAATACATGTCCTAGCCATCTCAGTCGATGAAGGTTAATGACCTCTTCAAATGATTTACCGTGTTTCCCAAGAACCTTTCGTCTAACCATATATACGTAACAGTTAAACATGCTTACCTGCCTAGATTTACTAAGTTAGTGGAAAATATGATGGCGTTTTTTATGAACTGACTGAATTCAATTCTTCAGATAAACATCAACACTGTGATATGAATACATCCAAAAAAAAAACGAGAATTCTGACTATCATTAATAAATCACTAGACAATTTTAATCAAGTACCATCATATAGAAGTAATTCGATTAGGATTTCAATCAGGAGAAACACTGATAGATCATTTTTACAATAACATCATCAATAAGAAGATTAAAATACTTTCAAGTGATATACTTCAAACTAATTTTCAATAATAAATTCACAATCGTCTTACACAAAGATTAAAACTTATATTTTTCATGCAGTAAATCTGACCCTTTCTCTCTCTCCCTCTCTCCCTCTCTCTCTCTCTCTCTCTCTCTCTGTCACTCAATATATATTCAATGAAAATTTTCAACTTGTTGAAACATGATTAAGATAAGTTTGTAGTATCTTCTTGTTGATTAGTCGTAAACTAACATTGATCAATCTCAGTTGTCATATTTTAATTGTGGACTCATTAGCTTAGTGGTGGATGGTTTAGTATTTGACATGAAATAAACTTTGTTTAAATCTCAATATGAATATCAACATTCGGATGAAGATACTTCTAACAAATGAGTCTTAAATAGGATTTGACATGCGTTTTGGATTTCATTTGCTAGTCACAATCCAGCTTAAACATTACTTGTTGAAACATGTTTATACAATGCATATTTAAAGGATTGTTGCTATGAGAACATGTTAAACCATGTTGTTCGATGAAAATATCAATTACATATTAAACTTTACAAAGTGATTGTATCTTCTCGTTTATGTTCTTCTAAATAGAAATTGATCAGTTTCTGTTACCACATATACACCTTGAGCAGATTAATAGTGATTTGAGATGGTTTACACAGAATAGTATTATGTTTAAACTTAGTGAATTTGTCACATATTAATATTGGAATATTACCATTGAAAACTAGTGAGTACTGGACGATTGTTTCTTTCTAGTATGAAATCGAAAGTACTGACTGTTGAGAAATTTCATACTAGAATGAACTAATGTTCCTTGGTTTTCATTGGCACCTTGTCAACATTAGTCTGTGACGAATTCAATCAATTCAATGAATATGATAATGTTTGTAAATATCATCGTTAGACTGAAGATAATATCCAGTACTAAGACGAGTCTCAATTGAGAGGAAACTTATATCTGTTAAAAGTAATTTAACCAATCCAGTCAATGTCTAATTCATCTACACTAATAATATACAAACGAAGTTTATGAAATAGTGTCAACATCAAAATGTATAAAATGCATTGATTAGTTACTTGGCTGAATTGGAAATATCAATCGTTGGGAGCCGACTCAGTGGTCTAATGGTAAAGCGTTCGCCGCGGAGACAGAAGGTCGTGGGTTCGATCCCCGACGAAGTCGTGGATGCGCACTGCTGAGGAGTCCCATACTAGGACGAAACGGCTGTCCAGTGCTTCCAGGTGATCAATGGTTGTCTGATTCAGATCAATTCGTGATATCAAAATTGAATTATACTTGATATTTGACAATATCAAGAGGATTGTCATCAGTTCCTTTTATAGTATTGATCTAATCCTAATTATGAACAATCTTGGTATATAGTCACTAATCTAAATGATTTAACACTGCTTAGAATATGTTAAGATGAAAATTGGTTTGAATGGGGTTTAAGAGGGAAGGGGTTAGTAGTCAACGGAAAATTCTGTTTAAACTACATTTCATCGTATTTGTCATTCATCAGTAAAGAGTAGCTTCAATCTTTAGGAAATTGATACTTTCGCTGTAAGATTCAATTCAAAGCGTTTCAGTTGTACAATATGCTACTATAAAGATCAAGTTATTTGAACCATCCTAACATAATGCAAGTGATCTTTAATAGTTATGACTAACAATTATATATTAACTCGAACGGTAGAAATTAATTACTACTTACTTACTTATGCCCGTTACTCCTCGCTGAGGAGTAAGGGCTGCTCACCAGGGTTCTCCATTTAACTCTGTCCTCAGCAATCCTTTCCAATTGTATCCAGTTGCTGTTCATCCTTTTAATGTCTGCTTAAAATTCTCGACGCATCATTTTCTTTGGCCTTCCTCTTTTCTGTTTCCCAACAGGATTCCATGTCAATACTTGTCTCGTGATGCAGTCTGATGGTTTGCGTAATGTATGTCCTATCCATTTCCAACGTCTTTTCCTAATTTCCTCTTCGGCTGGAAGTTGGTTTGTCTTCTCCCATAGTAAGTTGTTGCTGATGGTTTTCGGCCAACGAACAATCAGTATCTTACGTAGACAGTTGTTTATAAATACTCGTACCCTTCTGATGATGTTTGCAGTAATTCTCCAAGTTTCAGCTCCATAAAGCAGGACTGTCTTCACGTTCGGATTGAAGAGTCTGACTCTGAGGTTAGTTGATATTTGTTTTGAGTTCCATATGTTTTTTAACTGTAGGAACGCTGCTCTGGCTTCGCCAATCCTTGTCTCTACATCTGCATCGGACTCCCCTTTTTCATCGATGATGCTCTCCAGATATGTGAAAGTATTCACTTCTTCTAGAGTTTCTCCATCAAGTTGAATTAGGTTGGTGCTCCCTATGTTGTATTTAAGAATCTTGCTGTTACCCTTATGTATGTTCAAGCCTATTGATGCTGAAGTTGCTGCTACACTGATTGTCTTTGCTTGCATTTGTTGGTGTGTATGTGCTAGGAGAGCTAGATCATCTGCGAAGTCCAAATCATCGAGTTGCATCCTACTTGTCCATTGAATCCCTTACATTCCTTCAGATGTGGAGGTCTTCATGATCCAGTCAACCACTATAAACGAGCTAACTAAACATGGAATTAGTTACTAATCGGTAAGTGATCAATGTCTAAACCATGTACATTATGCAGTCGCAAGTTTTTCTTGAATACACCGTAAAATATAAATCATCAATCCTAACTGATAAGCCATGAACTATTCATTTCACTTATTCTACAAGTACCATAGCCTTTCATTAGTTTGTCAATGTACTACAATGAGTATTATTACAAATAAGTGTTGTGGTGATTGTTGAATGTAAATTTGATATCACAAATTTGTCGGGCGTTAAACAACTACTGATCACCTAGAAGCACTCGTCAGGTGTTAAGTTCTAGCTTTTAGGAATCTTCAGCGATGTTAATAAACAACCTCACCAGGTATCGAACCCAAGACCAACTGGATATTATTAACTGATAACTTAATAAAATGTATAAATAATTGACTAGAATTCTATACTCTATTTAAAATCACATTACCACACTTAATCCAATTCATTTTGTCAATAACCAACTTCAAAAGAAGGTGTCTCCTCTTCACAAATTTCATACAACCTAATCCTTTAAACAACACAATGAAGAACAAGATCCCTTGCAGAAGAGAGGCTTCTTATCATAAACTATAAACAACCTAAAATAGCAATCACATTTCTATACAATTAATTGTCTTACATAGTTTATCTGTTGATGTTGAGATGAATGTTTGAAATAAAAGTTAAGGTTTGAATAATGCAAAAGTGTTAACATTTACAGAATAGTTCGATTGGGGTGGTTATTTTTACGACGATTGGTATTTTAGTTGATTGAATATCGATCAGTGCATGTTACCCCAAGTGGAGTATAGACCACCCACCAGCATTCTTCAACCAACTCTGTCCTGCGCATTCCTTTCTAGCTCGTCCCAAGTGCTCTTCATTCTCTTCGTGTTTGCGTCCAATTCCCAACGCAATATCTTCCTGGGTCTTCCTCTGTTTCTTTGGCCTTTAGGATTCCAAGTCAGTGCATGTCTTGCGACACAGTTTGATGGTTTCCGCAGTGTGTATCCAATGCACCTCCAGTGTCTTTTCCTAATTTCTTCCTCGACTGGAAGTTGATTAGTTCTCTGGTATAGAAGGTTGTTGTTGATGGTATTTGGCCATCGAACTTGAAGTATCTTGCGCAGACAGTTGTTTATAAATACTTGAATCTTGTGAATGATACTTTTCGTAGTTCGCTAGGTTTCAGCTCCATACAACAGAATTGTCTTCACATTTGTATTAAAAATTTTGACATTAATATTGACTGACAGTTGGTTTGTGTCCCAGATGTTTTTTATTTGGAGAAATGCTGCCCTTGCCTTAGCAATCCGCGCCAGTTGATTGAATGTATCGCAGATTAATGTTAACAGGGTGCTATTGAAAACTATGGAGTACTGAACAGCGGTTTCTTTCTAGTGTGGAACTCCTCACTAAGCGTTCGTTGTCAACCTTAAGTTCTTGGTTCGGAATCTGGGTTACGCACTACTGAGAAATTCCACATTCTAACGAAACAGTTGTCTAGTACTCTCTGGTTTTCAATGGTGCCCTGCCAATATTCATCTGTGACATATTCAATTTACAGTATACTTTGAATTTATGAGGTATCGCGTTACATTCAATCCCTTCAGCTAGAATACATGCTATTCACTGATTTTGGGCAACTCATCATATGTTGATTTTCTCAATTGATAGTTTAAATAGTGAAACTGTAAAGTGGAATATTTGGATTGTGATTGGTAAGTGATATCCATAATTCACGTTTCATTTTATTTAGGATTCGTCGGCTGGATGTACCTACATTAGTTTCACTCTATGCTTTAATCAACTGGAAGATATAATCCTATCTTAATTACAACTAGGGTAGTTTGTAGTGATAGTTAACTGTTAATTTCAATTTTGATATCACGAATTGATCTGAATCAGACCGTGTCGGGTGTGAGGCAGTAACTCATCAATGGCATAGAGAAGGTCGCGTAACGTATCACGAATTGGCCAAATTGGAAATATCAACCGTAAGGAGCCGACTCAGTGGTCTAATGGTAAAGCGTTCGCCACGGAGCCAGAAGGTCGTGGATTCGATCCCCGACGGGGTCGTGGATGCGCACTGCTGAGGAGTCCCATACTAAGACGAAACAGCTGTCCAGTGCTTCCAGGTTATCAATGGTTTTCTGATTCAGATCAATTCGTGATATCAAAATTGAAATTAACACTTATCTTAATTGTAATGAAGAAGATGAATTTAAGACTATCTGTAAAAAATAAATTAGATGAATATTCTAGAGTTTAATTACATAATGTGTATTGCATTAAGTGATGTAAGAATAAGAGTTCTGGCAAATTAATTGAGACAATTCGATTATGTAATTATTATCAATAAATGAAGAAATGCAATAAGATAGAAATATAAGAGTAGAACTCATCAACTTCTTTGTTTAGTATAGTTGAAAACTGAAATGAGGTCATCAATCTAATGCTACAAGGGCAATTGAAGAATACAAAAGTCAGATTTTCATCTTCTAATTGTAATAACCTCAGGAAATTTTTAATAGAATCACTTTATGTTGTTTACTGATAATTTCAAATGTATCGGTTTTATAAACTTCATGTTCTGTGTCTGTTAAGTGACGCGTGATTGAACTTCTAAAAGTGGTTGCTTCTCTCAAGTATAAGTTCTTAAGGATATGTTTAATAAAGCATGAGAAGGTACGTCTTTTCATCCTTACAATGTATCTGCTTTTTCAAGTACACGTCAACTGATAAATACAATTGGAAGTGACATAAGACAGATATTTGTCGACTTTTGTTTGATTTATTAAACATCATGTTTGTAGAGTGTCAGTAGTTTGGCAGCAGCGAATGCTTGACGGTAGTCTTAAGTCTTTGATTAAGTTATTTGGTGAGTTGGTTTCATTTAAACATTTCAATTTCATCTTCGAGTTTGTCAGTAGTGTAAAGTTGTATACCTCTACTGTAGAGTGAATTAATGAAACTACGTTTACAGGTAATTAGACAAAAGTTACGTAAATAAAGGTATTGTCCATTCTATGTATCATTCCGGAATATAAATCTTTGGCAAATTCTATCATCTCTTTGTGAAATTCCTAGATCTAAGAATTGGAAGACATTGTTCTTTTCATTCTCGATTGTGTATTTGATATCGGAATTAGCTGCATTAAAGATCTCCAGTAATTTTTTTGTTTGGTTTATGACATCTCATGTACTAAACGTATCATCGATGTACCTTCACTAGAGTTCATAACAAATTAACGGAAAGACACAAGTTCATTCTAATGATTAATTGTATACGAAATGGTTTGTAGAGATTTTTTTAGTTTTCCGAATTCATCACAGATTGATGTTGCCAGCGTACCAATGAAAACCAACTAATTCGTTGTTGGTTAATCCCGTATGAACTATACTTCATGTTTTATGGCATTAATCAACAAAGCCTAACTTCAGTCTTTAAGAAACTTATGCTGTCTCTGTAAGACTCAATTCAATTGATTGATTACAATAAGACATTCTTCAAACAATCCTTTAAATAACACATACTGAAGAACAAGATCTCTTACGGAATAGAATGAATTCATCAGTCCATTGTAAGAAACTATGTTAAACAATTAATTGTATAGAACTATGTTTGTCATTTTAGTTTGTTTATAGTTTATGATGACTGGAAAGAAAGACATCTTATCAAGATACCAAAGAAAGGAGATTTGAGCAAATGTGACAACTACAGAGGGATCACGTTACTGTCGATACCAGGGAAAGTCTTTAACAGAGTATTGTTGAACAGAATGAAAGATTCAGTGGAGGCTCAACCTCGAGATCAACAAGCTGGTTTTCGTAGGGATCGATCGTGCACGGACCAAATCGCAACACTACGGATCATCGTTGAACAATCAATTGAATGGAACTCGCCACTGTACATCAACTTCATTGATTATGAGAAGGCGTTTGACAGTGTAGATAGGAGAACACTATGGAAACTTCTTCGACACTACGGCGTACCAGAGAAACTCGTCAACATCATCCGGAACTCTTACGACGGGACACCGTGCAAAATTGTGCATGGAGAACAACTGACAAATGCATTCCCAGTAAGTACCGGAGTCAGACAAGGTTGCCTACTTTCACCTTTCCTTTTCCTCCTAGTGGTTGACTGGATCATGAAGACCTTCACATCTGAGGGAATGTACGGGATTCAATGAACAAGTAAGATGCAACTCGATGATTTGGACTTCGCGGATGATCTAGCTCTCCAAGCGCATACGCACCAACAGATGCAAGCAAAGACAATCAGTGTAGAAGCAACTTCAGCATCAATAGGCTTGAACATACATAAGGGTAACAGCAAGATTCTTAAATACAACATAGGGAGCACCAACCTAATTCAACTTGATGGAGAAACTCTAGAAGAAGTGAATACTTTCACATATCTGGAGAGCATCATCGATGAAAAAGGGGAGTCCGATGCAGATGTAGAGACAAGGATTGGCGAAGCCAGAGCAGCGTTCCTACAGTTAAAAAACATATGGGACTCAAAACAAATATCAACTAACCTCAGAGTCAGACTCTTCAATCCGAACGTGAAGACAGTCCTGCTTTATGGAGCTGAAACTTGGAGAATTACTGCAAACATCATCAGAAGGGTACGAGTATTTATAAACAACTGCCTACACAACATACTAAATGTTCGTTGGCCAGAAACCATCAGCAACAACTTACTATGGGAGAAGACAAACCAACTTCCAGCCGAAGAGGAAATTAGGAAAAGACGTTGGAAATGGATAGAACATACACTACGCAAACCATCAGACTGCAACACCAGAAAAGTATTGACATGGAATCCTGTTGGGAAACGGAAGAGGCAGGCCAAATAACACGCTGCGTCGAGAATTGGAAGCAGACATTTAAAGGATGAACAGCAACTGAAAACAATTGGAAAGGATTGCTGAGGACAGAGTGAAGTTGAGAACCCTGGTGAGCGGCCTATGTGCTACTCAGCGAGGAGTCACGTGCATATGTAAAGTAATAGTTTATGATAAGAAGCCTTAAAATGCACTAATCGATTCATTCTATTCTGCAAGAGATCTTATTCTTTAATGTATTGTTCAATGATCAATCGATGCAATGAATGATATCATTGAATATTACTTCATTATTTCACTTCGTTATATTTACCAAGACAACTTTACAACTTTACGTTTCTATAAAGTTATGTTAAAAAAGAATACTTGAATGTATTATGACATTACAAAGCTATGAAAGTTGGTGCGTATGACTAATTAGTTAATACAACCATGATTGAACAACATTACAACAGTAAACGTAAATGAGAACGCTTAGCTGATCCTTACACGTTTCTACCAATGTTCATTCACTTTCAAACGAGAAATAGGAAGGACACAAATGATTGATGAAACAACTAGACAAAATTCGTATTTTAAGAATTCCTTTATATAAATATATAAACAAACTAAACCATTCAGTTAGCCAATTAGGAAACTTACATCAATGCAAAACAAGGTGAACAGTGGTAGTGAATTGAGGTAACGCATAAACAATCAAATATCACAAATTAATGGAAGTGGGAATTTTACCATTGAACGCCGACCCAGTGGTGCAGATGGTTAAGCATTCGCGTCAACCTGAAGCTCCTGGTGTGGAGTCTGGGGTGCGCACTACTGAGAAGTTCCACACTGGAACGAAACAGCTGTCCAGTGTTCCCTTGTTGTCAGTGGTACCCTGCCAACATCAATCTGTAATATATTCAATCAAATAATTGTAGTTCATAAATGAGAGAGAGATTTTATAGTTACAGTTAATAAACAAAACAGGTGGATAGAGTAAAAATGAAATGTTTACTTACTAAAGCAACTGAAAGCCTTCTAAAACACAGTTCTTAAATGTAATTAGGATAAGCTTAAACAGTGTGAACACCAGTGTGAACACTAACATTGGGATGCAAGTACATCCAGCCGATGAGTCCCAAATAGGACGAAACGCACTTCCTGGATTCCACTTACCAGTCACAATCCAACTTAAATAGTTCTTAAAGTTAGTTATTCGTTCTGAGTTGCTCAACCTAAAGGAATGATTCTGTACAATAAATGGTATATAGAAATTTAGCGTGAAACAAAAGCTGGATACTACTGAATAAGAGTCTGTAAATTTGATTCAATTACGATACATGTTTTCTATTGAGTGGTCTGACCATAACGTACATGATAAGACAATATATGTAAGAAGATAGTAATGTCAAACTTAATTATTATAAACACATATGAATGGATAATCATTATCATTCTTTAGATGGACTGTGATAACGACATTAGAATATGATCATAGTAAAGGTATATTCTTCGACCTGGTAAAACGCTTGATATTTCTAGCCTTCACCCTATCATAGGAACACTTCGATCAATCAATCAATGCCTGTTACCCAATGTGGAGCATAGGCCGCCAATCATCATTCTCCAACCAACGGCTCTCCTTTTCAACTCTTCACAAATGCTATTCATTCTCTTTACATTTGTCTCCAAATTCCGACGCATCGTGTTCTTGGGTGATCCTCTTCTCCTTTGAGGATTATAAGTTAGTGCTTGTCTTGTGACAGAGTTTGATGATTTTCCCAATATGTGTCCTATTCACCTCCAGCGTATTTTCTTAATTCCGCCCTTGAATGGAAGTGGGTTGGTTTGTTCTCTGCTACAACAGGTTGTTATTGATGATCCATGGCTAACGGATTCTAAGTATCTTACGCAGACAGTTGTTTATAAATACTTGTACCTTTTGGATGATGCTTTCTGTAGTTCTCCGTTCAGGTTTCAGAACTGTTTTCACATTTATCTTGAAAATTTTGACATTAATGTTGACTAACAGTTTATATGAGTTCCAGATGTTTTACAGTTGTAGAAATGCTTCCCTTGCCTTACTAATCAGCACCTTCACATCTACATCAGACCCTCATTGTTTCTCCATGACGCTGTCCAATCATAGAGATACTTAGACTATTCTTTTTCTTACCAATCATGACAGATGTGAATTAATGGCACCAATTACAATAAACTGATACAAACTCATCCTACTTACATATATACACGTTGTACAAGTATGACTGTCTGAACTCAGTAGCCTAATAATGAACACGGTAGCGTTTGGCACGAAGTGAAATGAGTTCGAATGCCAGTATGAACTTCAACATTAAAATACAGGTACATCCAACCGACGAGTTCCGAATAGGACAAAACGCACTTCTAGGATTCCGGTTGTCAGTCACAATCCAACTTAAACATATTCACTGTATTATTCAAGAAGGTAGCAAATGACTGCATTAAATTTTACTAGTCATCGTAATTGAATGTCAATTGAAATTTGTTTTTACACTATACCCTACTTATAAGCATACTAATTAACTATATATAAAAGTTGAAGTATTAGGATAAACTTGTATATTTCCGTTGATTTGTTATAAACTGAAGCTGGTCAGTCTCTGTTGCTATATGTGCATCCTGAGCGAATTGCTTCGATATAGCAAATTATTCACAAGTATTATTTAAGTTGGATTGTGACTGGTTAGTGGAATCCAGGACGCGCGTTTCGTCCTATTTGGGACTCATTGGCTGAATGTACCTGCATCCCAATGTTGATGTTCACAGTGGGATTCATCAACATTAGGATGTAGGTACATCCAGTCGATGAGTCCGAAATACAACGAAATGCGCGTCCTGGATTCCACTTGCCAGTCAAAATCCAACTTATATAACAACTTGAAGTAGTTTTGTGAAGATTGAGTTTAATTTGTTTTTTTTTAATGTTCTACACAGAATGATGTTAGTTGAAAACGAATGAAAACAAGAAAACATACTACAACTTTTTCACCATGGTATAGGATTCCTTAGTGATATTGGGCACCACTGATTATACCACAACTTTCAGCTTACACAGTGATGAATACATGTAATAAATATAATTGTAAGACTAAGGTTATCTACAACATTTTCAATATACAACAAATGTATTTCATCAAGCATTTTCAATCATTTCTTTGTTCATATAGAAAGCGAGTGCTATATGTATTCTATTAAAAGATCAAAGAAGAGTAACTAACTTTCTAAACTGTTTTACTGAAGACCATTTCATTTTATTATGAGTATATGTAAGTTGATCATTTTATTTCTATAATTGTCATCTTCCCAGCACCCTAACCTCCCGTTAGACTACTCATAAACTGTTGTCCTATCATTTGTCGTTCAGGAAGTATGATCAGTTAATCATGTACTCCTAGTCCGTAGTCATTATTGTTTGTGCTTTGTATAAATGTTATTCACCCTATTGATATGATGCGTGGTCAAGTTTCGTGTATACATAATGAAATGTTTGAAATTAAATACGATTCTCTCTGGTTGGTTCATCAAATTGTATTCTTTATTTTCAGCATTTGTTCAGTGACCAGCTAGAAACTTCCATTGGCGCATGTTATTGTGACTTCGTACACACAAGGTCGTACTAACCACTTAGTCATGCGAATCAACCATACCAGCCCCTTCTAACAGTATAACAGTATATTACAGTATAATTATTACTAAAGATTTAATAGAACATCATTGAAAATTAGAAATCACTAAATAGTCATCTTGACCTATTTTAGGACATTCACAACTCTACTGAAGATCAAATATAAATTCAGTCGTTTAAAAATTAACTGTTCATTGTGTAGCTTAAAGTTCATGAGTTCAATCGTAGATGAGATCATCGAAGTAGATGGCCAATATGCAATCACATATTAGGATAAAACAGTTATGTAGTTTATCCTAGTTTTCATTAGTTATTCTAACCAATCCCTCCATTCATGATGTATAATACAAGTTCAATAGATAGACAGACAGTTACAACGTAGAACTTGGTACATGAGTACATCAGTTCAAGTTTCCATACCTCAATTATTAGATAGAGACTAAATTGTCGAATCAAATCCCAAAGTAGGGGAGGTAGTAACAGAGTTAGTATTAATGGAAGGGAATAGAGATCGGAGATAAGACTTAAGAAAATATGATTGGATAAAGAGAAAATTATGATAAGTTCAGAAGCTTAGAATTTGGAGGAAGACAAGGAGTTGATGCACTTGCGCCATTGCCAACGATTTTGAGTCATATCACCCAAGATATCTAACCATTTATTACGAGCGTCACGCGGACCTCAACCAGGTAGTCTGCACCTATTAACATGGCTCAGCCCAATTGTCGATGACTTCATGGACTGGTGCCATGTTTTGGTTTGGCCGCCCCTAGCTTTCTTCCAGCCTATTCCTACACCAGACAACATTGCTCATCGAGGTAGGCTGTGGTCAGGCATACATTACACATGTCCTAACCACCTTAGCTGGTGGAGATTTACTACTTCATCAATAGATTTACCGTACAAGTTCAATAATAGAAATATAATAACTGATTGATTATTTTTATAATTGAATTACCATTTCTGTTGTTTATGTAACTTGTGTGGGGGGAAGGGGGAAGGTTGGCCGAAGCAAACAATTAAGCATTGAACATTGTAAATAAACAGGAAGTGATTAGATAATTTCTATGCAGAACTTACAACCAAAATACAAGCTGAAACCAATTTAATTATCTTAATTCACATAGTACATTGAAAAAACTACAATCAATGAAACTGTCTTGTTAACAATCCAATCAGTATTCACTACATCAAATAGATCCGTTGAAAGAAGTCAACTTAAGGGTATTCTGTACACTGTGTAATAGAGTATGAAGGTATTTCATTTAGTCAATTAGCATCTATAACGATATTACCTTTTCATAATAGAAGGGGATAAAAGAAATCGATTTCAGAAGTATCCAAATTCACTTTACCTTGTAAATAAGGCCCTTAGATTTAAGAAGTGAATATACTTAGAACTAAGAACAAAAAATTCATGTGACAAGCTCTAACTAGTCAACTCTGGAGCCATGCAGAAATACTCCTTCTTTATTGTAACAAATCCTAAACTCAATTCATTTTCGTTTGAGTTAAACTGTGACTGGCAAGTGAAATCCAGGAAGCGCATTTCGTCATATTTTGGACTCATCAGCTGGAAGTACCTGCATCCCATTGTTGATGTTTACATCGGGACTCGAACCCCTCACTCTGTGGTAGACGCCAACGCGTTCACCACTAGGTTACTAATTCAAACAATACTTGTGAACTTTCGCTATACAGAGGTAATCCACTCGAGATGCACATATAACAATATAGACTGATCATAATACATCCATGATAAATCAACGGAAGAATCCAAATACATTCTAATTATCAATTCATTTTTATTCAATCAACTATTCCTACTGTAATATTTTAATATTTTCTATTTAAGAACAGCCTTCGAGATACTTTATGTATTGGGTTCATCTCTATGTAATTCATATATACACACTGATGAAAAGTTAAAAATTAGGACGAAACAAAACGCCGAACTATCCCTTTTTACGGTTAGATGGAAGATTATAGAAATTTCGATACCAGAGTTTCGTTTGTCATACACGATAAACTTTACTCATGTTTTTAGATTTCAAGCAAAAGTCATGTCGTTTCGCCATCTTAATGAAGCTGATCAGTAATTTATGAAACGTTTAATAGAAAACTATAACAGTATCACAACCGGCTCGTATTCCGAGGTACTTGCGATAAAATCTTAAGCTATTGAGTTGAACCATCCCCAGGACGCAGACTATCTAGTTGATGGACGTGTGGTAATCATGACTAGGGGCACTGGAAACACTAGGTGACGAAATCAATCACTGGCGAAAATATATTCACTCCTTATAGTCTTCTAGATGTTAAGTCTTGTAATCCTAATACACAAACGTTTGATTCATCCCTTCCTGTTAAATTATCTTGTTAATCTTATAAATTTGATCTGGTTGCATCAATGCGGTATGGTGAATTGGATCTATGTGCATGTGCTAGATTCTACGTTGTTCATAAATGACAGACCGAGTACCCCAGCCAGGAAGTCATGAAATACCGATAAAACTAAGTTCTATATATATTACCCCCTCCCCCATAAAATGCCACCATATGATAAATTGACCACCTTATGATCTTTCCCATCAGTCCCAGTCCCAAGTAGTGCTCGATATAAAATTCGCTGAGTTGGGACTTATAAAACATGAAAAAGCCACCAAAGTCAACGTTTCACGATGGTGAAAGAATCCAAACTATCACAAGTGAGTCAGCACACAGTTTAACCTTAGTAGTGACGCTGAATACCAGCTATTCTTCGAAGACAACAATGGTTAAGCACAGGAAATTTCGCAACATCTTCAATCCTAAGATACTGAGTTTCCCAAGTGTAGAGTAGAATATAGTGGCATATATGAGTTACGATGGCTCGGAAAGTGGCCTACATTAACACAAGTCGATCCAGATTTCATTAAAAGTAGAGTGATCCTATGTCACATCACCATCTGCGGAAACAACATCACAGATGCACGAACTTCTCAACTATATTGAACAGTCCATCCAAGAAAGTGAAAGCAAGCATAAACCTCTACCACTCTTGTGGGAATACGCTGAATTTGGAAAGCATCAAGCATACACCATACTTGCGAACACTACTTGACAACTAATTATGTAATTTGGGTAGCTACCATGTTATTACACATACTATTGTCCTATCATACCACTGGACTTTGAATCAATAGTAAAACATACGTATATCAATAATGTGCACTTTACACAACTGCACTGTACAACAGCAAAAGTCATTTGTAACAAATCGAATATTGTAATAATAAATAATGAAGTCAACACTCGACAGTCAAACAAAATCGTTAAACAGTAATTCAAAAGCATTTTTCTTACTTCCTACAAACTAATGAATAACTTATCAAAGCTCTCAATCAGTGAATAAGAAGATTAACAGCAACTCAGTTACAACGTAAAACTTGGTACATGAGTATGTCAGTTCAACTTACCATGCTTCAGTTAGCAGACAGAAGTGAAATTGTCGGATCAAATCGCAGAGTAGTGGAGATAGTAACAGAGTTAGTTTTAGTGGAAAACATTAGAGATCCACGATAAGATTTAAGAAATATATAACTCAGTAAACAGAAATATATGAATTCAGAAGATTAGATTTTGGAAGTGGACAACGAATGAATGCACCTACACCATTGCAAACGATTTTCAGTCATGTCACCCAAAGTCTCTAACCAATGGTTACGTTCATCACGCAGATGGCAACCAAGTACTCTGCACTTATTAACTTGGCTCAGTCCAATTATCAATGACTTCATAAACTGGTGCTATGTTTTGATCTGGCCATCCTCAGATTTTTTTCCAGCCTACTCCTACACTAGACAGAATTGCTTGACAAGAGATAAACAGTAAGCCATAAATGATATCGGGTAGTCAATGTGTTTGAAATGAAAGATCTTAAGGTCAATGCCGATTTACAGTTGTACATGCATATAATGTTAATAAATTTAAAACTATCACAGAAGCACTCTCTTTAGTACCGACTGATACAAACATTCGACTAAATGATAACAGTACATTCGAAGAACTACCCTCAAAAATATACACATATATCTATAGTCTAAATTTATTTTATAAGAAAATCAGATTAGTATAGGTAGAGATGTAACCATGTATCCTCAGACTGTTTCCTGAGTTTAAATGACGTGTTACACGTTTTAAACAATTAGTCAGTGACTAAAGGTGACCTATGAACACTAAGGTAAGAAAACAAACTACATGTCTACCTATTATGGTTTGAATATTTGACTGGTATCACAAACCATCACAATTAGAATGCAACTCGAAGCTAAGTATACCTAGGCAATTATTCGAATATTAATAGCCACTTGGGTCTTTTTTTGCTTGGCGTTCAGAAAATATAACTAACTATACTCAATTCTTCACTAGGATATTGTCGATAAGTTAAAGATAAAAATGCTGAATCTGTTGAGTAAACTGTGATACTTCCGTGGTCTAGATAATCCTATAGATTGAACACAAGAAGTAAAGTAGCTGAGCGAGATGACCACTTCATGTAGTTTGGAAGTCTCATCAGCTCTGGTCTGTTATTCCATGACAAAACTTTCGAAACTGATTCACGAAGTTTACTTGACTTCTGCTAACATACATCACTTACAATATGGGCTAGATATCCATCTGCTGAATGAAGTAAGAGTATATTGGGTGGAAATCCCGTCTACATTAACTTATAGCTATGAAACATGGATTATGAAAACAGAAGTAAGCTATAGACCTTTAATCGTAAGTGCCTTCGAAGTATCCTTTCCTTATCGCTGAACGACCAACTAACAGAGCTGTAGTTAAGCCTTGAACACTATGCGAACACGGTAAATTGGTTAGTGAGTCGGATGTGAATGTTCACTAACAAGTTTATAACCCATGTATTTCAATATGCCCAACTACCAAATGCCTATCATGATGCACAATATTAACTAAAGTAGGGATACCGTTCAAGAAAATCTAAAGACTACCAAATCAAAAAATTGACTTAGTCCACGTTACCAGATGCACACAGTGATCACAGTTAGCGTCATAACAGTAATCAGCATATTGAAAACAGCTTAAAATCAGCTAAAGCTGGATTCACTTTTCGCGTAGTCTGAGTCGTGTTAATAGATACAGACTACGTGGATGGAGTCGGTGCGAATGCAGTAACCGATGGTTGAGGACTGTGAAATGGCTCAGAATCAGTCAAAATGCAATAGGTGAATTTACTCTCTGTGCTCTCTCAAATCGTGAGCTCAAAATTACTTCATACATTTCTATCAACGAATTAACTCTTTTCAGATGGGCCATATTCTATATGTCCACTCTTTTTATTATTATTATTATTAATGAAACTGCTACTTCTACTACTTTTTGGTGTTACTCTTGCTGTGATGTTGAAGTGCGACAACTCAGACTAATGCACATATATGCCAGGTTCTATGTTGTGCATACAAACTTATCTTCTTCTATTATCACTGATGCTGTGATAATTTAGATTAAACCGTTATCTACACCTTATTAATCCCATCTCACAGTCATGATGTGAAGCATGCCAACTACGGGGCCTTATGCACATCTGTACCGTGTCTTACATTAATCATGACTGGCGCTTGATTGTTCAAGGCGAAGTAGATTGATCGAAATTCATTAACCTTTTGTGGCTGTATTTCAAATAACTTAACTATTGTATCACAAAGTGCTTATCTCTATTTAAAGTGATCTATGTAGCAATAAACATACAGCAAGTGTATGATACTTCTACCCACTAACCAGTATGGCTGTTAACTTACTATCAGCTATTTCACCCACTCATGTCTCTAACCATTAATTACAGTTATCTCATGAACCTCATAACTCAGACTAGTAGTCAATAACTTTATCAATCAGCATCACATACAGATCTGCCCGCCTCTAGCTTTCTTCCAACATACTCCTACAACAGTAGACATCACGCGTTACAGTACAACAGTGATTGCCCATACATCTCTAACTGACAAGTCCTAAATACATTGAATTGTATTGCTATTTACAATAATCTATCGATGCAAAAACTGGAGAACAAAACAAGAACTAGGAAACATAATTTTTCATTTCTACACAAATAGCAACAACAATAACAACAACAAAAATAAAAACACAAACAAGAAGAAAAAAAAACATTTTGTCAAAATTGATAACATACAAGTTAGCATCAACTACAATAACGTATTGTACTAAATACAGTACGAGTAGATTAGAAGGAAAGATAGTATAGGACAAAAAATTAAGTGAAAATACACAACATACAAATAAAAAAAAATTTCAGTCAAATAGAAAAATATACATCATATATTATAAGTAGTATCCATATTAATAGTAGTAAGCAAAAATATGAAAACCAAAGAAAACGTTGATATTTGTAACACAGATAAAGATTTCACAAAGGAATGTTCATGAAAGATATCACACTGAGATGCTTATAATATGCATGAAATAAATGAGGCAATACGAAGACATTGATGTGGTATACATACAAAAAAAAACGTCAGCTCTATGCAAATACAACGACAAAATTACAATCAATCTAAACACGCACACATACACGAAGACATAAGAAGAAGAGAGTTGATGTTTCTCATTTTTACAAGACATGGTTGTATGTTTTCCCCACATCTCATACTACCACGTATGTAAACCCACATTATGTGTATAAGAACCCCAAAGATTCCTAGACATAGTTATTATGAGTACTCGTAGTAGTAAAATGTAAGTAGTAGAATCAATTTCATCCTAACACAAAGTTATACATATACGAAAAGTGTAGTTAACAGAGGGAGAGAGAGAAATACAGTTAATACTATGTTGCATAACTACTATAAATCAAGTAATCATAGGTGGTTATTTCATCTACACAAAAAGCGAGTGAATATAATAGAACATAGATAATACACAACAGCATAACCAAATTTCATACTGAACAAATCTGTATATATTACGCATTTATCAGAGATACACAGAAAGAGGCAGTACATTCTGAAATAAAGAAATATAAAAGGTAATTGAACACGTGTATTTAGATTTAGATGGTTAGAGTAGGAATCCTATGATTAAATGCTAATCTAGTGATGTTGATAGTTAAACGTTTGCTTCAAGACTTAAAAGTCATGCGTTCAATCGGTGAAATGGTCATGAGTAATCACTGACACGAAGAAGTTTGCGACCAGGACAAAATAATCATTCAGTGATCCCTAGTCTTTAATGCTATGCAACCAAGATCAATATGCGACAAATAGAAACAACGAATATGCATGCAGTCTTTAAAAAGATTCTTAAAGATGATCAGCAGCAAAATTAATTAGTGAAGGTGAAATGAGTCACTCAATATTCACAGCACTAAGAAGATTAGATACACACGAAAGTGGCCACTACCATAGAGTGATCAAATTAATGTCAATATCTTAGTCCAACAAAAAGTTAGTGCTTTCATCCGAGATCCATCCAATACGAAATGGTACCTACATGAACTAGATAGAACTACCAGTGACTAATACATAACACTCTAATGTATATAACGCACCCTTTCCATGTGATTGAAGGGAGTGAACGAGAGTGGAAGAAAACGAGCTGAGGCGTAAACAAGATATCCATCTACCAGAAAAAATGGAAAACTAGGAGAATCGCCACCGCTTTCTACCCTACGGAACACTTAATAATGTCTAAAGCTGTTGAGTCATAAAACCATTAGGACACTACTCAAGGAGTCACAATAGACGAATACTATGATAGCTTTGCTCTTTATTTTATGAGTCACAACCGTCAGTAGTAAAAGTGAGTGACTCGGATTTGAGTTTCTACCTGGAGGATTGCAAATAGGGTTTTCTGTCAACAAATCATCTAACACCGATCCACAGTATAAAAACTATTAGGATAACTCATGTTAAAACATAATTGACTTTACTGTATCAGGTATCTCGAGACGAAAACACTGAATCACTGTGTTAATTAATTTTGTGTTAATTAAATTCGGTTATTCACTGAATCACTGTATTCATTACTCCTTAGACAAATAATTATTGTACTACCTGTAGAATATGAGTAATCTTCGAATGATAATAATGGTATGGAATTTGCTTTAGAGGGATTCGGAAGAAAGCCATGTAAAGTGATGGATTTATATCGCTTGGCACTCGCCGGGAACTCATACCTGATATTGAGATCTACTCCGCAATGGAACATTAGCTCCCACAAAATAGAAAGCACACTTTGCAGAGGATGAGTGCCGAATAACATGAAAATTAAGTCAAGTAGGGTTTCTTATAACTCCCCCCCCTAAATAGCTTTCCATCACAGTATGCAGCATTCGATGTCCTCTCACTCAATCTAAGTGCTGTATTGCAACTTGATCAGTGAAAGAAACTCTATCGGCTGTATAGCGGACTTGATAAACACAATATTGGTTAATGCTTAGTGATCAATGAATATAACAATCATACTAAACACTGAAATTTGCTGAGCATATTACAGTTGTAGTTAGTTGTTTTGTGTAGAAGTATAAAACAAGATTATTCGCACCAGAACTTTGCATAATTGATCGTTTATTGCCAATAGTGTCTTCAACTATGCGTAGAATGATCCTACCTGTTAAAGTAACACCGACACTTGCATAACTGTAACGAACTCCCCAAAAAACTCCTCTATGCATGGAGAGAGAGGGAATAACACAAATCATATAAATCCATTAATAATAACAATAACAACGGAAACTATCCCCACTCACATGAGGAAAAGCACAAACTGGTTTATGTGTGCGTGTTTAGTCAAAAGCAGAGGAAGGACAGAACACGACTAACAACCACAATTTGATTTAGAAGTGGACGATTTCAAATTAGCTGTACCTTCAGTATTCCCATGTATACGTGCTTTAGTTACAGACGCTTCGATTCGAGTCATGACTAAATCTAATAGACGATCCACTGCAGCAGTCACTTGATAACCAGTTGCCGCGCTTGTTTCAATATAAGGTACCCTACATAATAAATGAAAGCAAACATTGTAGGTAATTAACTAGGAAAGGTAAATGTTTACATTCCTAAGTATATGAATTCAACTAAGCAACATGACTTAGCAACTATTGAAACTTTTGTCCATGCCAATCAGCCAATCGTAAGTATTGTAAAGAATGACAATAAGGAATAAAAACGTGTGCTAGAAGAAATAATGGAGCATAAAATCCACAAGTAGGTAAAGAGTAGTAAGGAGAAAGTGTGCTACTATAACCGACTCAGAACGTGTTACAGTGGCACAAGTGTATTCACTCGAAATCTTTTCCTAGGTCTTCAGTTCTATTATTCTCTTTTTGACATTTCTTTGTGTAAAACTATACTCTGATATTCATTAATTTGATCTTGTTGTGATAATGTGATATAATAACTTGAACTAACGTACATATGTTGCCAGGTTACACACTGTTTACAACTAACTAACTGACTTACCAGTTACTCAAAGTGAAATAAATGAAGAAAGAACTCAAATTCATGACATCTTAGTTGGAAGTTGAAACCACTAAGCCACCACTTCAATAATGTGATACTAACCAGTAGTATAAATTGATGTATAAAGTCAAGAGTCAGTGGTTTCAACTCAAAACAGGAAAAACTATTTTGGCGTAAAGCAATAGAATCCTTTAAGGAATAAAATAACAAATCTTCTTATTTACAACATTATGGTTGAATGTGTCCCTTGAAGAAGAACTTAAAAATGAATTATGCATTACCATTTTTTTTAGAATAACAGATGGAAAATGGTGAACGCCTAACCATCTGCACCACTGGGTCGGCATCTAATGGCAAAATTCCCACCTCCATCAATTTGTGATATATAGCGCGACGACCATCCATTGTCATTGGTGATAACTGTCTCACACCCGACAAGTCTGAACTCCACCAGTCACGACTTCTCACTAGAGCTTCAAGAACATCCTGGAGTTAGTCACTAATGAGCTCATTATTATAGTTCAGTTGGGATGGTCGTCGGGCTATATATCCCAAATTGATAGAAGTGAGAATTCTACCATTGGATGCTGACCTAATGGGGCAGATGGTTAGGCGTTCGCCGTCAAACCTGAAGCCCCTGGTGCGGAATCTGGGGTGCGCACTGCTGAGGAATTCCACACCGGAACGAAACAGCTGTCCAGTGCTCCCTGGTTTTCAATGGTACCCTGCCAACATCAATCTGTAACATATTCAATCAGATGGAAAATGATTTAATATATTTTTTTCTTTGAAATTGATTTATTTAGGAAAAATAAACAACTAAGATAACATTCATTGTGAATGCGTCGTCATCAGCATTTATTCTTCGGGTTTTAAATAAGTTAAACGATAGATTATAGAGTAAAGAGTTGCATAATATTCATATGTTAGAAGCTGCCTAAGATGCAGTTTTATGTCAGAACAACCATCAATCAGTGAAGGTGATGGATTAGAAAATTATTCTATTTACTCCGGTTAGGACAGACAACTAGTACTATTAGCCCTCATAGAGAGTGTTAGTTAAATCCAAAGTCGTTGTCTGTTAGTGTAAGCCATATTGGGTAGTACAGACTAACCGATTAGTGTCTACACGATTATTATATACAATTATTGAATGCGTTAGGTGACTAGTTCTGTGCTAATATGATTTTAAAACATGGATGCACATATGGGCCAGGTTCTAAGTTGTTCATGATAGACTGACTGAAGCAAAACAATATTTCAATTATTCCATCAAATGACAACAAAATCAGATACTAGACACTACTTAGTAAACTGTAATAATAAACATTTTCCAAGAAGTTTTCGTATCACTACTACTAATACTACGGCTACTACGATTGTGTCCTGCCAATAAGACACAATAGATTAAAATAATAAAGGACAGTAAATGTTATTTCTTTTTGTTGTACATGGTAACAGGAATAAAAGAGTAATAGCTTACTGCTTACAAAGTATGACTGTTAATTATTAAAGATAAAGGATGGTAGTAGCAGGGTATTCGATGATACAATGAAAGTGAATATTCAATTAAAATAAACTAATGGCTTAGTAAATCAGTTTTCAATTCTACTCTATCTGCTCTATTAATACAGGTAACTGATCTATGTTACTGTCGCACTGAAAAATGTGGCTTAAATTAGAGTACTTAAAACATGTACTTCGTAATCGAAGTTGTACTCATCAACCGGTACAATACCAGTTAGATGTACACGCATCTATAAGATATACACTGAGGAACAGATTAACTTGGTAATAATTTCAACTTTAATTATACATAATGATCAAAGGTGATCTCGAAATATTTCTTGCAATATCCTGAAATGATCTAACAAATAATGATGACGTTAGGTACACAGTACTTTACAAAATTGGCAAATCAGTTTTGAATTTTCATAGTCTTAGACACATATAACTACCGCCTACTTTAGTATAAGATGTTTGGTAGTGAAGTGGTAGTGAAGAAAATAAACAGTGGCGTTCGAACGAAAATGAAACATATATCCATGAAGTCATTAAATATTGATTTGAGCAAGACACAGATTACTTGGTTGGGCTCCACGCAATAACTATGGCCAGTGATTAGAAATAGTGGCATGGATCACAATCGGTAGCAATAGTGCATACGCCATTGGTCCACGTCACAATTTAGATTCTTAGCTTCGGAGTCATTTTATACCCTTTATCCTGTGAAACGATTATTTTTTCATAAATGTATTTTACTATCTGATACTACTACTTAATTCTACTACTTTATTCATGTTGATTATTTCATTTCTGTGGAAACTTGAACCGATACATATATATGCGAAGTTCTACGTCGTACATAGATACATACATCACCCTGTGCTGGTAATATAAAATTATAACTTGAACTGATGCAATTATATCATTGGCTAAATATCGTTTGTGGTTAACTGATTGTCTAACTTGTGGACTGATGTTACATAACCATCTCAGAATGAAAGTACTAGAGAAATGACGATTTATTAATAAAAGACAAATCATTAAAATTACGACTATTGTACACACTCCAAAGGATTTAGAGATAACATAAAAATTTTAAAGAAATTACACAATATATTACGAGTAAATAAAATCAGTCAATCATACACAATGTGGTGCTTCGAAGGCACCAATGATCAAAGATCTGCAGTCTATCTATATCTTTTATTTTCAAATCCTATATTTCATAGCCATAAGTTAATACGTACTGGACTAATGCGGAATATACTCGCTCTTGCCTGTGTTACAAGTGATGGCGCGCAAACAGAATAAAGGTTAGAAAATGATAGTCTGGTAACATCACATAGTCTCACATACAAAAAAAAAGCCCAACATATAAACTTCCGCCCACTAACTGGATAACTTACAATGAATCACAAATCATTTATCATAATAGTATGTCAACAAACTCTTTTGAAAAATTAAAATGAACTTACTCAAGTTCACGAGCCATTGCATTTGCAGCGGACATAGATACTTGACGTTCTTTTGTTAAATCAAACTTATTCCCAACAAGAACAACATCTGGACGATCACAATAAGCATGCTGACATAATAAATTCATCCATTCACGACAACTTTGTAAACTACTCTCATTAGTTAAATCGAATACTAATAAAAATCCCATTGCATCACGTAGAAATACAGTGCATAAACTTCGATAACTGTAAATAATATAACATTAATATATATTGTAATAATTAGTAAAGTTTACAAAAACCTATAAAAGGATTAATTCGAACTAGCAGTATTGATATCAGGTGTTTCATTATAGAGAGCTATCTGAAGACTTCAGTTTGAGGAGCGACACTGCTATAACATGCTACAACACATAAGCTTTCCCAACAAAACCTCTACTGTACTTCAAAAGACTAGCAGAAATATGTGGTAACACTCACTATTAATAATGAACCATTCGATGTAGCTGAGCATCTAGGGAATTGTATTTGAAAGTGGTAGAGTGATAGATGAGACTAACATCCTAATAATGAAAGTTAGAGTGGATAAAGCCAATCTAGACCACCGCAATTTTGGTCCAGTTGTAAAATGTTGGGTTCACTATGCGTTAGTGAGTAGTTCCACTGTATGCTTGAGAAACATGATGTCTTCAAGCTGAGGTTGTTTACTGACTCTCTTTCCGAACAGCCTTACCTCCTAGTGAATACTAACGTACAATATCAACATCATGTTAATGTGACTGAGGTTTGGTTATGTGTTAGAGCACAGTCAAAACAATTCAATGGGTGTCGCCAACTCGAAATACCAAATTAGGTGGCTTGGTTTAATACACTAAATGTCATCCAAGTTGGCTCCACTTAACAATAACGTTAAGGCATAAATTTTGTTTGTATACCAGCTAATAAATATAATAATTTACTGTGAACGAAAGCAACCCAGTAACCAAATACACTAGTGTACTTTGTTTTAAATAATACTTTTCGTATGGAGGTAAGTAACGCTACTCGAAATTTTTAGTAAGCAAGTTTGATTTTAAACGTAACTCATTAAGAACTGAGTACTATAATGTCTAACTCATCTCTGTGCATCAAACAACTATCGACAATAAATGCAGTATTGTTTTCAGCAGCTATATGAACTGCAAAACTGTTGTGATCGCAAGGTTTTGGATCAAGTACTAATTGATGGATTTTCCCGATAGTCTAAAGACACGAACTTTAACGACCGAAATATGTACGATAGTTAATACATCCAACTATTTATGGTCAATCTGCTTACTCTGTTCCATACCTCTAAACGGGTAAAAAGAAGAATCCTAGACAGTCGAATAGTATGCAACAATATTTATTTATCTATTGACTAAATTACAGTGATTATTAGTTAAAGAAAAATCATTAACATAAATGACTACCAATTGAATACAAAATACAAAAACATAATATGATGGACTTGACATTTGAGTAATTCTTCAATTAGATGAAAATAACTCATTGAATTATTTCGATAGGATGAAAGTTTTTCATAAATCAATCAATCAATACAAGTCATTTGTTTTAGTTCTTGAGTAATTGTATTTCTAGAGATTTGATATACTAACAAAATTTTAGAGAAAATTGATCTTATGTGTTGGTCCACTAACGAAGGATGAAAAACTTACAGAACTGTGTTTTAGAGGACTAATTCATTTATTCTGGTCATGTTTAATGTAAACACTACATTTCTATTATTGTTACCTTCCTCTTACTCTATTTTCCAATTTAGTATATTTGCTATTATTATATTGTCTCTTACTATGGACTACAGTTAATTAGTTGTGTACAAGTTACCCCCCCCCACCATTCACTGCCAAAATCTCTTCTGTATCGTATTGATGTAAAATCCCTAATTGGTTTGCTGTGTCGTCTGAATTTGTGTAGATATAAAGGCATGATTGAAATATAATATGACCAGAATTTGGGTCATCATCGGATCGGATTGTGTCTGGTTGGCTCGTGAGTCGTTGTTTTCTTTATTCCGGCCTGGGGGACTGGTAGTTGTGGGGGAGACGTTCATATCCTTATAGTCAATTAATAAGGTTACTGTGTATTATTCCGCAATACATAACAACTGGGCGCAATCGCCTTTGTATATCTGCTCCCAGCTATATGTCTACAGTCAGCTTTATACTTACTTTATTCAAAATAGGTGACCGAGTTAACATACAACAACTAGGTAGTTCTACAACTGAAACGAAACATGATAGCTAATAGATCCATGGTATATATAAACGAGACTCAATTGCATGCAAATACCAAATGATTACCGTTCTTGTCCAGCTGTATCCCATAACTGCAAGTGTAAACGTTGTTTAGGTCCTAAAAGACCTTCAGAGTCACGACTTTCTCGAACTAATCGTTTTTGACGAAAATCTACACCAACAGTTGTCGTAAATCGTGGATTGAAAATATTATCGGTATACTGATATAACAAGCTTGTTTTGCCAACATTGCTATCACCTGTTATGAATAAAGTAAAACGACAAGACACTCAATAAGCTACGTAATCCGAATAGGTTTATGTATATGGCATTGTGTCACGTTATGTTTTAGTGATACTGCCGTCTCTTAGACTGAAGCAGGTAAAGGGAAGTTAGAATCTGAAACCTACTTGTTGAAGCATCACATTCATTTCGACGTGTTGCACAATACTATCAATTTAAATTAAGGTATATAGAGTAGGCTCTGGACAAGCAAACAACTAGTCGGAATTAACTATCCGTACTACCGGATACAAAAATTAAAGTTGCCACTCTTCACATAATACAACAGCTAACTTGGTGCAAATGAGTACAATCTAGGTGTAATACTGTCACGATATTGAGTTTTTAAAATAGCATTAGAGTTGTCTGGTAAAATGACTAATTTGGTAATCGGTTGTTTGTAGGTTGATGACGTAACGGCTTGTAGGAGCCAATTTAGAGAATGCAAACACACAACAGTTTATTTCTATCTTATCGAGCTCTTACAGACCCACTTAATCGGAAAGTACAAAGGCAACTGTGAAATAGTTTTTTCTATACCTAAATCACGAGCCAAATCTCTCGAATCACTCATACTGCACAGGTAAGGTCCTATGACCGAAGCTTGACGAACTGGATAGGATCGGTCATTTACTGAATCCCTTCGAATAAATTCATTGGATGATGATGTTTAGAATTTTAGAGTGCATACTACTACTAACATAAATAGTGACTGTCATATTTTAGCTTTTAGCTACTATGTTGGTCCTATACATCAGTCAAGGCTCGCCTAAACTCCAACTCAAATAGCATCCAGAAAGAATTGCGAAAAAGTTTTAACTCGATGGCACCATTCTTAAATATGTAAACTGATAATCCTATAAGACCATGTCATATAGTTTACTAAGAAAACAGTTAACTAGATAATTTTGAAAACCATTTCAATGATTTTATCTAGACGCTCTACAGAGAATTTTCAAACCATGAGCTCGAAATTATTTCTTAACTTACTCTCCACGCTTTATCTCTTTCCCCCCTGAACGATATTCTACATGTTCACTCTTCTTGGTTATTATTATTATTACCATTGAAGTAACTTCTATTTTGTGATGTTAATCTTGTTGTGCTTTAGAGGTATAGCAACTTGGACCGATGTACACATGTGCTAGGTTCTATGTTGACTATACATATATAGAGGATTTTCTTTACAACCTGAAGCTGTTCGGTGTATACCTTGTCCCCGTATACTCAGACAGTCAGTAATGATTGACAGGAAGGTTGCAAACAAGCTAAGGGTAACTACACCAACAAATGTGATCAATCAGTAGGGTCTTTGATTACCAATATGAGCCTTGATAGAAAGTGGAAACTTCCGTGGGTCGAAACTACCACTTATCCATGCATGGACGATATTTTAAACGAACTTGTAAACCAAAATTCTCTTGTTGATAAAAGATTAGCACACCACTTTCATACCAATCAAAATATTCTAGTTCTACAATAAAGAGTAGGATTGATTGGACATACTTTGGAAGATATACACAGAGGCTAAGATTTGAGATTGTTAGAGTATGATTGCCTTACAAGTAACTACCTAATTCGAAAATGTCTAGGTGCAACCCCATCAACAATCCTACAACAATAGCGACCATGCTATCAATACACTAAACTGAATCACAGGAAATACCCCCACCAACTGGCTCGACCGTGTCGCTACCTTGACGTGGTGGTCAAGCTTGCCTATCGTGATGAGTCAATTGGGCTATACTGGCTGGAACAATCGTTCTTCAAGGTCCTACCATGCCAGGCAGGCCGGTTGAAGAGCGGTGAGACAAAAAGCAGAAAATACAAGGTCCGAGGACAAAGTCATACCGCCGGCTGTACAGAGGTGTGACAGCAGTAAGGTGTTTTCCTCGGACAACAAGCATAACAGCGATGCTGCCTTCCCACAAAGTAAGGGCGGGGTAAGAAAAGGTCGACCCAAAAAATGCACACCACCTTACTCCACGGATTTCCGTCTCCGGCAGTAAGGCCTCAACAAGTACGGAGCTACAACAACGAAAACCTCTCTCAAAAAGGCTGTGTGTGACCGGCCTCAAGCAGTTGTTCTTCGGGTACTGCGGTCACTCTCCCAGGTCTTTCAGACTAAGCCTAAACCATTTTGCTTTTCAGGTACATCAAGAAAAACCCTTCCACAGTGTGGGCAACTGGGAAGAGATAACCGATATAACCGCTCTTATATCTCTAACAACACGCAAGATCACCGCCATTTCAATCAAACTCCTTCGTCTATTCCTAATATTTATCCTGCTCCTACCTCCAAGCCTAAATCCTTATCTTCAACTTCCTTCTGTGTCATTAGCGCCAACGATTCAGGCCCACGAAATAAAGTCGCGAGTATACTAAGACCACGCTCCAAACTTCACATTGGTGCATTCAATGTACGAACCCTGTGTCAAATAGGGCAACAAGCCTCCCTAGCTAAGACATTAGAATCCCGCGCCATTGATGTATGTTTTGTCTCCAAAACACGCATACAGGATCCTATCGTAATCATTCACTTGACCTCACCTAGTCAAAGTGAACAACCTTCGTGATACACTCTTCGTTTATCTGGCAATTCAACAGAAGCTTCTCGTGGGCTAGCCAGTGTAGGTATTGCGTGAAGTATGAGAGCAGAACAGGCACTTCTCGAACGGATTCCTGTTAACAGTCACATATGTGTGTCCGACTAAATGGTTCAGTAAAAACTCGGAAAGATAGGGAAACACGCCTTTATCATTTCGTTGTTTCTGCCTGCGCTTCCACTGACTGCAGCCCGTATGAAATGAAAGATGAATTTAATAGAAAACTTTCCTAACTTCCTCATAGAACTAAACACTCAAATTTGGTAATCTTGGCTGGTGATTTTAATGCCCAAACAGGTAGCTTGAACCAGTCTGAAAGACATTTAGGTGGGTGCTTCAGTGTTCCAGCTCAAAGAACGGATAACGGCAACCGTCTGCCGCAACTTTGCTCAGACAATCGTTTATTTCTAGCAAACATGAACTCTAAGCATCAAGAGCGACATTGTTTAACATGGCGACCTCCTGACCCTACTAAACGTTGACTCAAACAGACCATATCACCATTAGTCACTGTTGGAGAGGCTCGACAGAAGATCGCCGATCTTTCTAGAGTAAATGTTTGAGCACACATTCGCTTGCATCTTACTAGGCGAATAAAAACAACCAAAGGAAAACTCATTAGAATTCAGTTCAGAAATGAAACAGCCAAGGTTAAATTCCAGGAACAACTGAAGAATCACTCAGGCAATTATAAAGATGTGACCCAACTAGATACTGCTTGACAAGATGTCCAAACAGCTGTGGCATTTACAGTGACATCTATCAAGCACTTAAATCAACATGCCAGGAAAAATCAGTGGATCTTGATGGCTTCTGTTGCATTGATGGACTCCAGAAGACTTATCCCCTCAGGCTTCGAACATGATGAGGAGCGAAGAGTAATCAGGTACCAACTAACAAGTCTGCGAAACGACCGTGAGCAGTGGTGGGTAACGAAAGCAAAAGAAATGGAAAAGGCAGTGGAGTTAGGTAACACTAGACAACTTTTCAAGTTAATAAAAGAAACCGGGGTTAAGATACTTAGCGTTGGTAAAACGATCTCCGAAAAAGGTGGTACACTTATTAGCACTTCAAGTAGTTTAGTTGGCCTTCAGCTATTCTAAAACTTCCCACTATTTCGACACAGCCTGAATGGAAAGTCGACTTAGGTCCCCCGACTCTTGTCGAAGTCGAAAAAGCTATAGCCAATCTAAGGCGAGGCAAAGCAGCGGGTCCAGACAGATTGTCTCCAGAGGTCTTTAAGGATGGTGGTCCCACATTGACAACCAGACTGACTGATATTTTGACTAAGGTTTGGGAACTTGACATAATTCCCTCTGACTGGTGTCGATCGTTAATCGTCCCAGTATATAAGGAAGGGTCAAAATCGTTCTGCGATAACCATAGAGGAATTAGTTTGACTAATATAGTGTCTAAAATACTAGCTTCTATAATTATCAGACGCTTAACTGCAACTCGTGATCTCCAAATACGAGAAAATCAGGCTGGTTTCAGAACTGGTCGTGGTTGTATAGACCAGATATTCACCATTCTTCAGATCTTAGAACACAGACATACTTTTCGGCTACCGACAGTAGTGGTTTTCCTTGACTTGAAAGCGGCATTTGACTCTGTAGACCGTGAAGTTCTATGGCAGTGTCTTTCATTGAAAGGCGTGCCCCAAAGGTACATAAAACTTGTTAAGGCTCTTTACTCAAACACTATTAGTCGTGTCAGAGCATATAGCGAACTGTCATCTGAACTTGTAACCTCAAGTGGTATCCGTCAAGGCTGCCCACTTTCCCCATTTTTGTTTAATTTCATAGTTGACATACTGTTAGAAATTACACTTTCATCGTCTGACTTTTCAGGAATCGATCTCCTACCAGGAGATCCACTTATCGACTTAGAATATGCTGACGATATAGTCCTGTTTGGCGAAGACGCTGATACGATGCAGAATCTTTTAACAGCAATAAGCTCGAATGCAAGCATTTTCGGAATGCGTTCCGCCCCCTCTAAATGCAAACTATTGCTCCAGGACTGGTTTTCGTCAACCCCTGAACTAAAGATAGGGGGTAAAGTAGTTGAGCACGTCGACCACTTCACTTATCTTGGAAGTCTGATTAGCCCTAATGGGTTAGTCAAAATCTGACGAAATCTCAGTACGAATTCAAAAAGCTCGTTTGGCTTTTGCCAACTTACGTCACCTATGGCATAGATGAGATATTCGTCTCTCAACGAAAGGGAGAGTGTACTGCGCAACAGTTCGCTCTGTATCGCTGTATGGGTGTGAGACGTGGCCATTAAGGGTAGATGACACTCGACGGTTATTAGTTTTTGACCATCGATGCCTTAGAAACATCGCTCGCGTTAGCTGGGATCACCGAGTAAGTAATAACGAGGTTAGACGACGAGTGTTAGGCAAATGTGGTAAATCAGTCGATGAGGTTGTGAATCTTCATCGACTGAGGTGGTTGGGACATGTGTTGCGTATGCCCAACCACCGTCTACCTCGACGAGCAATGCTGGCTGATATAGGAATAGGATGGAAGAGAGTTAGAGGTGGCCAAACTAAAACATGGCATCAGTCCAAGAAGTCACTGACTGCCGGTTTAAGTAGTGTCGGTAGCTGCAGACTACCTGGATGGGGTCCTCGCGATTACTGTAACCAGTGGCTAGAAACACTGAGTGACACGGCCCAGAATCGGTCACGATGGCGCAGATGTATTCACTCATTGTCCTCCCTTAAATCATGAGCTTTAAATTATTCCATAACTTTCTTTCTACGCTTCCTGAATCATATTCTATATGTTCACACTCCTTGTTACTATTATTATTTTATTTTATTGAAGTAACTTCTACTAATGCTGGTGGTGTTAATCTTGCGGTGCCATGGTGGTATGGCAACTTGAACCGATGCACACATGTGCCAGGTTCTATGTTGACTATACATACATACATACCACCAACTGGAACTGCCTTAAAACCAACAAGCATTAAGCACATATGGAAGAGACTGCCTTCACTGCCTCACTAACATCATAACAAAAGATTAAAAACACAGAATTACTGTGAAGCAACAAGACTACGAGAAAAAACTTAAAACAAATGAGCTGAATCAAAGAATGTAACAACAGCAAACTTGATCGAAGAGTTTTCTAAACCAATCCTATTATAAATCCCTAGGTGTGTTTAAAGTAGTTTCATATATTTATATGCAAAGGAAAAACAACTGACCAGAGGGATCTATTAATTAATGTGAGGGTAATATTTAACAACACTCAAATGAAACATTCAGAAACACTTTTTAGGATTATAGGGATACCAGTGAAAACTACAGCAAATGGATTACAGCCGTCTATTTCGAAACATATAGATAAAAACTTCTCGCTATTTTACCTGGAGCTGTGCATAATTTGTATATGGATATAAAGTTTCCTCTTTGAAGATAAAGTAATTATATGCGTTTTCAAAACATTACCCGTTTGTTGGTACCACCAAGAAAGTAATGCTGAAGATGTGATGTAATAAAAACACGTAGTAAGTCTATTAATCAGGTTGTAGATCTCTATCAACTAAGGTGGTTTGGGTATATCTAACATAAGCTCAACTACTGTTTATTGATTGGCGAGGAGTGGGATTAAAAAAAGCTAGGATAGTCCAAAACAAAGCTTGGCACTCGTCCATGAAGTCAGTGGCTGTTAATATAGTCCATGCTGCTAATCTAGACTAATAGGCTGAGGTCCGTGCAACTGTGGCAACTACTGATAAGAGACTCCAGGTGACTCGGCCACAAGTGCACAGGTATATTAACTGTCATTCTTCAGACCTTGAAGTTTAGAGTCATATTATTTTTTCAACACACTTTACATGAATAATACTCCCTAATAATTCTTATGAATACCGACATCAAGAATACTTGTTAGTTTGGTATTGGTTCTATTGTGCTAATAGGGCATACGAACTTGGACCGACGCACCGGGTTAATAACTGATTGATATGATCTCGATAGTGAATTGTACCGAAAACTACAAATGGTCGTTTAAATACAATAAGACTGAAACAGGGAATGTTAAGTGAGACACGAAAAACCATACTGCAATGATCTATACAACAAAAATAATTAGCGATTGGAATGAAAATACATAGTTCCTTCAATTTTAATAGATTATGGTAAGCACTAGAGGTGTATTTATTTACCAGACAGTTACGTGACAGACGCTGAAATATTTCCCTAGGACAATACTAGTTAATGCATATTTTCTTTAAAAAGACCTATAGCATAACCACATAAGTGGTTTCAGAAAAATAATACTAGGCTTGGCGCTTTATGACACCACTCTGAAGTATAGGATTGACCATAACATCAGCATCACTTTGTTTTTCATTTGTCAGGTGTAGGGTTGCACACATGATTACAAGTTACACTCCATGTGAATGAGCTGGTGATATTTTAAAGTTGTTCAGATCGAAGCGAGGTAGTGTTCGAACCTGTAACTTTATGGTTGAGAGTCGAATGCCTTAAACATCAAAATACCACCCTAATAAGTTTGTAAGTCTCATACTTATTATCAACAGGTTTGCACACTGCTGGAAATGAAATATGAATTATATGTAGGAACCTACTGATACATTGTACGAAATACAGACACAAGAAGTTAACTTTGAAAACAAAATTGTTTATTCATCTTTACTTATAAATTCAGTGCCATAATGTATATGTTATAGTTTTGAACCATAAAGTCAAGTAATTAACGAGAAATGCCTAGTATACGATACCTTAAAACAAACTAGTTAATTGTCTCGAATTTACACAAAGTAACAGTGTATTCTTGACTTCTATGCCTAAATGTCCAAGATGGATCATAAAATCATTTTAATTAAAAGTTATTGTAAATTAAGGTTGACATAAATCATGTCAGTATGTGTCACAGATTAAATAAATCCCATCTGGCTAATATATTTACTATTATTCAAATAGAATACTGGTACCAAGAATGTTACATCTACTGCATGTACTCACCAAGGGCTAGAAGTTTTATTAAGTAATCATACTCATCATCAGGAGCTGCAGACGAATTGTGAAACAGTGAATCACCCATAAATAAAAAAAATCTGAAAAGCCGCCAAGCGCCAACTTCAGGTGGTAACGAGATCCAATATCCAATATCTGAATCACGAGCTAATGTGAACTGATTGATTTACTTGGGTTCAAGTCTTCAGTATCTTAGTATCAGTTCTGATGGGCTGGTTTTTACCGATAATAGGCTGGCTACACTGTAGCTCTGGTCCTGGCAATTTCAGTTAATCTTTTTCATTCCTCTATTTTATTTTTTCGATTACTACTAGTCGTCTTTTTTTACCTTCTAGACCTACATATTAGTCTGTGTCTCCTTTTTCTTTCTTAGGTATCGTGGCTTACGAAATTTAGTGACTTAAACAGTGAGAGCTGATCAATAAACGTATTTGTTTCACGTGATCGACATAGGAAATTAGGGTTTAAAAGTAATGATCAAATACAACCTGCAATGTGGATTAACAGCCGAATGATGTGGAGGGTTTCATCCCCTCAATGTCTTTTTCTATAAGTTTCTAAATACCTTTATGTAACGTGGGTTTGTTTGGCTTCATAGTACTTCGGCTATATTTCAGGATGAGTTTTAAACTTAGCTTCTAATCTCCGTAGTCGTTTAAGTGCTATGTCTCTGTCAATATTTCTTCTTTGCATTTTAATAAAAACCTGTTAAAAATAGCTGATTTTTATCTGTGCATAACTGCCCTACTAACCTGGTATCTATGACATTATCGACTGACTATCTCCTTCCTTTCTGAGCATTATTATTCAACTCTATTTTTTCATGTCCTTTCCTATTGTCCTCATTCTAACGTTGGCTCCGACTTTAGTGCATCTGCGTTGTGTCAGATAAAGTAGTCCTTTTAATGACCAACCTAAAGGTGTCCTGGTTGCTTACAATTTTGTCCTATTTATGAATATATATTCGATAACCTTTTGAGCGACAGATACACTATAATCAATTAATATATACACCTTCCTATCTTATAACTAAAGAATACATAGGTCAAACAGATAAGTTGCATACTGGAGCACATTGCTATTGGGTAATACTAGTGCTACCTCTCCACCATTCTGGGATTTAACGATTAGGTTTTGAAAAAGATGGTTCAAGTAATGTATAGCGATGCTACAGATACGTGATTAATGGAGGAACTTAATGATAAATTTTGACTCTGATGATGCTGTACTTGCAGCCGATAGATGAACGTCAGGTTAGCGTCCACTTGGCATAGTGGTTGACTCTCACATCGTTTAAGTAGAATCCGTAAGAACTGTGAAGCCAAAAACTTCGGGTGGATTGCAAACAAGAAATGTGAAAAGGTTACGCTTGCTCTAACGTTATGACGAAGACTACCTAAAGAACCATAAACTAGTGGGCTTGTAGCAACTTAGATTGACTAGTTAAAAGTTCGCTTCAAACCTTAAGCATACGACAAAATAATTAAGCTCCAGTATTCATTTACTTTCTTATCCTGCATAGGGATCATATTTCCTATTAGCTTATATTGAACGTTGAGAAGTAATTGTGTGTTTGAATAACTAGAACGGAGCTCCACTGTCTACTGCCCACGCTACTGAATAAAGACCTATTCCCATAATAGTCTGGTTTCTTCTGTCACTAGATCGGGATATACCTAGGGGCTAAACTGGTGAGCCTTGTATCGAATACAACATTTCATTTCTGTTGTTCATATCACTTTTTCTCTTTATATTCAGTCGTGAAAATAAGACTTCGGTTTTTCAGTAATTAAGGTAACGTATATATTTTTTTATATACATAGTATTTTATTTTCATCACTCATTATATTTCCGTCCTCATTACGTTATCATATTGTTAACATAACATGGAAGACTCAGTCCAAAGGGAAAGCCTAGAGGATAAGTCATCGGTAGACATAGACACCCTTATGACTACGAATATCCTAATCCCAGAATTCGATCTTAGTGACCCTGAGTTGTGGTTTGCTCAACTAGAGCATTATTTCACGAGACACAATATTAAATCTGAAGGAGTTCGCTATCAAGACTTATGTTCAGTCCTACCCCCTTCAGTAGCCAAAGAAGTTCGCGACTTGATTTTAAGTCCTCCGACACCACAACCGTACACCATCCTAAGACGAGAAATAATTGATGCCTATCATTATCAGATGGGCAAAGAATCCAAAGACTCCTCCAAGGGAAAACATTAGGTGATAGGTCACCGTCACAGATTTTGCGTCATCTCTAAGCCTTAGTAGGCGACAACACAATTGGTGAGGCAGTCCTGAAACAAGGATGGATACAAGATCTTCCAACACTGTTTGGATGCACAAGATCCCGACACCTCTTCATCTCACTTAGCACGCATTGCAGATAGAATAATGGAAAGGGGTTCCCCAACTGCATCAAGCATGATCCACTATACTAAAAAAGAAGAATCGGCAAATGACCCAGTCATAGCACAACTCATTGCGAGTGTTAAAAGTCTCACAGAAGCTGTAAGCAAAATGCAAATGGGTCATAGAGACAAGAGTAGGCCATCACGACGACCGGGAATCAAGTCACGTAACAGGTCGCAAGAGTCCAAACAATCTGGACAATTTTGTTGGTATCACTGGAAATTTGGTGTTCAATCGACCAAAAGCAGTCAACCATGCGCCTGACCCAAACAGACCTTGAGGAATATGGGGAAACAAATAACCCCTCCTCAGGTCGCAACGACTGACTCGAGGTCCCTAAGCAGTCTCTTGTTTTACGTTAGAGATAAGAATTCAGGCTTGAACTTTTTGGTGGATACTGGTGCTGCACTTAGTATCATTCCTAAGAACAAAACCGAGCGGGGTCGAGAAACTTCCTCAGTCACACTTCAAGCTGCTAATAAAACTAAAATCGCGACGTTGGTGCAGAAAACAATGACACTATATTTGGGGTTTAGAAGACCATTCCCCTGGGTTTTTGCTGTAGCCGATTTAGATCTGGCAATACTAGGGATGGATTTCTTAGAGAGATATGCATTTCTAGTTGACACTAATAAACGACGTTTGACACTAAAAGAAACTTCGAAATATACTAAAGGTACGGAAAGTAGTATCACTTCTCTAAATTTAATACAAACTCCGCCAGTAACAACGTCAAAGCTCCAGGATATACTCGCGGAATTTCTAGAATCAACAAAACCGAACCCTCAACCTTCCAGTAGTAAATCAAAAGTATGTCATACAATCAAAACGGAAGGGGCACCTGGTTTCGCTTAACCCAGGAGAATAGCACCCGATAAACTCAAATTAGCTAGAGCTGAATTCGATTACATGCTACAGCTGGGCATAATACGTCCATCTGATAGTCAATGGGCATCTCCTTTGCATATGGTCTTAAAGAAAAATAAAGGCGATTGGGGACCATGCGGGGATTATAGAGCCTTCAACCATCAAACGGTACCAGACAGGTACCCGATACCACATATTCAAGATTTTACAAATGGCTTACAGGGTATGAAGATATTTACTAAAATCGACTTAGTCAGGGCATACCACAATATCCCAGTAGCTGAGGAAGATATTCCGAAAACAGCTATCACAACACCTTTTGGATTATTCGAGTTTGTACGCATGTCATTCGGCCTACGGAACGCGGCACAAACATTCCAAAGGTTTATGGATAATTTACTTCGAGATATGCCATTTGCTCAAGGGTATATAGATGACCTATTAATTGCTAGCCCGGACTTAGAATCACATGAACAACATGTGAGAGCAGTACTTAGACGATTAAACGAAAATGGCATGAACATACACCAAAGTAAATGCGTTTTTGGTGTTGAAACGTTGGAATTCCTCAGACATGCCATAAGCCCTGATGGAATTACACCAATTAAACAAGAGTTGGATACTATTAAACAATATCCCATCCCAAGCTCCATAACACAACTTAGAAGTTTTCTCGGTTTAATAAACTTTTATCGCAGATTTATACCCGGTTGTGCACAACTAATGCAACCATTAACGGATGCGCTTAAAGGAAAACCGAAAGAGTTCAAGTTGACCTCTGAGGCCGTCGATGCTATAAACCAATTAAAGCATAAACTTGCTCAAGCATTTACATTAACGTATCCGAATTCTCACTACCCACTTGCCATAGTGGTAAATGCTTCAGACAAAGCAGTAGGCGGTACTCTTAATCAACTAGTTAATAACACCTGGAAACCAATCGCATTCTTCTCAAAAATCTCGCTCCAGCAGAGACGAGATAGTCTGCCTTCGGTAGAGAACTCCTCGCAATCTACCTAACCATCAAGCACTTCCGGCACATGCTAGAAGGCAGAGGATTCACAGTTTATACTGATCATAAACCGCTAACAAACGCATTAAGAGCGAAAACTGATAAATACTCGCCTCGAGAAGTCCGACACCTTGACTACATATCACAGTTCACTAGTGATATGCGGCACGTAAAAGATGAAGACAATCAGGCGGCAGACGCATTATCTCGATTAGAAATGAATATAAAACAACAGTCTACAGTAGACTTCGAGATTTTAGGAGACAGTCAAGAAACTGATCAAGAATTACAAAACTTACTGTCAACCAAATGCTCTAGCCTGAAACTAAAACAGCTGCCATCACCTAAGGAAGATGTCCTGATTTACTGTGACACGACAAAAGCGGTCCCTCGACCTTTCGTTCCCAAAAATATGCGGCGGTTAATATTTAATCACTTTCATTCATTGTCTCACCCTGGCGTGAAATCTTCGACTAAACTAATCAACGCCGGGTACATATGGCCAAATCTTCAGAAAAATGTACATAAATGGGTCAGAGAATGTTCGGCGTGTTTACAATCAAAAGTTAGCCGACACACAAATTTACCCATCGGAGTTTTTCCCCAACCGGATGCGCGTTTCGCACATGTACATATCGACTTAGTGGGCCCTTAACCGCGTTCAAATGGCTTTACGTACCTGTTTACATGCATAGATATGTTTACGAGGTTCCCTATAGCCGTACCGATCGCGGACATCACAGCCGAAACAGTAGCCAAAGTCTTCATACAAAACTGGGTGACCATTTTTGGTACACCTGTTACAATAACGACAGACAGAGGGGCTCAATTCGAATCTGAACTATTCAGTAACCTGGCTAAACTCCTAGGCTCAAACAGAATTCGCTGTACGGCGTATCACCCTCAAGCAAACGGGATGGTAGAACGGTTCCATCGTTAACTAAAGGCTGCTCTTATATGTCACTCAAACCCCAGTCAGTGGACAGAATTCCTACCATTAGTTATGTTGGGAATACGAACAGCTGTCAAAACTGACTCACAATGTTCAGCTGCAGAACTAGTTTTTGGGACAACTCTGAGACTCCCAGGTGAGTTCATTAGCCCTCACACCGACAGTAAAACGCCCGACTTAGGAACTTACCCAGACCAACTGCGGGACCAAATGTCTTAACTTAAACCGATTAATACTCGTGAACAATCACGAGCGACATTTTTACCTAAGGATCTGAGCAGTTGCTCGCACGTCTGGATAAGATGTAACAAAGTAAATGCACCCCCTTAGCCCTCCCTTTGAAGGTCCATTTAAAGTTATTTCAAGAAAACCTAAGTATTTTGTAGTACAAAAACAAGGAAACACCGACTCAGTAAGTATTGATAGGCTAAAACCGGCCTACCTAGATAATGAGCCACCATACGTGTTATTAGACCGTTTATCTAATCAAATAAACACGGAATCAGCAAATAAGAACATAAAGGCTACAAAGGTAACTAAAAGCGTTAGTTGGGCAAATCCGATTATTCAGGGGGGGATGTCCACAGCTATAGTTTCCGCCTAAAAATAATAATAATAATAATCACGTAACTCCTGAAATTTCGAGTTAGGAAATATGAAAATAAATAAATAAAAAGCAAACATAAAATAAAACGAAAACAAAAAAGCAAAATATTTCTTTTTGTCCTAAGTCGACAAACGTTATCGGAATATAAGCACTGTTTTACCCACTTCTTTCCGAACCCTATCTTTTGATGTAAGAACGGTAGTCATTTTGTTTTTTTATTAAATACTGAATACTTAAACTAATTCTTAAACAAATTGCCGAGCAATATAAGTCGTAAACCTGTCAACTGAGGTGAGTGTGGTGAGCATGTTTTGCCTGCAGAACTAATCATTTCTCTAGATATCTCAATTATCAGTTTACGAAGCTATAAATCACACAATAAACTTCAAGAGTCAGAATAAATTTCCAAAAAAAAAATAGAAATAAAGCAAAGAATCGTGAGAATGACTGCAGAATTTGTCAATCATCAATAGAGAAGATTACCTTTACGTTCAGATGCAATTTCTGTCACAGATTGGTCCATTATGGATATTATGTAAAAGTAGCAAGAAAGTACTACGATTTTGTATTATAACACCCACACCTGTGGTTTTGTTATTTAGAATATAAAGGACCTCTATAGAACTGGGCATATCAAAAGTCTCAGCACCATCTACTGGGTTAGAAAGTCAGGGTCCAGAAGTCACGTCAAAGCCCAAATGCTTATCAGCCAGGGACAACACTAATACACTGCTCGCAGACTCAGACAGAAGCACTACCAGACAGCCAGTATTCTCACATTATGGTGAGACTTTAACGCCTAGGTATATCCCGATTTAGTGACACAAGAATCCAGAGTATTATGGGAATAGGTCTTTATTCAATAGCGTGGGCAGGAGATAGTGGAGCTCCGTTCTAGTTATTCAAACACACAATTACTTCTCAACGTTCAATATAAGCTAATAGGAAATATAATCCCTATGCAGGATAAGAAAGTAAATGAATACTGGAGCTTAATTATTTTGTCGTATGCTTAAGGTTTGAAGCGAACTTTTAACTAGTCAAGCTAAGTTGCTACATTAGCTCTCTCCTAGAAACGACTTCCGTAGGAACATCGGTTCGATCAACATACCAAAGAAAATCATTCCAGTTTTGTAGCTGTAGCTTAGTTCGGAATTATTTGCTCGTTCAGCATGATGAAACTTTATCACACCTAAAGAAGTGCTCCACTGTTTGCATAAAAATGTAAAGTACAACATATATATATAATTATAATTGATTAGTGTCCGTTTCTACGTAAGTGTTTTGTTTCTGGGACGGCTTGGCCATCTGAAAGAAAACAAACATGGTGTAGAATCTTGTGTACGCAAACGTATTTAAAAAAATAATTTTTTTTGAAGAAAACAAGAATATATATATAAGTGCGTGTATTTGCCAGAAGTCAGGTCAACTGGGCAACCTTGAACATGTGACGGCCGCCTTTTATGACTGGTTCGTAACAGTGGGTACTAACAGTACCCATCAGGTTGAAAATTATAGCAAACGTTTATGAAAAATTTTAAAAAAATGGATTACCAAGAATATGAGAATGCTTAAACTTATTAGAGCCAGATGCGAAGCATATAGCTAATGTAGAAAGCTTATCGGAACGGTACCGAATGATATCTTGATTAAGAGTTCGAATGTCGATAAAATGGATGAGAACTATGTGGTTATCTGAGAGAGCATAGATTTTAACCGAGGGAAGTATTATTCCTAACCTATGTCTATGATAATGTACGGACTTATAGTGATTGTTTGTATGATGCTGTGGAGAAACCACATCAATTAACTATAATTTTATATAAGTTTATCGACCAGGTTTGTTAATAATTTCATTAATTATATCAATCATATTATGTGACTGCTAAGGCTAGACAATGCTTTATGATGGTATCGTGAGACCATTATCAGTAATTAGTTGTAGTGTTAGTTTGCTATAAGCCAGTGAAAAAAAGTTTTCTTTTTTATTTATTATTTAGGATTTAACAACATAATTTAAAATCTTAGATATGACACATCACTACAGTTAGAAAGGTGCTAGAGATACTATAGAAATTTAATAAGTTACTCTTATTAGCTTAGTGATATTTATAAACTGTGGCAAAAATAGTTAGAACTAAGAAAAGTCGAACGAATATAGAACTTAATATGTTTCGCTTGAAAACAACACACTTTCTCGAATAGTATGTTGCTGTATAAAGTTGTATCCAAAGCAGAAATCGTTTCTAGTATTGGTTGACATGAAATATACATGACTAGTCTAAGCAAAATATATACATGCCAAGTACTAGAGGTGTGTATAGTAAATTAAGTGGTAAAAGTTGAAACTCGCCAGGATTTTTTTTTTGGAAATTTATTCTGACTCTTGAAGTTTATTGTGTGATTTATAGCTTCGTAAACTGATAATTGAGATATCTAGAGAAATGATTAGTTCTGCAGGCAAAACATGCTCACCACACTCACCTCAGTTGACAGGTTTACGACTTATATTGCTCGGCAATTTGTTTAAGAATTAGTTTAAGTATTCAGTATTTAATAAAAAAAACAAAATGACTACCGTTCTTACATCAAAAGATAGGGTTCGGAAAGAAGTGGGTAAAACAGTGCTTATATTCCGATAACGTTTGTCGACTTAGGACAAAAAGAAATATTTTGCTTTTTTGTTTTCGTTTTATTTTATGTTTGCTTTTTATTTATTTATTTTCAATATTTCCTAACTCGAAAATTTCAGGAGTTACGTGATTATTATTATTATTATTTTTAGGCGGAAACTATAGCTGTGGACATCCCCCCCTGAATAATCGGATTTGCCCAACTAACGCTTTTAGTTACCTTTGTAGCCTTTATGTTCTTATTTGCTGATTCCGTGTTTATTTGATTAGATAAACGGTCTAATAACACGTATGGTGGCTCATTATCTAGGTAGGCCGGTTTTAGCCTATCAATACTTACTGAGTCGGTGTTTCCTTGTTTTTGTACTACAAAATACTTAGGTTTTCTTGAAATAACTTTAAATGGACCTTCAAAGGGAGGGCTAAGGGGGTGCATTTACTTTGTTACATCTTATCCAGACGTGCGAGCAACTGCTCAGATCCTTAGGTAAAAATGTCGCTCGTGATTGTTCACGAGTATTAATCGGTTTAAGTTAAGACATTTGGTCCCGCAGTTGGTCTGGGTAAGTTCCTAAGTCGGGCGTTTTACTGTCGGTGTGAGGGCTAATGAACTCACCTGGGAGTCTCAGAGTTGTCCCAAAAACTAGTTCTGCAGCTGAACATTGTGAGTCAGTTTTGACAGCTGTTCGTATTCCCAACATAACTAATGGTAGGAATTCTGTCCACTGACTGGGGTTTGAGTGACATATAAGAGCAGCCTTTAGTTAACGATGGAACCGTTCTACCATCCCGTTTGCTTGAGGGTGATACGCCGTACAGCGAATTCTGTTTGAGCCTAGGAGTTTAGCCAGGTTACTGAATAGTTCAGATTCGAATTGAGCCCCTCTGTCTGTCGTTATTGTAACAGGTGTACCAAAAATGGTCACCCAGTTTTGTATGAAGACTTTGGCTACTGTTTCGGCTGTGATGTCCGCGATCGGTACGGCTATAGGGAACCTCGTAAACATATCTATGCATGTAAACAGGTACGTAAAGCCATTTGAACGCGGTTAAGGGCCCACTAAGTCGATATGTACATGTGCGAAACGCGCATCCGGTTGGGGAAAAACTCCGATGGGTAAATTTGTGTGTCGGCTAACTTTTGATTGTAAACACGCCGAACATTCTCTGACCCATTTATGTACATTTTTCTGAAGATTTGGCCATATGTACCCGGCGTTGATTAGTTTAGTCGAAGATTTCACGCCAGGGTGAGACAATGAATGAAAGTGATTAAATATTAACCGCCGCATATTTTTGGGAACGAAAGGTCGAGGGACCGCTTTTGTCGTGTCACAGTAAATCAGGACATCTTCCTTAGGTGATGGCAGCTGTTTTAGTTTCAGGCTAGAGCATTTGGTTGACAGTAAGTTTTGTAATTCTTGATCAGTTTCTTGACTGTCTCCTAAAATCTCGAAGTCTACTGTAGACTGTTGTTTTATATTCATTTCTAATCGAGATAATGCGTCTGCCGTCTGATTGTCTTCATCTTTTACGTGCCGGATATCACTAGTGAACTGTGATATGTAGTCAAGGTGTCGGACTTCTCGAGGCGAGTATTTATCAGTTTTCGCTCTTAATGCGTTTGTTAGCGGTTTATGATCAGTATAAACTGTGAATCCTCTGCCTTCTAGCATGTGCCGGAAGTGCTTGATGGTTAGGTAGATTGCGAGGAGTTCTCTACCGAAGGCAGACTATCTCGTCTCTGCTGGAGCGAGATTTTTGAGAAGAATGCGATTGGTTTCCAGGTGTTATTAACTAGTTGATTAAGAGTACCGCCTACTGCTTTGTCTGAAGCATTTACCACTATGGCAAGTGGGTAGTGAGAATTCGGATACGTTAATGTAAATGCTTGAGCAAGTTTATGCTTTAATTGGTTTATAGCATCGACGGCCTCAGAGGTCAACTTGAACTCTTTCGGTTTTCCTTTAAGCGCATCCGTTAATGGTTGCATTAGTTGTGCACAACCGGGTATAAATCTGCGATAAAAGTTTATTAAACCGAGAAAACTTCTAAGTTGTGTTATGGAGCTTGGGATGGGATATTGTTTAATAGTATCCAACTCTTGTTTAATTGGTGTAATTCCATCAGGGCTTATGGCATGTCTGAGGAATTCCAACGTTTCAACACCAAAAACGCATTTACTTTGGTGTATGTTCATGCCATTTTCGTTTAATCGTCTAAGTACTGCTCTCACATGTTGTTCATGTGATTCTAAGTCCGGGCTAGCAATTAATAGGTCATCTATATACCCTTGAGCAAATGGCATATCTCGAAGTAAATTATCCATAAACCTTTGGAATGTTTGTGCCGCGTTCCGTAGGCCGAATGACATGCGTACAAACTCGAATAATCCAAAAGGTGTTGTGATAGCTGTTTTCGGAATATCTTCCTCAGCTACTGGGATATTGTGGTATGCCCTGACTAAGTCGATTTTAGTAAATATCTTCATACCCTGTAAGCCATTTGTAAAATCTTGAATATGTGGTATCGGGTACCTGTCTGGTACCGTTTGATGGTTGAAGGCTCTATAATCCCCGCATGGTCCCCAATCGCCTTTATTTTTCTTTAAGACCATATGCAAAGGAGATGCCCATTGACTATCAGATGGACGTATTATGCCCAGCTGTAGCATGTAATCGAATTCAGCTCTAGCTAATTTGAGTTTATCGGGTGCTATTCTCCTGGGTTAAGCGAAACCAGGTGCCCCTTCCGTTTTGATTGTATGACATACTTTTGATTTACTACTGGAAGGTTGAGGGTTCGGTTTTGTTGATTCTAGAAATTCCGCGAGTATATCCTGGAGCTTTGACGTTGTTACTGGCGGAGTTTGTATTAAATTTAGAGAAGTGATACTACTTTCCGTACCTTTAGTATATTTCGAAGTTTCTTTTAGTGTCAAACGTCGTTTATTAGTGTCAACTAGAAATGCATATCTCTCTAAGAAATCCATCCCTAGTATTGCCAGATCTAAATCGGCTACAGCAAAAACCCAGGGGAATGGTCTTCTAAACCCCAAATATAGTGTCATTGTTTTCTGCACCAACGTCGCGATTTTAGTTTTATTAGCAGCTTGAAGTGTGACTGAGGAAGTTTCTCGACCCCGCTCGGTTTTGTTCTTAGGAATGATACTAAGTGCAGCACCAGTATCCACCAAAAAGTTCAAGCCTGAATTCTTATCTCTAACGTAAAACAAGAGACTGCTTAGGGACCTCGAGTCAGTCGTTGCGACCTGAGGAGGGGTTATTTGTTTCCCCATATTCCTCAAGGTCTGTTTGGGTCAGGCGCATGGTTGACTGCTTTTGGTCGATTGAACACCAAATTTCCAGTGATACCAACAAAATTGTCCAGATTGTTTGGACTCTTGCGACCTGTTACGTGACTTGATTCCCGGTCGTCGTGATGGCCTACTCTTGTCTCTATGACCCATTTGCATTTTGCTTACAGCTTCTGTGAGACTTTTAACACTCGCAATGAGTTGTGCTATGACTGGGTCATTTGCCGATTCTTCTTTTTTAGTATAGTGGATCATGCTTGATGCAGTTGGGGAACCCCTTTCCATTATTCTATCTGCAATGCGTGCTAAGTGAGATGAAGAGGTGTCGGGATCTTGTGCATCCAAACAGTGTTGGAAGATCTTGTATCCATCCTTGTTTCAGGACTGCCTCACCAATTGTGTTGTCGCCTACTAAGGCTTAGAGATGACGCAAAATCTGTGACGGTGACCTATCACCTAATGTTTTCCCTTGGAGGAGTCTTTGGATTCTTTGCCCATCTGATAATGATAGGCATCAATTATTTCTCGTCTTAGGATGGTGTACGGTTGTGGTGTCGGAGGACTTAAAATCAAGTCGCGAACTTCTTTGGCTACTGAAGGGGGTAGGACTGAACATAAGTCTTGATAGCGAACTCCTTCAGATTTAATATTGTGTCTCGTGAAATAATGCTCTAGTTGAGCAAACCACAACTCAGGGTCACTAAGATCGAATTCTGGGATTAGGATATTCGTAGTCATAAGGGTGTCTATGTCTACCGATGACTTATCCTCTAGGCTTTCCCTTTGGACTGAGTCTTCCATGTTATGTTAACAATATGATAACGTAATGAGGGCAGAAAAATAATGAGTGATGAAAATAAAATACTATGTATATAAAAAATATATATATACGTAATCTTAAATATTGTAAATCAGAAGTCTTATTTTTATGACTGAATATAAAAAGAAAGTGATATGAACAACAGAGATGAAATATTTTATTCAACACAGGGCAGGAGACAGTGGAACGCGGTTCTAGTTATTCAAACACACAATTACTTCTCAACGTTCAATATAAGCTAATAGGAAATATAATCCCTATGCAAAATAAGGAAGTAAATGAATAGTGGAGCCTAATTGTTTTGGCATATGCTTAAGTTTTGAAGGGAACTTTTAACTAGTCAAGCTATGTTGCTACAAGACAACGGTTTTGCCGCTCCCCAGCTAGAAAAGTCAAAGAGGGAGAAGATGCGACGGTTTCATGGAGATGATCTTGCTCTGGCATAGGCTTGCAGGGATGAACCTTGTAAACAATTAAACCCAAACACCCTCTAATATAAATACATAACAGAACATATCTGAACAGTTGATTGAACTCCTTTATTATTTTCAATTTCCTAATCTCCAACAACAATCTACTCGAAAGCAGGATCTAATTGGCAAACAACAGTGGGATGCCCCATGCAACACCATTAGACTGAACGACATACTAGCAAGGTTACATCGTCTGAACAGGGGAAGACAGGCTATCCCATCCACACGAGGTTCTTTACGACTCGCTATGAGTTGCGAAGAGTGTGGTTCGTAGATGGTGATGACCCACGGTCAGAAAGCTTTTAACGCCTTTGTACGTCCCGTTCTATTGACAAAGAAACAAGACTATCAGGAAATAGATGTTTATTTTTGTATCGTGGGCAGGAGACTGTGGAGAGAGATACTAATCTTTCAAACGCACAAAACTCAGCGTTCAATGTAAGATAATGGAAAATACAATCCCTATTCAGGATAAGAAAGCAAATGAATGCTTGAGATTTATTGTTTTGGTGCGCGCTTAAGGTGTGAAGTCAACGCTTAACTAGTCAACCTAAATTGCTACGAGATCTCAGCAACAAGAGCGAAACCTAGCAATTAGTGGTCAGCGCAGGAAGCATCAACAACTTAAGCGGAGAGGAAAGTGGAAATCGCTGCTATGGTTGTTCATGAAATTTCAAAGTAAGAATATGGAACTAAGGATGACAGCAGCATTCATGATATACAGCAGTGGCTATCTCATCATTTACGAGAGAGCAGTGTGACTGCTATAGTCGTCGCCAGACGGCCCCTTCCAACAGACCTCGCAAACGTCGGATATCGTCGGTCAATGACTATGACCTTCAAAAGTTTCGAAATATACCCCGGCCTTTCAGGAATCACACAAGACAAAACATAACTCACATAACTTCATTCGACCCCGTAAAAGCAGACCGAGATGTCTACCAAATCCTGAACAACACAGCCCACCCGTCCAAGGCGATGTTGTCTAAAAGCCTTCACAGTCTACAGTTGGAAAATATTCACAGGATCGCTAACCAAAGAGCGAACACTCAAATTCTGTCACACTTCTTAATTAGGGCCTGCCAAATCTAAAACGCTTTCTTAACTACTATGACCTCGGCCGACCCATTAAACACTTTTGTCGAAAGATTAAGCTAATATGCGTGCAAACATAGAATTCGTCCATCTTTATGCTCAGAGACTACATTTCGCTGGCTCCTGAAGTTGCATACCTATTATTTATGACTGTTGCGTGGAACACTACGGTGATTTCACTCAATCTACCGTGTAGTCCAGTAGCTATGGCACACACACTAGATACTGCCAAATAACAAACTCCACAAAGTCATTAAGGTGCAAAAGCATACAAATCGACAGGTTTAAACCAACTCGTCAAAAATATATTGAATAATGGGGTTGACTTACTCCTAATACTGTCAGAATATTAGAAAGCTTGGGGAAATATGAAATGAGAGAGTTTGCGTGTAAATACAGGATATTAAAAGAAATGTAGCACAGCTTCAGAAAGAGTAGACCATGAACGACGAATGCTCTTTTAGCATGGAGTGTCTAGACACGCTGATAATATTAAAAAGTCCCTGTCCACACAGCGTTTCTAGACTTTGCTTCGACAGTATCTCAGGTAGTACTGCTTGACAAAGCACTGTCAGAATGGAAAAAAACAATGTCAGTAGTCTCATAGAAACATCGATGCATACCTGAATTTTCCCTTTTTTATCATAAACCTCGACGGTCGCAAGTAACCACCATTGATCCATGGAGCTACCGGGGACTATCAATTATGACTACAAAGGACATTGGACACTAGTTCATCAACAAATATTGGACATTTGACGTTATTCTCAGGGTCATCCCCTGTCGAAAATTTAAGTCTTTCACGTTGTTTAGGTTTTTAAACCTCTTTCGTTTATCTGATTGTCCTTGTTTCATGCTTGCATCACTTCTTATTTTAGCCAGTTACTTTCATTATTAAGTGTGAGTGCATCCGTCTTGCTTATTAAGTTGTTGGTTCACCATTTTCTTTTACTTTAGCTTTCTGATTTGTTACATACGTGGTCCTGCACTTCCCCGAATAAAAGGTACTTTTTGATAAGACGTGAATCGTTACTCACGTTATGGACGGAGCTCCACCTTCCAAATGCCAGTCCAAGAAGCTGGCTAAGCGTGAAAGGAAAATGGCTAAATTTGAGGCCAAACAGGAAAGGCTAGGATCAGACTTCTCAAAAGTACTGTTAATTCCCTGTTCTGAAATTTGCAGAGTCAGCAGTCTGTGAAGAAAGAGAAATTAAAGAAAGAACAGGCTGTTTTAGATGCAGTTTTAGATGCATCTGGCAAAAAAGGTTCGTATGTTTCTCTTATTGATTTTTCACTTGAAGATATAACTGGTGGAATGCCTGAATCGTACTCTCCGAAATATGTTGAAGCTGTGTGGTATGAATGGTGGGAGCGTAACGGGTTTTTCAAACCAGAATTCCAGGTAATTTTAGCTGGTACATGTAAGGTGTATGCCTACATCAACTAGATACCTATTTTATTTAATAATGTTCACTAGTCATTCATTTTTCGGACCCAGATTTTCGCTCCTCATAGTCGTGTGTCAGACAAGAGCGCTAGTTTTCCGATTATCCCTAGATGTCTACCGTAATTCAAATTTCATTTGTTACTTACAGGGCCAGTTGCTAACAGTTTATTTTTTCGACCTCTGGTTTATTAAATAATGGCTGTTTAGATGTAGCCGTATTTAACTCATTTCATTTTTTAATTCGTTGATTGTTTACTTGCAAGCTCTATGTCTCTTATTTATCTCTATACAGAGATTGCATCTATACTCTTAGGATATTTAATCCCATAGATCTTATCCACTTCTACTTCTAGATAGATAGTTACTTCGTAAACCATATTAGTCCTCATTTCATGAATTAACTTGTGACCGTAATACATTTTACAGTCTACACTTATGGCCACACTGTCTGATTTCACTATGAACTTACTACTAGAGATAATACTTTCATCGTCTGTTTCAAGACTTCTCAGTGTCATCTATTGTGCTAACTTACGTCACATGTAGCATACACATGGTATCTGTCTGCCAATCAAAGGATGGATGTTTGTTTGGCATCCGTCTCCATTTTTTGTTGTGTAGATGATGTTTGCATGCTGCTGGCATTTCTTCGATCATAAATGTTCTCGAAGCATTGCCTGAATTTGTTTGAACCACCAGGTAAGTTATGATGAAGTTAGGCACAGGACATTAGGGAAAGATAGTCGACCAATTAATACTCATGTGACTATCCATCGGCTGAGGTTATTGAGACGCTCAATGCACATGCTTAATTGCCACTTATCGTAATGCACAGTGTAAAGTGGTGTGTGTGTGTATAGGGTCATTCATTGACTGTTGGTTTGAGCAGTATCGATAGATGCACATGCTGCTTGTTTAAAGTCCGCACAATTGTCTTAACTAGTGGTTGGAGACTGTGTGACATGGCTGGGAGAGTCCGTCACAACTATGCGGATCCCTTCATTGTTCATATTCTTTTAAATCCTAAAATTTGAAATTTTTACACATCTTTTTGTGAATTAGTTATTTCTTCTCGAATCATATCCTCTATATCTAGTCATTTTCGTTACCATTGATATCATTACTACTTCTGTTACTTTAATGTTCATCTTGTTTTGCTGATTGTATGTGATAACTTGGACCGATGTAAATATGCACCAGGTTTTACGTTTTGCCTTGAGGCGGGTACTCAAAAACATGACATCACTTCATGAAGTATTTGACTGTTAAGCCATGTTAGCTGGTGGAGGCTATTTGGTTCGTTTCAGAATGATATACACTATTAGTGGCTAAAGACACTAGGTGACATTGGTATAAATAAATCCACTTTTTGCCCTCCCTTAATTCGTTATCTTAAAATTGCTTAATATCCTTTTTTCCCTGAGCTAATCTTTTCTTCATATATCATATTCCACTTGTCCCGAATTTTCACTTATTACCATTAAAGTAACCACCACTTTTGTGCTAATGGTGTATAATAACTTAGATCGCTGCACATTTGCCAGGTTCTACATTGTTCATGTATACATACAAGTTCCATTGTTCTTCCGTACACATCTCTGCTTCATTTCTGTCTGTTGAATCTTATTGAGATGTTAATCTAGTTAGCTTGGTCCTGTTGTACTAATGTGTTATGGTAACTTTAACCTATGTGCTAGGTTCTACGTTGTTCATGACCGACTATCACGTTTCATTTTTCTTTTTTACTCTTTAGGCTGATAGTTTGGACAAGTTTGTTATGGTTATACCTCCTCCAAACGTTACCGGTGTTTTACATTTAGGCCATGCTTTAACAAATAGCGTTGAGGATGCTATTACAAGATGGCACAGAATGAATGGAAAAACTACACTTTGGGTTCCTGGATGTGATCATGCTGGGATTGCCACTCAGGTAAGAGAAGTAAAAATGGTAATGCTTCTTTATAGTTAGTCAAAAATGTACATTCAGTTTTCTTGACTACGAAGTTTATAAATGACAGATTTGCACAAGGATCATGTTTATTTGTGAAGTAGTAGCTAAAATACATACAATTATGGAATTCCATGTAGGTGAATAAGCGATAATAATAAGAAACCAGTGCAAGCATAAATACCTTGTAAATTAACTGATTCTATAAATGGTTTCGTACACTTCAGAATTTAGTTGGTCAACTTTCATCTCTTTTCACCTTCCTATTTTATGTCCCACAAATACAGCTTCATTTAGTCCTTTTAGTGGTCTGTATTTCTATCAAGATATTGATGATCATTAAAGTGCTACATGTTGTGAAATATATTTGTCCTTTCGAATTAGTAAATTTGACAGAAAACAATAGGATAAAGTTAAGTTATCCTCCAGTTAGTAGTAACTACTCCCAACCCTAAATAGGGCCGTACGTGGCTAAGGATTAAATTTCGGAAAAGGTGATGTCATCATTTTCCAACACCAGCTGTGTATCATATTCAAACTTCACGATATGAGTATGAAGACCTCTGAAGTAACAGTCTTCAGTAAATTATCCACATAACTTCATTTCTAGAAACCATATTTTCACGTTCAGTAACGTAGTAACTAATGTAGCTCAGTCATGTAACTACAAGTTTGTGTATTCCTCCTTTAGTTGTACTTTATAAGTATAATGGCTGTTAAGAACACTCAACTGTTTAAAAAGAGGTAGGTGGAGTGGTGCCCAAACCTAGCAGTGTTTTAACCACCTGATCATTGCATTCAACGTTTTCTTGTCATCTGGATATACATACTTCAAACAGTTTTATCCAACATTTCTTTTATTGTGTATAAATTTCGTGTTGATAGTTTTATAATCGAATCAACCTTCGTGTTCCTGTCTTCACTTCTTAGGTAGTAGTGGAAAAAAAGTTGTGGAGAGAGAAAAAACTCACCCGACATGATATTGGACGTGATGAATTTGTGAAAGAAGTTTGGGAATGGAAAAATGAGTGAGATATCATAGCTGTTAGTTGTTTGTATGTTGTCTGTCAAAAAAGCTTGTAAGCTGTTTTATGAGTCTGCTAAACATTTTCATCAATACAAAGAATCAATTTTGTTGTTAACTTACTAATGTATTACACAAGCTTATTTCTTAAACAATATAGTAGTCAATCTATACACCCTAGTTATAGCTCGAAGATTATGCACGTTTTTTTTCCAAACTGGAACAATATATATTATTTTCCAATGTAATGAATTCGACTGCCAAAACTCCAGCTAATATCTCTGTCAGTTTAACAGCTAAAACTGGTCAACCATACGTAAATACTTCTGTGCTTCCACCAACCACTCCCTCACTTTATAACCTTTCTGACTTTTCTTCAAGTTGAATGTCTACCATAGATATCCGTTTACAATGCTAATGACTAGTTTGGGACTAGTGAACTAAATTTCTTATGATTGATTTTCAACTCCAGATTTTTACTTTCATTTCCCGTTTCCTAATCTTACCATGTTAATTTTTCCTTTGTACTGATATTATGTATAACTTGGTTCTAGGCCACAGATTTATATCAGTTCCTATTCTGTCTGTGACCGGCCAACTGATTAATTAGTCTTTGTCTGCTTTAGTAAAAATTCTTGTGAAGGAGCTAAACGTTGATTAGTGTCAAGCCAGCAGAGCTAGTTCCTGTTTGCCTAAAAAGAGAGTATACTACACAAGAGTTCGCTATGTATTACTCTGAAACATGAGCTTCAAAACCAGAAAACATGCTTAACCTATTGACTTTTTTAATCATTACTTACGTATCACAGAAGGGTTGCGTGAGTAGTGCTGCGTTTAAAGATGGTATATTAGTCAAAATTGAGGAAAATAATTGATAAGCCCATAAATCCTCGTCGATTGGAGTAGTTGGAACATGTATTATGTACCCCTAACCACTACTTACTTCGCAGTTCAATATTATATAGCGCAAGGGTTAGCTAGAATATTTCATAAGATGACTAGATCAATACATGAAGTCATCGGCTGTTGGCCTTAACCATTTCGGTTGATGTAGATTACCTGGTTTGGATTCGTTCGACTAGAGGCTGGAGTCGTTGGATAGTGTGCTACAGAGTCCATCGTATTGGTACGCCTTATCTTCTCATAGATCGTAGGCTTTAGTATTCAATTTTACATTCTTCAAACCATATTCTCAAGGCTTAGCGATTCTTCTTATTATTGTCATTACATTATTTCAACTCGTTTTGGCATTGTTCTTGTTATTTCTATCTCTGTCTGTTATTGGTGACTTGAGCTAACGCGTTGGTTATGCATTACTTTATTGTGTCATTTGAAAGATTTCTGATTTTATGCATCCTCGCTTGCCAATGCACTTGTGACCTTAATAGGTGACGGAATAATGCACATGCCAGAGAAAGTTGAAGACTTGATTGAACCATACCATCCAGTGATAAGAGATCAAGATCGTTTATTTCATACACTTATATATCTGCAAAACTGGACCTCACAGTGGGGCAATTCGAATAATAATGGGAATACAAAACGAAGGAATTGATGGTAGTAGTTAATAGACCACGCGGGAGGCTCGAACGGGGTCAGTCAGTCATATACAACGTAGAACCTGGAGCATATGCACATTGGTCCACATTGGTACCATAAGATTAACACCACAATATGATTTAATAGCAAGGAATAAGGTAAATGTGTGTAAGAAACAATAGTGGGAACTAATAACATGAGGAGCGAATATATTTGTGCAACTATGACCAATTATGAGTCATGTCACCCAATGATAAGACTCCCAAGATAAGTGAAGTGTTTCATGCATTCAACTACTTCACTCCCTATTATGGAGTAAGAGCGAAAATACTGTTTCTTGTATACACAGTCAAAATGTAGAAAATAATATTGTAAAAATAAGTTGTTAAGGTTTAGTCATTCTTGTTAACTCTCCTGTTACAACAAACTTGTTAATTAGCACTTGTTTTATTAACTATTTGATCCATTCCAAAGTGTCTGTTTTACTGTGTATATTTATCAAAAGATTTTTGTGATAAACAATCACCATTTAGACAGTAAGATAAAATAGTGTCAGCTATATTTTAATCGTCTTGATATTACGATAGATAGTCATCTGTTAAGAGTTTTTAATACAGATCTTTAACGCGATTGGTCATATTGTCATAGACATATCTCTTATTAATTTCTACGGTTTTAAAATGTTCCGTCATTATGGTTCTATCGTATGAATCAAATCAGATGGATAATCGTTAAATTGAAAAGACCTGTCCTTAGTTTGTTCACTCAGTATGATAATTAAATCCGTCCCTTTCTATTTACTTTTTTAGTAAGGGTGATCGCATTTATCAACAACTCAGAGCTTTAGGAAGTTCTTGTGATTGGTCTCGTGCTAAATTTACAATGGATTCGTCTATGTGTAAAGCTGTCACAGAAGCGTTTATTCGTCTATACGATGATGGTTTAATTTATCGAAGTCTTCGACTGGTGAATTGGTCGTGTACTTTACGTTCAGCTATATCAGATATTGAGGTGGATAAACAGGAACTTACTGGGCGTACTCTGCTTCATGTTCCTGGTTATGATAAACCCATAGCATTCGGAGTGATTGTATCATTTGCCTATCCCATTTTGCCTGGTAAGCTTCTTCACTGTCTGCTTTTGCCCCCTATAACTAACGTTTATGATATAATTTGAGTTTGCTTTTTCAACTACTGAGAAAGTATCACCGACACTTGACTCGGTAGTTCATAACTGAAATCTTAAAATTACTCAATATCTGTTTCGTCTTAAATTAAGATTTTCCGTGTACATTTATGACTCATGTAGAAGATAGAATCCAATGCAAATATTATTTCTGGTTTTTTAATACTGTCGTCTACATCTGATTGTTTTATGCTGAAGAGACAGGGGCAGGTACCTTAATTCGTCCATAGCAAATTTGTTGATGAGATTATGAATTACGTGGTTGGATAATGTGTTACGTTGGCTAAACTCCTGCGTACCTTGATACTGAATGCTAGCTGGTGTAAGAAAAGCATTCACGAAGCCTAAATGCTATCAAACCAATATTTAATATCATTCCATTAAGTCACTGATTGTTGGAGCGAACCATTTTAGTGAGTCTAGTTTATCTAATTACGATCCATATGGTAAAGGCAATCAGCACTTGAGGACTTCAATTTACACGGCTATGATTCAGTTGCATTCACCTGAATACATTCATTCCTTTTTTTCAATCATGTTTTGTCTCTGATTATCCTGAATATTAATGATATTCGTTTTATTGCAACTTCCCTGTTTTTGGTCTTGTTAATTCCCCGCTCTAACCAAAGTGGATGACTTAACAGTCGATAAGCTTGACTTTCAAAGAAACAGATCTCATTTTCGTGTTTGACAATACTCATATAAGTCCAAGCAACCTGTATGTATCACTTGTCTTCACACCAGACACCTTTGACTCAAAGGTGAACATATAAAGCTATATTTGGTAAATAAGATGTATTATATTGTTTGCATTATTTTATCTTTTCTTTGGAGTAAATTCTCTTGATAACTTTTTTTTTCACTAAACCTTTCTTCATATAATGCTCTATCTATTTTTCTCGCAGATCCCGATAAAGTTGGGTCAGAAACTGAAATTATCGTTGCAACTACACGACTTGAAACAATGCTAGGTGATACAGCAGTTGCCGTTCATCCTGATGATAATCGTTATAAACATTTGATTGGTCGTTTGATCAAGCATCCATTTATTCCGGATAGATTATTACCAATTATTGGTGATACATTTGTTGATCCAAATTTTGGAACTGGTGCTGTGAAGTTAACACCTGCTCATGATCATAATGACTGGGAAGCTGGGAAAAGGCATTCATTACCTAGTGTAGTAGTGATTGGTGAAGATGGTCTAATGACATCCGCCGCTGGTCCTAAATTTGCAGGTAAACAGAACTATAGTGGCTTGAAATTTTTTGTATATCGTTTATAAACTTATCTTGCTGCTAGATTTAATCATTAGTGTTTATTATGTATCTTTTCCACAAGATATGGCTGTGCAGTTTCAATTGTACAGAGCTTGTATGGTACTTATTTTTCCTGAAATATCATATGAAAATATCCCCTTGCAAGGTGTATTTATTAATAAGCGGGCAGGTGGCTCAGTAGTTATGTTATTCAACTTTCATTGATTGCGTCACGGAGTCGAACCCAAATTCGTCTACTCCTGTTTGGATAGCTGAGAAGTGTCACTATACCTCACATCTAGAGTGTAGCATACAGCCAAGTGTAGGTATTCTGCTTGCGTTACCCTATAGCTTTCTTAACTTTATCATCCGATTTCAATTTGTCCCTCGGACTGTTGATGGAAACATTTAACAACTGTAGAGTGCAGCTTGAAACTAGGTGATTAAGTCATTTTTACATCAATCAAGTATATTTCACAATATTTTTGGTGAAGCATTTTTTTCAAGTTTTAACGGCTTCCTTTAAACTCATAATTGAATTGCATATAAACACATGGCTACTGCATTGTTTTATTCTGCAATAACTATTTATTCCTTACTATACAAATGTCAGTACTAAGTTTTTGTTACCCATTAAATCCTGTGACAATTTAAAATGAAAATAGTCTATTCACCTACTCAAAATGTTTACATACATCTACAGCCTTTACCAGACGAGTCTTATTGCCTTCATTTGCTATGTGTCTTATGCGAAAGTGAATGATCGAAAATTCGACGTTTACCACTTAAGCCGGATAGGTAGATGCAGAGGGTTCATATGGTAAAAGTTCGAAAACTATAATTCCTAACCAATGGTGTAAATGAGTTCAAAAGTCTAAATTAACGAATGTCGTACGAACCTATTTTAGTCACTGGATATCATAGGGCTACATATGGATTAGACTTGTAAGTACATACTCTAGGAATGATTTCCTAATGATAACAATGTCGCTCAATTCGGGCTCCCTAGCGGAAGATTAACCCACACGCAACCTGTTGTATACAAATATACAGTTACAGGTAAACAGTGAAACTTTGTGGAAAACGTTTAAGGATGTACTGTCTAACTGTTTCCACTAACTCGTCGAATCCAAATTCATGTAAATGAATTCTAAATATACTCTAAGCGTGAAAGATAATGAAACTACCCAGTCTCCCAAGATGAAGTTTGCGGAGTGGGGTTTGAACGTACAACCTAGTAGTTAATAGTCGAATGGTTTAACCACGAAACCAATATCCAGCGTAGGTAACTTTACATATTATATGTATAGTATGTTTAATGTAGTATATTAGTTTTTATTCAAACATCTAAGCAGAGAATTCTTCGGTTCAAAGTATCGTCAAAATTACTTTAAAACTATCCCTTTTTGCTCTACTTTTGCAGCATTCAACACATCACATTTATACTTTTTACCTTCTCTATAAATAATTGCATCAAGAATATGTTTTTATTTAGTCACTTGTTTGTCCTATCTTGTAATACTTTATTTCTTTGTCTAACTTTTCAGGACTTCAAAGATTCGTTGCTCGTGAAGCTGTTCGTAAAGCTTTAAGTGAATTAGGTCTATACAGAGGTGAAAAGGATAATCCTATGATTGTGCCAATCTGTTCTCGTAGTAAAGATATTGTTGAGCCACTGTTAAAACCTCAGTGGTATCTACGTTGTCAAGAAATGGCTAATGCTGCAATGAAAGAGGTTAGATTCCATTTTTAAGCCTCAGATTATTTCTTCGTATTGTCTAGTTGTATACGGATTTCACTAATCATACATTTCAATGAATATCTGGTCTACGTTGTACTAATAAATCCTGACTACTTGGTTAGGGTCAATTTAGGCGTTGAGAGGCTGAAAACCTATCACCGTTATTTATATTCATATCCTAAACCTTCAGTGCCATTGTCGCTTCATATGTTTCGACCCTAAATTTCATGAAAGCACTTGCTTGCTAGCTGTAGCCTTGTTATCATAGAGAAAGTGATTTCCTGTCTCAGATGCCTTCAACATCATACTTTCCTTCATTCAGATTTTAGTCATTACGTCCTATCAAAATGCCTAAATTCATTGACTAATTAGTTTCTTATCATGATGTTTATCATGACTGTTTAGAAACCATTCGCGCCTTTGAATCCTGATGTCTTCACGTCAGGCTAAAACTCCATATCTCAGATATCATTGCAAATCTTAATTTGATGTTATGAATTCGTTTGTGTTTACCTCGAGAATAGTTTTTCATCTTACTTGAAGCAATCCTTTACGTTCTTTTAGCGTTTTCTGCATTTAACAGCCTGGTGGTGAATACGTGTAACATGGAAGAAGCAATTAGTTCAGTCGAACAATAGTAAGATGGTATTATATTGGGCGGACATTAGTTTATTGTAGGTACCATGATATTTATCAAGTTAGTTTTCTCTGAATTAACTTTTATGTGCATCGCACAGATGCGTTTGCTGAATGTCTTCAGTATCCCCATTGGATAAGATGGAGATTCTTTCTTGACTCATAAAAGTTATTTGGAGGTTGTTTACACATTATCATCAGTTTCCTAATAAATAGAGCATATTGCGCATCAGTTCACTTTTATTTAACGTATAAGTTGCAAACATGGACTGTAAAAACAGATTGGAATCAACTACAGATCTTTGAGCATAAGTATCTTCTTTCCACTTGCGTATGGTAGAAAAGCCGAGTAAACAATACTGAGTTTAAGCACAGAGTGCTATGCAAATGTGGTAAATTAGTTAATGTGGTCGTGAATCATCACTAACTAATGTGATTAAGCATCCCCTACCTCGATATACGATGTTGAAGCGCGCGCCGATTCCTGGCTATCGTAGAGATAGGATGTACGGAGACTAGAATCTGCAAAACAAAACGCTTCATCGCTCCATAAAGAGGTTGCATATTAAACCTTGATACATATTACGAAAACTTTTTTAACTCGTGACAGGTATCTGAGGGTCGTTTACGTATTATTCCCAGCTTCCACATTCGTACATGGAATAATTGGCTTAAAGACTGTCATGACTGGTGTATCTCCCGACAACTATGGTGGGGCCATCGTATTCCGGCTTATCATGTTTCTATTCAACGTTCTGGTGAAGAGGATATAGAAGTTTTAGATGTAAGTTAGGTTGTTTGTCTAATCTCGTGGTTTTTATTTATGTTTGTATTCTATGTGTTATAGTCGCGTGGTTACACCCATTTTCCGTCTTTAACATTTTGAGTTACTTGTCACTCCAAGCACGAATGTTTAGTGATTCGAGGTAAGCGGAAGGTAACCGTAGACCCATATTTCGTGATCGTCGACACTCATCAACATAGTGTACTTCTGGGTGTCTACTGGGAATTAGTTCTTATAGAATTTGAACCTGTACGTTGTTCAATCATTTGAATTAGTGACAATATTGCAACCTGACAATCTAGTTCAACCAGCACTAAATGACTAAATAAACATAAAGACGGTCACTACTAATTGAACAATTTCACTTCATGATTTTCATCCGTAGTTCTCATTTGTTAACCATGTTAGCCACCTTAATTATGTAATTGTCTGTTAAACTATTGTATAAATCCTATTTTAGCTCTTACGTAATCTCACACTTTATAGTTACGAAACTTTGGAGCGTGTAACCAGAATTCGATTTCTTGATACGTTGGAGGGTGGGGGGCGGATTCCAGGGATTAAATGTTGCCCAAAGGCCATTTGGGTGTGAAAAGGTGGATGTTCTTGTTGATGTTATGTTTTCTTAACCGAGTGATTTGTCTGTGAAGCTGTCGTTGTTTTCCTGGACAGCATCAACAGTCCTTGGTTCAAGTAAAATTGTGCCTGTAAGGTGATTGTAAACAGTGGAAAGAAAACCTTTGAATCGTATTTCGTACTCTTTGACATTCGTTAGTAACGCGTATTTGCAATCTTGGCATAGCTAACCTTCTTTGTGGAAAACGGGTGACCGTACTCCTACTTGTGCAACATAATTTTATCAGTGCCAAGGTTAGGTAAACGTAATATTGGTCAATACACAGTTATCAATTAGCGTGAATATGCCTAGTTTTTATGGAGGTACACCCACTCTAATTTCTCAACGGTGGCGTTGCAGACTACAGAGATATGAGACACAACGTCTGATTCTCCAAAGAACAATTTCTTCGAGCTTGCATATACTAACTTAGATGTGAGGAAATAATTAAAGTAGTAACTTCCAAGTGAAGTATGCTCTGATGAGGCTGTCCAGAATATGACAACAATAGTTTCTTAATTAAACTACTTCTCAATATTGCCAAAATTATAATGGTGAAACTTTACTCAGTTAGTAGACTAGAGGTTCTAACAATTGACATTTAATTGCTTCGAAATTAAAAGAAAATTTATTACTTGATCAAATGAACAGCTTGTTTAAAGTAATTTTGATCTCAATAACTGGTTTATTCACAAAAGTTGTAATCGCTTAGTCAGTCATAAACAATTATGTACCTGACACATGTGCGTTTCTCGATTTCTTATACTACATAAGCACTACGTACTCAAATTGACGAGATTAAAGCCACAGCATAAGAAATGAAGAGGTACCTATTGAAGAGTGATGAAATGTAGAACTTAAGAAAAGATAATGAGCGAATACACCTTTGCCACTATGACCGATTCTCAGCCATGTCTGTGACCACTGATCCTGATTATCGTGTAGACCCCAATTCGGTAGAAGTCTACGCTTATCACCATGGCTCAGATCAGCAAACAGTGACTGATGTCATCAGTCAACATCATACTCTGAAGTACGCAGTGGGTAGTTGGACATACGTAATACATGTTCAAATCACTTTAGTCAGTGAATATTCGCACTCGGCTTTTAAATTGATTCCCATTCCTTACCTAGTACTCTGTGTCTAACCGGCTCACTAATTTTTGCGAATTTATTATCGTACTTTATTTAGCCTGCAGATCATAATTCATGGATAGTTGGTCGTACATTTGAAGAAGCACTTCAAAAAGCTTGTGATAAGTTCGATTGTTCACCAGACAATTTAATTCTCAAACAAGACAATGACGTGTTAGATACTTGGTTCTCTTCACAATTATTTCCATTCTCTGTATTTGGTTGGCCTGAACAAACGTCAGATTTAAAGGCTTATTATCCCGGTAGTTTGTTAGAAACTGGACATGATATTATATTTTTCTGGGTTGCACGTATGGTTATGATTGGTTTAAAATTAATGGGACAATTGCCATTTCATACTGTCTATTTACATGCTATGGTTCGTGATGCTCATGGAAAGAAAATGAGTAAATCGTTAGGTAATGCAATTGATCCAGTAGATGTTATCAATGGAATATCTTTGGAAGGTATGCCTTTTTATTCGTTATTGATCTTCTGCCTCTTTTTTACACCAAGATTCTTTGTATTATATTACCTATAGATAGCCATGAACATATGCAGTGATGTTCTTCATTATGATTATTCATTGCTCAATCTGGAATCTCATAAAAAGGAGCATGAGTTCCCTTTTGACTATAGAAACACTTTATCGATCCATCCCGGTGGTCTGGCTCTGAATGCAATCAGCTTTCAATCAATAAATCCACACTCTGCTCTGCTTACACAGCTGTTGTTTTCGTACTTAGTAATTGACTCCTGTTGAAATCTCATACTCTAAGATAAGTTGCTTATTAGGGAAGGTTTCGTAATTTTTCTAGATAACATCATCAACAATGGGCAGCGAAAATGTCTCAGCAAGTTACTAGAACCTTGTTCTTTTGTTTTCGAATTTGACTGGTTATAGTTACTACTTATACCAAGCCTCCCACCATTTCAAAAATCCATGGATCCATGACTCCGTAGATCGAGAGGTCCTATTTCAGTTTTTGTCATTGTGTGTCATACATTAGAAATATCTAAATTCATATGGAGATTTTCTATTCGAACATTGCTATTTGAATTGGAGCTCATAGGAACTGTTATTTGAATCATCAACGTCAAGTGGTGTTCGTCAGAACTGTCCCTTATTTCCTTCTATTTAATTTTGTCGTAGATGTACACCTAGATATTACATTCTCTTCACCTAAATTCTCAATGATTGATATTCTACTAAGTGTCTAACTTAGCTATTTGCAATAAGCAGATGATATAGTTTTATTCAGTTGATGTATTGACAATATTTAAAACTTCCAGAGTAACAATGTAAGTACGTTCTGAATGAGTTCTTCTCCCTCTCTAAATGTATATGTCACTTCAGGACTGGTCTGCATTATCACTTAGATGGATTGTAGAGAATAAAGTAGTTAAGTGTAATAACAACTTCACTATCATTGAAGTCTCAGTAACCCTGGGGTTTGGTGGAGTGGGAATTGGGATCTTTTCATTGATTTGAAAAGCTTGTTTGAATTTTGTTAGCTTTCGCCGCTTATCAAATAGCCGAGACATTCATCTGTGAAGCAGATAACTAGCATACTGTGCAACAATCCACGCCGTCTGTTGAAAACAGGTTGTGGAAATAGAAAGTATGAATAGACTGTAGACTTTTTATCATATGTTTCTTCAAAGCATCACTCATGTATCATGAAACGACTGAGTAAGTAATGTTGGTGTTAGGAATTGAGTACTAGTGAGAAATAACATATCTGTTAATAGCGTTGTAAATACTCATCTGTCCATGCCTAATCACCCCTTACTCGACACATAACGTTGGCTGGTGTCTACGTAGGATGGAATGAAGCCAGTCAATCAAAACAACATCATTAGTTCATGCAGTCGTTGTCTTCTTGTCATAGCCATATAGATAAGTGTATTATGCTATCAAGTTTAATTTCTCATGATATTTGCTATCAGTTGTCGGTGACAATTGTGTGCCGTGACTGAGAATGTGTGTGTATTCATGAATATGTATAATTAACAATCAGTCATAGCAGTGAAAGGGCATTAGTTTTTTTACTAAATCTTAAGTTCCATGTTCCATGTTTTACCTTTAAACTAACGGACTCATGTTATTATTATTTTTTTCATAGATTTACAAAAACAGTTAGAACATGGAAATCTTGATTCAAACGAGTTAATTCGTGCTCGTCAAGCACAGGCGAAAGATTTTCCTAAAGGGATACCAGAATGTGGAACTGATGCTCTTCGATTTGCTTTATGCGCTTATACAGCTCAAGGACGAAACATCAATTTAGACATTATGCGTGTACAAGGCTATCGATTTTTCTGCAATAAATTATGGAATGCTGTCCGGTAATTTAAAGTAATCCGAGTGTATATATTTGTTGATCGGATAAAGCGAAGTTAATGTTCCTTACATATTGATGTCAGTCGTCAAACTATTGACAATGATGTAGGTAGTTAGCTCGAGCTTATGTATCTTCAATAGTACACACCGATTGGGAACTTTAGGATCTTGTTGAATATGTTTTCCCTAGCTGGATGACTACAGTCTTTATTTAACTGATTTGATATGGCTAACATTATAGTGTTTGTCTAGTCCTTAATGCTAATCGAATTCTATTTACCAAGTTGCGAAGCTGTCCCTAGTTTTGGTGCAGGCTGTTACGAAATTTGGTTTGTGAGTTCGCTGCCTGCAGCTTTCATTCATCCATTTGATATTAAAACATAGTGTACAGAATACTAAGTCACTTTGATTAGTGACCACATTTGTAAGTTTATTACTGGAATTTGAACATCATTATGGAGTGAGTAAATTAGGCAATAGTCACTACTCTGTAACTAATCAGTGGTAACGGTCATAGGCCTTGTATGTGTGTGGTGCAGGTACGAATCGCACAGGGAGTATTAGTTCCCTCAATATTCTAGGTTTTCCATGCCAACTAACACTAAAACCAGGTGAAGTAGTATTTCTTGTTGACTACCTTCAACCATCTATCACTGTCACCATCACCTCATTCTTATGGATTGGTAACATTAGGATATCAGCAATTCTTCGTAATTAACGACTAGCGAACACAAAAAGAAGCCGAATATCCTCAGCTCGGAGAACCAAGGTTTTTCAAACATAACGTAGAATCATTCTACCCGACCGTTAACTACTAAACTCACACCACTGTAGCTGATTTTCAATCACTTCATCCATCCATGTCACAATCTGGAAGGAAGTGTGTTGTCGATAATATAACACTAATCGGACACTGACTCAAGTAACGCATATTGACACTAAATCTGATAATCCGATCAATGAAAATTAGTATCAGTAAGATACTAAGGAGGATATTTAGACCACAGTATTTTGTTTTTACTCATATTTAAAATACATCGCCTATATTCGCGTTTTCATTAAGTAATAGTAACTGAACAGAGTGATATATCACCAACCGTCGGACGCGCTGTTCGTAACCTGCTAGTATCCATCTCTTGTTTTCCAGCATTCTACTGAGCAAATCAAATATAATTAGGATTCAAATTGATTATCAACGTGCCGGATACTCAAGCCTTAGTCTTTTGCCTACCAACATGACTTAGTGATTGGGTTATGTTTGTATCTTTCTGTTTATGTTGTTATTGACTAAAATTGACCAGTGTCTATCGGTGTATGTACATCCTCGGATTGCCTCAGCGCAGTAACATTTCATGAGTGCGATTATAGTTGAATTGTGGCCGACGAGTAAAATCCAGGATGGGCGTTCGTGTTGTTTGAACTCGTCAGTTAGATGTATCTACATCATAATATTGATCTTCACACTAGGACTCAAACTCAGTCTTTTTGCGTCAAACTCCATTGATATAATCACTGTTTCCACTAATTTGTTCATCTTGCTATGCTAATGAGGTGTAACAACTCGAACCGGTGGGCCCATGTCCTAGGTTTTATGTAGTGCATACGTACAACTAGGCATTATTTAAGTAGTGTCTTGATTGATGTATTGATGGAATATTCAAAATCTTGTTATCTCTTTACTTTAGTCGATACACTTCATATTATTTGAATACAGTAGAACGATCATACCATTAGTTATCATTTCAATGATCAATAAAATTACAAATTCGTATATACGCCTCTTTAAGGAGTTAAAAAAACGATGAACCAACCTGAAATCCTTTAAATTTTCATGTTTGATTAAAGGACATCCAATTTTATTATCGTTTCATCGAATATTTTCGATTATTTTATGTCATTACACGTCCTTTTAAATGTTCCCTTATTGGAGAACACAAGATTTTTTCAAATTTATTCCTGCTTCATGACGTCAACGTAGAAAATAGTTGGGTATTAGTAACTCATGTTGAAATATGCACTTAGTAGAGTGCATATTAATGACATTTCTTTATTATGTAATTGGTTAAATTACGTTTTGGTGGGATCTACTTACCATTTCTTATTTTACTTCTGTTCTTTGTTTATCTTCCTTTTTTAACAGCTATGCATTATTTCATTGTTTGGATAATGAATTCATTCCACCAGATATGAGTAATTTAAATACTTTATTTAAACAATTGATACAGCATAATTTATTATCTGGTACAGATCGTTGGATCCTATCAAGATTAGCTTATGCTGTGATACAATGTAATATAGGATTTACAGAATTTCAATTTCCAATCGCTACTACATCTTGTTACAATTTCTGGTTATATGAATTATGTGATGTTTATTTGGTAAGTTCGTTTATTTTCGTAAGGTTTTGATCTCTTCTACATTTACATATTGGCATTATGTTATAACTATGGGATGTATTCTATATTACGTTACTACAGCTGCTACCTTGACGTGGTGGTTGGGCATCCCTATCATGATAACCTAACCGAATTATTTTAGCTGAAACGCATATTTCTCTAGGTCCTACTATACTAAGCAGACCCGTTGGAGATCCAAAGACAGCAACCTAAGTTCTTAGGGCACAGTCGTACTGCTGACTACAATGGGGTATGTCGACAGTAAGGTGTTTCCCTCGGATAACCAGCATCTGCGGCGAAATAGTCTTTTCACAACTGAAGAAAGAGGTTAGCAAAGGTTGACGCCAAAAAGATCACACCTCACCTTATCCAACGGATTTCTGTTCCCTGCTGTAAGGCTTTTTAATGAACGGAGCTAACACTTCTAAAACTCCTCATAACAAGGTTATCCCTTGGGCTCTGTGCTCGCTATCCCAGGGAACTAAGACCAACACTAACCCAGCTTTTTAAAGCTACTTCAAGAAGCAATATCCTTCTATCGTGTGTGCAACAAGCAAGTGAAAACCACCGTCATACCTCGTACAGCCTGTGAGGTCATCTTATTCGAGGTTAAATCCCAGCACCAACTTTTGGTAACTCCCTACGATTAACCCTCCTCGCATAACTTTGTCACCTCACATCGCTGATGCTAATGGTTCGAGTTCACAAAATGCTACACAGCAAGATGAACAAATTACTGAAACTAGAAGTTTCATCAGTGACAGTAGTAAGCAGCATGAACACAGAACATTATACTTTGAAAAAAATTAGTTCTTGAGAAGAAAGGTATCTAACAGTTTTAAGCCCACTGTTCAAAGAAGACAGAGTGAATACACCTGTACCACTGTCACTGATTCTCACCCATAGTTTGCATTTATTAGTTACAATAATCATGCCGCCTCCAACCAAGTAGTTTGCATCTACCAAGATGGCTTACACCAGTCAAAAGCTTCATTCGCTGATGCCATGTTTAGGATTGGTCGCTCCAGGCTTTCTTCTATTTTCATACCTCATGTTTCGGATCCGTAGGTTAAAACAGAGCGGACTACTGCATAGTACATTCGACCTTTGATTGATAGACGGATATTTCGCCTACGCAACAAGTGGCACAAGTTGGCAAAAATCATTCAAGCTTTCTGAATCCAAGCCATAATTTCATTTTACACTGACCCACTAGGGCTGATAAAACTTCTGAGATAAGTGGTCAACGCGTTCGTGTGCTTCATTCCCTATGACTAATTTTGGCAACAATCCAGACCAATTCTGAAGTGACATTTTACAGTTAGAAGGAGAGAAAGACATCCTAAACATGTTTGCATTATTATTCAAGGTACTCAGGCAATTATTCATATCATCGACATCTCCGATTGGGAACATATCGTCTGCGTACTTTAAGTTGATAGGTGGGCTACCTGGAGGGAGACCAATTTCTGAATATCTAGATGAAAAAAATGAGACTTCTAGGACAATGTCAATAACAAAATCAAATAGTGAGGCGAGCTAAGGAACACCACACTGACTAACCTTTACTTGTAATTGACAATTCTAATGACACTTCATCATGAGCTCTTATTTGATCTTTTGTGTTCGAATATAGGGCGTTCATAAGGTTTATTCACTTTTATGTGTATCTCCTCTATTTATATGTATTAAGATTTTTATTTCGTTTTCTCATACAGGAGTATACTAAACCTATTACTAAATCAAAACAGAATACTTCAGAAATATCCAATGTAGACATTGAACGAATTCGACTAGTTCGTCATATACTGTATATTTGTTTCAATTGTGGCTTACGTCTTTTGCATCCATTTATGCCTTTTATTACAGAAGAATTGTATCAACGCCTTTTACTGAAAACTAGTAATAGTATTGATAATACTATGAATAGTCTATGCGTGAAATCCTATCCTAAATGTACCGATGTAAGTGTTCTTATTAGTTATCTGGTTATTTATTAATGATATAACAGTGTATAGTTTTATACGATAATTAGGTATGCATGTACAACATAGAACCTGACATATATTTACGTCGATCCAAGTTGTCACATCTTTGAACTAAACACAGCAAGATTAGCACCAAATTAATAGAAGTATTAGTTACTTAAATGATAGTAAGTAAAAAAGTTTGGTTATATAGAATATGATACATGGAGAAAGAATCAGTGTGTTTAAAGGAAGGTATGAAGTCATTTTAAGCTAACGATTTAAGAGAAGATAAACAATGAATACACCTGCGTATGATAATTGAAATGAATTTTACATGGATAGTACATGAATCGGATATCAACTATGCCGTAATTACCCACCAATTGTATTCACTAAGCACATAAACCATTGAGTACAGATTCAGTAGTTGGAAGGTTAGGTATCTGTTGCTAATCCTGAGAGTCCTGGGTTCAATCTCTGGTAGAATCATGCATGCACATTGTAGAATATTTTCACATTGGATATTGCAAAACAGCTACATGTTTTTGGAGCTTGAATATAAAAGACTTTGTAATTGTATCTGTTATGTTTTGTTTCTTTCATTTTAATAAAAAATCTCTACTCATTTTGCCACCATGATGTTCTCACTAGGTAGCTACATTACGTGATGAAAATGGAGTCGAAACAGATTTTCATCTTGTACTCAATATTATTCATCGTATTCGTGCCCTACTCTCTGCATGTCATATACCAATTTCACTTGCAAATCGTCAACCGTTAAATGTTATATTAGTTGCCCCTGAAACTATCTTGTCTACTCTTATCACCGGTCATTATGTAACAGATATTATTGAACCATTAGGTCGATGTCGTGTTGTACAAATGGTTTCTGATCGGAAAGAGAGTAAGTTTGTTGTATTTGTTCTCTTAATTGGTTAATCAAATAGTAATATTCACAATTTATATACATCCTTCTCTGTTGGCAAGTATTTCTTACTTAATAAGCACTCTCTTCATGTACTAAGTGTCTTTTCACACAACAGTTTTTGCTTTCTTTCACATAGATTTCTAATCTAGCAGCACATAGATGATTGTAAATGAAGATCCGGTCCATTAGTGGTATAGACTCCACTCTACAGCTTGACACAAGATTGACTCCAGTGAAATCTAATACCACTGCTATTAGATCCTTTGGTTAAGCGCATGAGGTAGAAACTTTTTAGCAAAGTGAGATTTACTATTTCTTCTAGATCCTTGAATATAGTTCTTAGGCATGCAACATGCATCAGTATATCTAAAAGGTGTGCCCTTAATGTTGTCGGTAAAAAGTAATATGCACAGAAAATACATTAAACGGGGTGGGGATGTAATGATGTGGAACATATACGATATTTTATTCATCTTACTTTCACATTTGTTGTCTAACTTGGTTATTCATTATTCAAGCACTGTTTAGTGATTTTTGAAGACTGTCTGAATGAAAGTGTAACTCAGAAGTTGGATCGTCAAGATCACAACAATAAGCCATGGACAATTAGTGTATCTGTGGGAGTTGTTTCAAAGGAGAGCCGCTAATGTATTATAATACTGCCACAAGTTTTAATGTGATGAGTTACCAACATCATGATGTACTTGTTGAGTACTGATTTCACTTGTAGGTTGTTTTATTGCTCTTTGATAGACAAAGTTAAAGTAACAATTCAACATGATAAATTCCCGTAAAATATAGAAAGTTGAATTGTCTTATTTGTGCCAGAAAGAATCTTGTTGTTTCCTACGGGATAGTGCAGAGATTTGTTTCTAAGACGTATAATTTCTGTGGAATCCCATACTTTGACTGGACAACATAGTCAGTTACAGAAATTTCTTTACCGATTAACTTGACTTAATTATTTTCACCATCATTTTTTTTAGTTAACACTTCTGGTTGTGTTAGTGGAACAGTTTCAGCATCCGATGTTTTTTGGTCGATTGAAGAGTCGTCTATTAATACTACTGCTGTCATAGATGATCATGATGACGATGGTAATTCTGTGGATGATAATAATATGTGTTCAAATGACGATAAAATTGCCTCTTCAATAATTCCAGCTACCTGTCAAATATTTTTACATGTTGCCGGATTAATTGATGTATCATTAGAACAGAAACGATGCCAAGATCGTTTAGTTGAAATTGAAGAATCCATTAAAAGTTTGGAGAAAAAACGCCAGAATCCAACATATTCCGAGAAAGTACCAATGAAGACACAATTAATCGATAAGAAAAAGGTGATTATTATATTCCATAGTATTAAACTATGTATTGTAATGTTTTTGTGAAAGCTGTTAAACTATATGAGTTTATGAATTATTTTCTGAGGTAAACTCCTCATTATTTGTTGATAGTTGTTAATTTTTTGTATGTAAGAATGTTTCAGATGAAATGACACACATTCGCACGAATGCCAGACTATACGATTTCTATCGAGTGGGGGGGGGCGATTGTTAGAAACAACCGTTAGTGTACGTGACTAAAGTTCGGTTGTAGTAGTCTCGATGCATTATGCCTGTAAAGGACGTATAATGGCGTTAAGCTTTTGGTCATAGGTAGGTGTCTTTGAAGCATTGCTTTGTTATCATGGAACCTCTATGTGTAGAACACTGGATTTCCACGTAGGATACTAAGCAAAATTTGTAAATCAGTTGATAATGCTGTCAAGTGTGCATTTAAGGGTTAATATTCTCTAACTGGTTTCTTTCGTTGTTAAGTAACAGAATTACGGCAAATACTGCTTAACCGTGTACAGTATTTAACTACCCTGATATCGTTACATTGTCGGTAATAATCCTTTTCCTTCATACCATTCTCCAATCTTGCTGCCTAGCATAGTATGGACCTAAAGGATTAAGTGTTCCAACTAATCGGGTTTAAATATCTTCATACGTTGACGTATCATGTTGACTAGAGTGATATGATATCCAGAAAACATCACTTTGATTGAGACATTCTGGTGTCATTCTGTCACCATTCTCTACTTTCACACTACACATCAATATATGCAGCCGAGTGGTTGAGATAATTATAATATTAATGATAGTAAAATAGATTACGTTTAAAGAACATAATTTCAAAAAGGAGGGAGTGAATTATTGATTCGAGTTGCCACCAAATTAGCCTAATTAACAAGATTTTATACTACGATTTACTTCAGCGATAGGGAACGGAAAGCTATGTTTGAAAGAATAATCCAACTTTAAGATCTTGATGGAGATGAAGCGTGAGTACACATGAACTACCATGACCAATTCTCAATCATTTTTTTAACAACTGATGCTATTACCTCCTGCTTAGAGGTAAGCGATTGAACACACGTAATATTTTATTTGTGTTTATCACAAGTTGATGTTCGTCTGGTACCACTGAAAACTATGGAGTACTGGATATTTATTTCGTTCTAGTACGAACTCCTCAACAGCTTGCACCCTCGATTTCGTCCAAAGCCTTTAGGTCACACGGTGAACCTTTAACTATCTGCACCACTAGGTTAGTGTTTAATGGTGGAGTTCTACTTTCATCAATTTGTGATATAACGTGATGATTGTCATTGTTTCACTCCTGATTTGTTTAAACTCCACTAGTTACAACTCACTAGAACTTTAGGAACACAAACAACTAAATCTATCTCCATAAAACCACCTCATTCAAATACGTAATATTTATTTAAACCACCACAGTCTCTGAATATTTACAATTTCATTATCTGATTTCTCATGTTTGATTAGTACTATGCACCTAAACTTAGCGTTAACTACTCAATCATTTCATAATACCTTTAACCTTCACATCTTTGTTTCCATAGCCTATTTCATTATTGATACTGTAATTTGTTTCTGTTTTTCTTTTTTTTTATTGTCCTCCTCTTAGTTGTATGAATTAAACTCAGAATTAGATAGTTTAAAAGAAGTTGTCTCCAACTTAAAAGATATTAAACAAGTGAATGTGATTGATACTGTTTCAACGATAAGTAGTAATGAACTACTTTTAGATGCTTTATATGATTATCTTGGCATTCAACAGCAATCAATAGTATCATCGAATTTAATTGATCTAGAAGCAAAAATTGAATCTATTCTAAATAATGAATTAAAAGGAGGAGATCAAGTATGTCTATATTTACTACTTTGATATTGTATCTTAAGCTGTCTGTTAATGAATATTTATGATGGATAGTTATTTACTATTTTTATGTCATTTTATAGTAGTAAAGTATGATTATGCTTAGGTTATTTGATAATGTGCTAGTTTCCCCGTGAATGCTTATATGATTATCATACTGCATTGTCACTATGATGTCTTTTTTATCGATAGTGATCTTTTGCATTTTTGTAACATCTGACGAATTTCTCGATGAATTATCAAGAGCTTCTAACGTGTAGATATAAGCGTAGCATTCAGCTTTCATATGTATTCAATAATCGTTAGCTCTTACATAATTCATTTGATTGAATGTCACAGATTGATGTTGGCAGGGTATCATTGTAAACCAGAGAGCACTGGACAGCTGTTTCGTTCTAGTGTGGAACTCCTCAGCAGTGTGCACTCTAGATTCCGTACCAGGGGCTTCAGGTTGATGGCAGATGCCTAACTATCTGCACCATTGTGTCAGCATCCAATGGTAAAATTCCCACTTCCATCAATTTGTGACGATCATCCGTTGCCATTGGTGATAACTGTCTCACACCAGACAAGTCTGAATCCCACCAGTCACAGCTGTCCAGTGCTCCCTGGTTTTCAATGGTACCCTGCCAACATCAATCTGTAACATATTCAATCAAATAAATAATCAATCTTACATATTTGTTTGAAAAGTGGTCGTTGTCTGACAATAGTATAACTCCTTCATGGGATATTAGCTTTTGTTGCTTTTTATCTTCCCGCTCTACAACTCACCTACATGCTGTTGTTAAGGACTTGAAGGAAAAAATATTCCTTTACATGGCAAAGTTTAACTTGTAAATACAGAGCGGAATAAATTGAAATCCCGAGGAAAACAATCGATATAATCTACATTACTGATTTTTAGTTACAGTTCACTTCATGTTAGTTCTTATATCGACTCTTTTATTGTACTTAAATTCGACGTCACGACTTGACCAGAATTAGATAGTTATTGAAATCCAGGAAGCACTGGTTGGTTGTTTCGTCTTAGTATGGAATTTGTCGATACCTGGTGATCGAGACTATAACCTTCAGGTTTCGAGACTAATTATCCACTGAGCCAACACGCTACGGTTGATATTTCTAACTTGTCAATTGACGATGTCTTACACTACCTCATTCATTGGTACTGATGAGTTAATGTCACATCTCCAGGAATTACCTTCCTATGTAAGTTAGTAATTGGTAGATATTAGTATTAATTGGATGTTGTACGTTTTTTAGCCTTTGCAATATTCTAAAGTAAAACAGTGGCTTTCTTGGAGCATACGAATGATTCCTTCCAATGAGAATAAATTAATTGATTCAAAGAAGTATTCGATTTATAGAAAAACTGTTGAAAATAACTTGACACATCATCCATACTTTCTAACTGGTACAACTTATCCAACTGTTGCGGATGTATCTGTTGCATATACACTTACACTTTATACAGATTATTCTCAATGGATTTGTTCTAGCGATAAAGAGTATATTGTCAAATGGTTTAATAAATTGAAAACTTATTTCAATAGATCAAATAAAGTGAGTTTGTTTATTGTTCTACTTTTTCTGTTGGGTTAGTAAATTTGATCGTAAATGTTAGGTATATTCTACCTGCCTACTTTTTTTGTGTGTATTGGCTTCGGTTACTAGGCATGTTGCTAGGCCATTAAACTGTAATAACAATCCAGACATTCTCATTTCAGTACATTCGAATAGTATGGCAACAGGCCGAACAACTAAAGCTACTCTATCACAGTCTTCTTCTTGATCATCTCATTATAGGATGACTTTGCTATTGTACAATTTAACCGACCTTATTTAGTCTTTACATTCATCCGAATTGCCTATTTACCTTATGCTGCTAATTTTTTCTGTTTTTCAATTCTTATTGTTTTGAAATAATTTGAATTCTTTGTATTCGAATATTTTCATCAAAGTTTTTAATCCGCAAGGCACTTCTGGATGGTTTTAATAGTTGATGCTTTTAAAATTGATAGCCTACCTGCAATTCTGACCCTATTGTCTTTGAAAGGTTCATTTATTGCCATTGAGTTTCCTATTTTACACTTATTTTCTAAAAAATGACTGTGATCTTCAATACTGTCAAAAGTATGAAAGCGGTTATCCCACACTGCAGACGAGCTCTTCCGAGGTACTTAGAAAAACAGCTAGATAAGAGGTGGTTTTAACTACTCAAGAGTGGGATCTCACTGTTTAAGGCTGGTCTTTCCCGACTCCACTCCTTCTTCGTATAGAGGCAGCTTTGCTGACATGCTGGTTGTCTGAGGGGAACACGTTACTACCTCTAAACAGTCGGGAGTACGACTTCGCCCTCGGACGTTAGGTTCGCTGCTTTTATTCTTACAACCGACCTTCCTGGTATGGTAAGACCGTAGGGACAGGCTGTTCCTGTCAGTATAACCCGACTAGTTCATCATAATAAGCAAGTAATCACATTTAAAGTAGCAATAACAATTGAGACGTCTTTTTGCACTATCTACTACTATTACTACTGTTAATTTAATCAAGCGAAAGGCGTTGTATTGATTTTTCTGTAAGATTGATTTATAGACTCGTCAATTGATCCAATTTCAAATGTGATATATTTTACTCCACAATATAATCTTCCTACGAGTCTAGTCTTTTGGAGTAGCTGTGGGTTGGGAAGAAACAAATCGTGATATTCGGTTGGAGTACAAGTATCAGACAATACGATCCACACTAACCGTACCGACTATCGAGGGAATCAGATATATAATCCGTTTATGCTAGATAATTTAGCTAAATCGTAACTCGGACTATACTAAGCCGATAAGAACATATGCTTTAGTCTCATCTAAATGAAAACATAACGGTGGCGACGGGGTAAAACGAACAGACTTCACTGCAACCAAAAACATAACAGTGGCAACGGCCTACCAAGGAAAATGGATTCGACCAAATTGGAGATGGTATTGAGGCAACAGCTGGAATTAATCGACTCGAAGACTGTACCCAACGCAACATCATCTGTCCCTGCCTTCAGCGCTGTACCTTTAGTAGACGCCATTGCTAATAATATAGTGGAATTCATTTATGATCCTGACGCAAATGTAACTTTTGACACTTAGTTCCGTAGATATGAAGATCTCTCTAAATTTGATTTTGCTGCACAGTATGATGCTTGGAAAGTTCACTTGTTATTTCGAAAACTTGGCCCATCAGTATTGGATAAATACTATAACCTCATATTGCCAAGAGACAGGACATGTAAGTCGTTTAGTCAATTTGGTGATAACTCCATTGTTTAGTACTGGATACCGTTTTCTTAAATTAATTATAATGAATGAAACTCATGTTCGTATTATGAATAGAGTATGTGACCGATTCAAGTTAAAATCAATGACGGATGAACAATTTAAATCATTGATATTCATTTGCAGTCTCCAATCATCCAAATTCGCTGACATTAGAATGCGACTGTTGAATTGTCTGGAGCAAGGTCCAAAACTGACACTGAACGAAGTCACAAGGGAATATCAGCGACTAGTGAATTTACAATGGGATACCACACTCGTTCAGTCTGGCAGACACAGCAGCTCAGTTCACACACTTCGTCGAAAACATCACCTAACTGCCCATATGCATCCATCACGGTCTACAAAGAAAAGTAGTTTTCCTTCCCGGCCAACGAAAATCCGCTTCCATGTTGGCAATGCAGAGCATGGCATTTCGTCAAGTTTTGCCCATATAAGCACCATATATGCCGCCGTTATAAAGCAGTTGGTCATAAAGATGGCTATTTTCGAAACCAAAGACTTAACAGTCCGAAAATCAAGGCTAAAGCTAGTAGTTCAGCTAAATCACTGAGCTTATTGACAACTTATCAGATAAGGAGACCTGGAGAAAGAAAATTCATCACTCCATTAATTAACTACCAGCCTATACGCCTACAGACATAACGAACATGTCACAAAAAACTGGATCTCACTTGGAAAACCCAGAGTGCAGAAAATGGAACAGAAGGAAATAAGAGCATGTGGAGGTTAGCTACCATTAATAGGACAGTTTCGATGCTTTGTATCATTTCATGATATAAATTACACTGAAACATGCTACATCACTCATGCTGACTTAAATCTCCTCGGTCTTGATTGGTTTGATAGCCTTCATTTAGCAGATATACCTCTCAACTCCATATGCAATCACATTGAATCTGCTCAGTCTATGAACTACTCAAATGAATTGCTGCAAAAATGTACTGGTGTTTTCGAGTCAGCACTAGGATTACTGTAAAACCATGCAAGCAACGCTAAAGCTAAAGATCGATACGTCGCCAGTGTTCAGACCAAAAAGACCAGTTCCTTATGCATCCCTGGCAAAAGTTGATGAAGAGCTCACACGATTTCAGCAGCACGAAGTCATAACCTCGGTTACTTACTCAGACTAGGCAGCTCCTATTGTCGTTATCTAGAAACCTAATGGATCTATACGAATCTGCGCCGATTTCTCAACAGATCTCAATGCTGCAGCCTTAGAAGAACACCACTATCCTCAACGGTGGTTTTTATTTTGCAAAACTCGGCCTCGCTGATGCATACTTGCAAGTCGAAATCGCCCCCGAATGCCGAAACCTTCTGACGATAAATACACACTGTGGTCTGTTTCAATACAACTGAATGCCGTTTAGGGTAAAAGCCATCCTGACTATTTTCCAACAGCTGGTGGACACGATCCTTTCTGACATCAAAGGAGTTGCAGTATATTTAGATGATATTTTGGTTATTAGCAGGTCTTCTGCAGAACTCCGAGGTCGAGTTGAAGAAGTTCTACAACGAATGTCAGAAAATGGGTTCAGACTTCGCTGTGAAAAACGTCAGTTTTTCTTGAGGTCAGTAAAATAGTTAGAATTCATTTTCGATGAAATGGGACCCCGACCAGATCCAGAAAACATTCGTGCTACTTAATAAATGCCAGCACCTGCAGATGCCCCTTCACTTAGATCCTTCTTTGGAATGATTAGTTACTACTTATCTTTTGTCCCGTCATTACATCAGATGCGCCATTCACTAAACCACCTGCTTGGAAAGAACATACCATGGACTTGGACCAATGAATGCGATTCAGGTTTTGGTAAACTTAAGTCTTCACTGAGTTCTAACATACTGCTAACACACTACAATCCTAAATTACCAATCGTCGTAGCGGCCGACGCTTCAAGTCATGGAATAGGGGCAGTTATAAACTATGTATTTCCTGACGGAAGAGAAAAAGCAATAATGCATGCTGCCTGGGCACTAACTCAATGAGAGAGAAGATATAGTCAAATAGAAGAGGAAGCGTTAGTTTCGGTACTTGCTGTTTAACGTTTTTACAAATTTGTATATGGCCGTAAATTGACGCTCTTAATGGACTATAAACCACTGCTCGCTGTGTTTGGATCAAAATCCGGTGTACCAGCACACACGGTAAACCGCTTGCAGGATATGATTTTGAAATTCAACATCGTCAAACAGAAGAGTTCGAACGAGCTGATTGATAAGCCAACACCCAACAAACACTGAAGAGTCAGTAATTGCCACGTTATCCACTAAAGATTATGCTGTAAATTACTTATCTAGTGCCATTCGAGCGTTGCCGGTGACTGTAGATGATGGTAAGCAAGCATTGCTCAGTGACCCCATAATTCAGAAAGTTAAACAATTTACCACAACCAAATGGCCGAAGAACTTAGAGGGTGATGAGAAAGAATTCTTTTTCCGACATGAGTCCCTCTGCATTGTCGATGACTGCCTAATGTTTGGTGAGCGTGTTGTAATACCGAAACGTCTGCAAGCCAAGGTCTTGCGTCAATTACGTATTTGACATCCCGGGGTACAACAAATGAAATAGATTGTATGAAGTTTTGCCTGTCGGCCGCAAATGAACAAGCACATCGCCAACTTTGTGACTGTTCCAATTATCGACTAGCTGCCAAAAAAGTAAATAAATAGACCTAATACCCTAGCAATAACCAGAAAAACCGTGGACACGCCTACACATAGATTTTGCTGGTCCAATAAATTGTTACGCATCTCCTACTAATGGATGCCTGTTCAAAATGGCTAGGAATTATCCCCGTAGTGCCAACATTTACCAATAGAACTCTGTAAATACTGACGGAGATTTTCTTTTGACACCGATTACCAGACACATTGGCATCAGATAACGGGTTTTGGTTTGCATCGGAACAATTTCAGAAATTCTGTCGCCGTCATACAGTCAACCACTTAAGATCAAACCCTACTATCCACAGTCAAATGGACAGACAGACAGTTACAACGTAGAACTTGGTACATGCGTACGTCAGTTCAAGTTGCCATGCCTCAATTAGCAGATAGAGATTAAATTATCGGATCAAATCCAAGAGTAGGGGAGGTAGCAACAGAGTTAGTATTAATGGAAGGGAATAGAGATCGGAGATAAGATTTGAGAGAATATAATTCAGTAAAGAGAAAATTGTGATAAGTTCAGAAACTTAGAATTTGAAGGAAGACAAGGAGTAGATGCACCTGTGCCATCGCCAACGATTTTGAGCGATATCACCCAAGGTCTCTAGCCAGTCAAATGGACAAGCTGAACGTTTTGTCGACACATTCACTAGGGCGCTGAGTTGTTGATAGTTTACAAGGCTTCTTGTTAATTTATCGCACAACACCAAACGATACCACTCCTAACAAGGTATCACCCGCCGAAGCTTTGATAAACTGAAAGTTGAAGACAACTCATTACGCCATGCTACCACAGAGATACCCGATAACTTAAATAAATTCCCCAGGATTCGAATTTGGTACGCCAGTATTCACCTGTGATTACCGGCATCAACAGAGCAAATGGATAGATGGGTATATGACAAGAAGGCAAAGGACAGTGCTGTATGAAGTGACCGTGGGAAAAGACAAATGGATGAGATACTTTAATCAACTACGCAAGAGGTGTCCAAACCGATTGCAACTATAACAGTGCCCATGGATATTCTATTGGATACTCTTAACTTGCCCAGTTACAAAAATAAACAAATAGATAAGACTCATGAACCAAACTTATTATCAAGAAGACAGTCTAACCAATGCCGGCAGGAGACGGTGCGATCACAAAGTGGATCCCAAAGCAATGAGCTATTAACGAGGTGTTGGCACGCGCGTTACTCTCTAACTGAAAACATAAGTCTATCTACATCACAGAATTCATAAAATGTTTGCAATGTCTGAGAAACTCAAGAAGTACCAGTACGGTAGATGGACTGTATTTCCTATATGTACTTCAGAGGAACAAAAGGCGAGTGACTTCTATTAAATTCTAACATCAAATATATATTTAACAATGAAAAGTGTCATAACAGCAATACTCCTGATTGTTACTACTACCTTGACGTGGTAGTCAAGCTTGCCTATCGTGATAAAGCAATCGGGCTATATTGACTCTGGAACGTTCGTTCCACAAGGTCCTAATATGCCAAGTTGGTCAGTTAAAGAAAAATGAGACTGAAACCAGCAAACATAAGGTCCGGGTCAAAGTTGTACATCTAACCGTACAGAGATGTAACTACAGTGTCGTTTTTCGCGGACGACCAGCATGACAGCGATGTTGCCTCACAAAGGAACAGTGGCGTTAGAAAAGGTTAACTTTAAAATTATACACCATACCTTACACCACGGATTTCCGTCTCCGACAGTAAGGCCTTAACAAATACGGCACTACCATAACAAAAGCCTCTCTCAAAAAGCCCATGTATAACCGGTCCCAAAAAGTTGTCCTCTGGGTACTGCGAACACACTTCCTGGTCTTTAAGACTAACCCAATATGCTTTTCACGTACATCAATGAGAATCCTTCGGTGTGGGCAATCGGAAAATGTTAACCACCCTCATACCTCGAACGTCACACAAGATCACCGTAATTTTAATCACACTCCTTCTGTTCTTTATATTTCTCCTACCCCTACTTTCAAACCTAAATTTCTATCCACTTCCTCATGCGCTATCAATGTCAACGCTTCTAGCCCACGAAATAATGTCCCGAGTCTACTGAGACCACTGTAAACTGCATATTGGAGCATATTGGAGCATCCAGTCTACGAACGCTGTGTCGAATTAGGCAGTCAACCTCCCTCCCGTGCCACTTTTTGCCGCAAAATATTACAGGAGCTGATCACTTTTCGAATACCCACAATTTGTGGTTATAAAATAAGAATCTAAATACAATATTGTTTCAGGAAGTTTTTAGGTAGTCAAACATTTTAAGTGGGGAACCGATAAGATGGCGATGAGGTTTCTAAATAGCTACTTCGCTCTAGCTTGTAGTGACTTCATAGAGGTTTGTAATCAAGATTCCACATAACATTTGAAAAACAATCTATAATAATAGTTTCATGTATTAATTTCATTTTATGCTACTTTGGTTAAGACTGCGTAGAATTAAGCGATTTTGTTGAATGATTTACAATTCTCAAGAATATACACGTTGACTTGAAAGGACTTTTGCTATGTCAAAATTTCACCAGAGAACAGTTTAGGGTTTTTATTTATACTAAACATTTATTGCAGTATTCAGAAGGCTTCAGTTTTTTTTCTACACATTATGGTTTTTTGTCAATTATGAATTGTGAGAACCATTCCGACGCAATCACTTTTGAAAGAAAACCTTGAGAATTAATTCGTCATACCTCCTATAGGTGCCTATAAGTAGATGAAACCCGACAATATAATCCACTTACTAATTGCAGGTCTGTGTCCTCTCTTTTGAGCCACACACTAAGAAAGTCAGGGTTCGAATTGGTGATTCAGTGGCTCCTAGTAGAACCATCAGACCATCGCTCTATATTTTGTGCTGACAAATAATGAAGTAACTAAGTTCTTCCAAAATAAAAAAATATTTTCATCGCGTTTTCTTTTTTTACTCTAGATGAAATCACTTTTCAAGTGAAATGAGCTGTTGTGTCAAAACTTAATTTCTCTCAAAGTCCTTGAACCAAAACGAAAATGCAACATCATGATCTGTACTTATTTTTTGTCTAAACAATTGAACATTTTATTTATTTGGTGGTAAAAACTTCTTCTTTTTTGGATCAGCTATAAATTGAGAGTGCAGTTCAAATTCATAGGTTAGTTTAGGCGTTGTATCTTGTTGTTCTCCATCCGGAGGTTCATATTCTGCAGTCGAGTTGATAAGCTCTCCGTTAAGTTTTGGTGCACCAATATATGGACCAACTAGTGTTAGATAATTGTTTCCTCTTGTTACTGTAGAATTTAAGTCCTCTGATGGTTCACATTGTACTAGTTCAGGGCAAGGTTTAATAGCTTCCTTGTACAGATCAGGGGATGTTTTGTATAAACAATCTAGAGCATGCTGTTGAGCAGCGATTGCCATTTTATACTTTGTTATTTCTCGATAAGCTACATTTTGTTGGTAGTGTGTCCATTTTTTCCAAATAGTTACTCGTTCATCTAATTCTGTTTCACTAATATCTATAGGTAGGCGCTGACGCAGTCTGTAGAAATAAAAATAATAACGTTTAACATAGAAATATATCTAGCTGAAGATAAACGGTTTTCTATATACGCGTATTCATTCGATAGTATGATCTGAAAGATCAAAACATTATCAGCTTAAATATGAAAAACGGAGGAAGATATAGCAGGGTGCGAACCTGTTAGTAAATAATGAAAATTATACTGGTTTTCTTGTTATCGGTTTATTTACTCAGTGGTTTATGAGTATTGGTAAACCACCATCACTTCAAATATGAGACTTGAGATGGAATATAAATTGATATTAACAGTCTCCTTAATGTCACAAATAAAAATTCTTAAATCTTCCTTCACTATATGGCAAGGCAGTGTGTGAAACACTTCAAACCATGGTACAGCTAACACCAATTTGTCATAGGACTTCTAGTCTATTGCTTTTCCTCTTACTGCTCTCTAACAAAATTACTAGATTAGTCATAGGGAATGAAGTAGTTGAGTGCGTAGACTACGTTACTTATCGTATAAGTCCTAATAGGCCCAATGACAAAATCTCAGCCAGGATTCGGAAAGCTCGTCCTGCTTTCGTCGACTCGCGCTACTTAGTGTAGGTAAAATATCCGTCTGTCAACGATAGGCTGAGTATACTGCACAACAGTTCGCTGCTTTAACTTAGAAATGCGAAACATGAGCTAAGAAAGTAGATATACGTAGGCTCCAGGACTTTGATTATGGAAGTTTTCGTAGTATCGCCCGTATATTATGCAATAAGCAAGCGGGCAGTATTGGTGTTAGATAAAGAGTACTAGCAAAATGGCAAATCACTCGAAAATGTCTCGAACACTCATCAACTGAGGTGGTTGAGACATGTGTTGTGAATGCCTGCCGATCGCACAATGTTGGTTAGAGTAGGAGTAAAACGGGAAGAAAGATAGGGGCGATCAAATCAAAGCATACCAACAGTCCATGAAGTCTTTGGCTGTTGGCCTAAGCCATGTTGGTAAATGCAGGGTCAGGGTGATAATCGTGATCAGTGGCTGGAGACACCTGGTGATATGACTCAGAATCAATCATAATTTATTCACTCAACGTCCTAGATCTTAAGTTCCATTATTTCTTCGTACATACGTTTAATTTATCCCTTCCTGACAAATCATATTGCTGTGTTAATCTTGTAAATTTGACCTTATCGTGATAATGCAGTATGGAAACTTAGACCTATGTGCATAGGTGCCAGGTTGTACGTTATTCATGACCGACTGACACACTTACTGAGTGTGATAGGATGTCAGGGAACAAATATTTTAGCCAATATTAACTCAATTGTGTTTGTAAGATAGGTAAGAATAAATGCAGAAAATTCGGTTGGGCAGGTCAGTTTATCCACTTCCAAAATTTTCTGGTGCAGCTGTGTGGAGGGCTTGAGTGCCCTCTCAAAATGCGCTCATACAGTTATGCATTTATATCCTTTGCCAAGGACGTCTTACTACATTTATGCGACGTTACTAACGATAGTGAGCGGCCGACGCCTTTATCGATTTGGTTGGTCTGAGGATTTATCTAGAGAAGTTAGTAAACTTTGTTACCACATCAATAATGTACAGAAACTCCAAGATCCTGAGGTGTAATGAGTGATGTATGAGCCTACTTCGGTCGCCAGTTACTGTGAGACTGCAGGGTTTGGTATTGTGCTGTTATAGATGGAACCCAGGTTCAGGGGATGGTTTCCCAAGGATACCGCTTTTTAGCATGGGCGTCTTGGAAGTGTACTAACTCAAACAATCATGTCGACTTATAGTGGCGAAAGTGATCTGCAGTTTCAAAGTTCAAACAACAATAATTGAGCACCTGTAATCCGGTGTTATATTTGCTGAACATTTGTTTAGCTGACGGAAGATAAGAATAAGTGTGTGATAAGTGAAAATCTTTCCAAGGTATCTTACTTTATTTCCTTCAATAATTGGCGATCTCCCTCAATATCCTCAACAGGTCTTAACTGCCGATCGAAACGACTGATACGTTTGATTTCTTTTTCAATTTTTCTAATTTTCCTGCCTATTCGCAATTGTTCAGAAGCTGGATCAACTCTTTTCTTTCTCTTTAAGGGTTCCGCCCTAAATTGAAATAAAAATTTGTCTAGTTTACTTAAAATCATTACCTACATGACGATTGGTGATAAATGTAGCTCTGATAACGGAAAGAAAATTCTTGGCTGAGTATATACACTTTGTATAAACAAGCTGTATAACAATCTTCATCATACTACTGAAGAATCGATTCGTACCTTGTTAGCTTTACGAACATGCTTTTTTCTTGTGTTTTTCAAGAGTAAAGTAAGAATAGATTTTACTGGTGAGAAGAAGCGTACAGCTGATGCATACCTAAATGAATTTGGAGTAAAACACATTGGATTTTTCAAACACTGTCTTTGGCATTAAACAAACTCCATGCATAAATAACACATTGTAATTAATACATTATCTTATTTATAAGTTGAATATTTTGGAGGTAACTATTCCATTGATGCTATTAACTCATAGACTCATATGGTTCTAATCCCACCATCTACCCCGTCGCGCGATGTTGGCTAGGGCTGAAGTAGGATGGAAGGCTAGGGGCGGCCAAACTAAAACATGGCATCAGTCCATGAAGTCCTTGACTACTGGTCTAAGCCATGTAGGTAGATGTAGATTACCTGGTTGGGGTCCGCGTGACGATCGCAACAAATGGCTGGAGACACTAGGCGATATGGCTCAGAATCAGTCACAGTAGCACAAGTGTATTCACTCTTTAACCTCATCTAGATCTTGAGTTCTATTGTTATTTTCTAGACATCTTTACTTTACTCTTCCCTCTTGTATTCTGTCTATACGTTACCTCAATAATCTCGTAGTGCTAGTGTGGTATGGCAACTTGAACCTACAGGCGTATGTGCTCGGTTCTACGTTGCTGGTGCTGCTGATGATGATGGTTTTAATCATTCACAAAATCGAATGGTCTACTGATTGGGCCAAATAAACTCCAAGACATACCTACAATCTTGTTGAAAATGATGATCTGTGTAGAGTCTAACCCAGCCATTATGTTAGGTAAAACGATAGTTCGGCGGTTAAGGCAATCTGTCCTTACTCACTAAGTCATACACTCACACCCTCCATCTATTTCAGTTTGGTAACAGGATAGTACTACCTAATTCAGGTACATGAATTTGTACCCCATAAATATTAACTTAAGAATGACTAATGTAAGGCCTGGAAAAATGTGAAGAAAATAGAGCAACAACTGTGATAAAACAATAGTTCATACACTAAGGAGTTAGAAAGAATTGCATGGTACTGAAATCCGAAATCTAGAGGAAAATAAAGAATGGGCGCGCTTACGTTAGTGGCTAAAAGGGTCTGATTTTTAATCACTAAGACGTGTCTGAGTCTCTGTTTGTTTGTTTTCATTTAGACAGCTCCGAATGTGTGAACATCTTTTAATTAAGTCAGTTATACTATATGACCGCTTTCTGGGCAATATAGTCAATGAATCGTTAATATATATATATATATATATATTATATATGCACAACTACTTAAATTTGAAGTATATGCATAGCGTCTTGGAAGGGGTCAACAGGGCTCAGTGTTAGGGCCACATTATGAACTCTATGCATCCACCGAAAAAATTAAATTCAGTGGCAGTATCAGTTCTAGAAGGAAGACCCACACCGGCCAGATAAAGTAGGTTAAGTTATTGGTATACTTTCCACAAAAATTATAGTTATGTTTGGAATTTCATATAACACATGGTTTTATGAATGAAAACAGAACAGTAATATTCTACATAATCTTACTAAATTTACTTCTAATAATTCACACACATAGGTTTATATTTTAAGGGACCGGTGATCAGTACTTAAGAAATATAAAATACTATGTAGTACGAACCAATTCTGTACCTAACATCTAGGTTATTTCGACACATATTGACGAGATGGTCATTTGCCGCGTACAAATTCAAACACAAATACACATCCAAAACTTTCGAATTGCTGGAATAAATTAGTTCTCTTTTAGCTCACGTTATGAGGCCTGCATTCTATTTTCCCACGTTGATTTGGAGTAGGCATACAGATTATATGAATTATACATGGATGATTAGGACTCCAGCATTACACTAGTTAAGCACATTAAAATTAGTAAATATGATACGTAAAAGCACAAAGTATTGTTTATGCTCAGGAAGGTCTTAAAAGCAATAGTGCTAATTATAGAGATAACAAGGAAATGTATGAAACGTTTGCATGAATATATTTATGTAGGGCTGAATGTTTAGCCGTAAAAAGCTGTAGACTTATCTGCAGTATAAGAGTCTTCTTTTAACTGCCAAATGTTTTGGGACACATTTTACAACTTAAAACAATATACGTTACATAAGAACTTGCCACTTAGTGAATCCATCTAGTAACGACAAGCTTTAACTCTACCGCTTCATACATAACAAACTTTTCAATATTCCAATAGCTTTTCGACACGTTAGTCTAAACCAGTTAATTTCTTTGCACCTACACCTTCTTTTTTGAAGAAGAGCTTCCTTTGTTTAGTAGTAACTAGTGTGGGAATCCTAGCTATTTGGTTGCATAATATCCTCCGGTTGAAGCAGTTGGTTTGCGACTGAATTCGCTTGAAAGTAAATCTGTGTATATCTTAGATCGCCAAATTTGCAAAACTTGACAGCTATCACACTACTGGACAGTTGTTTAAAGAATAAAGTAACAAAAGAATAACAGAAACAGGGATGAACAGAGATGGGAGTTTTAGGGACAAATATATGAATTTTTATCAGTAGATGAACTGACTGTAGTGTTTAGCTCCGCAGCACTAAATAATATGGAAAAAACCTTGGGAATTTGCGGAAATATGGTCATTTCTTACTCCAGAAGGACCGAATTCCATGTGTCCATGCATATGCGCCCGGACGCTTTTCAAAAATCTATAGAAAACCAAACGACTGTGTTTTCACGACAATAAATATCGGAAACGTATTTGTTAAATAAAAGTTTTAAATAAAGATTAAGGTACGTGCTTAAAGACTTAATGTTAGTGAATGCAGTAAGCGGGTTGATTTTTCATATATATGAAGTGCACCCGATATATGACCAAGTTACTCTTGCAGTATTACCAGAGCAACTTCAAACTATTGGACCCACTCTTACGAATGCGAATAAATCAGAAGGCACTAAGGGTAAAAGAGAACTTATATTTGGTTGTGAATAGAGCGACAATGGAAAAGCAATGTCTAGACTGGCAAACTAGAGAGAGATGCTTTCCACGGTACGGCGTGACGTTATCTGGTGATGATGCGTGACCGAGCGCCTTCAACTAGTAGTGTCCGCTAAAACAAACATGATCAACATCAATGTCGAGGACCTATGTAACTATTTACTTTGGGGATTATTTACCGCTATATATATACCTTAAGTTTTAAAAATAACAGTGGTATTCTCATCGTTGAGTAAATTTTCTAGTTTCGACTGTTAAATGCACTGAAACCTACATGTTTTAGTCTTAATCGAGCTCAGTTTACACAAGGCATCATAAAGTTTTTTAAGGTTGTATGACTTCATTACGGCTATGCAATCGATTAGTGCACACAATGGAACTGCTGATAAAAACGGAGAAAATTTCTCAACATAATGAAAAAATGAAGTCATACAACCTTAAAAAACTTTATGATGCCTTGTGTAAACTGAGCTCGATTAAGACTAAAACATGTAGGTTTCAGTGCATTTAACAGTCGAAACTAGAAAATTTACTCAACGATGAGAATACCACTGTTATTTTTAAAACTTAAGGTATATATATAGCGGTAAATAATCCCCAAAGTAAATAGTTACATAGGTCCTCGACATTGATGTTGATCATGTTTGTTTTAGCGGACACTACTAGTTGAAGGCGCTCGGTCACGCATCATCACCAGATAACGTCACGCCGTACCGTGGAAAGCATCTCTCTCTAGTTTGCCAGTCTAGACATTGCTTTTCCATTGTCGCTCTATTCACAACCAAATATAAGTTCTCTTTTACCCTTAGTGCCTTCTGATTTATTCGCATTCGTAAGAGTGGGTCCAATAGTTTGAAGTTGCTCTGGTAATACTGCAAGAGTAACTTGGTCATATATCGGGTGCACTTCATATATATGAAAAATCAACCCGCTTACTGCATTCACTAACATTAAGTCTTTAAGCACGTACCTTAATCTTTATTTAAAACTTTTATTTAACAAATACGTTTCCGATATTTATTGTCGTGAAAACACAGTCGTTTGGTTTTCTATAGATTTTTGAAAAGCGTCCGGGCGCATATGCATGGACACATGGAATTCGGTCCTTCTGGAGTAAGAAATGACCATATTTCCGCAAATTCCCAAGGTTTTTTCCATATTATTTAGTGCTGCGGAGCTAAACACTACAGTCAGTTCATCTACTGATAAAAATTCATATATTTGTCCCTAAAACTCCCATCTCTGTTCATCCCTGTTTCTGTTATTCTTTTGTTACTTTATTCTTTAAACAACTGTCCAGTAGTGTGATAGCTGTCAAGTTTTGCAAATTTGGCGATCTAAGATATACACAGATTTACTTTCAAGCGAATTCAGTCGCAAACCAACTGCTTCAACCGGAGGATATTATGCAACCAAATAGCTAGGATTCCCACACTAGTTACTACTAAACAAAGGAAGCTCTTCTTCAAAAAAGAAGGTGTAGGTGCAAAGAAATTAACTGGTTTAGACTAACGTGTCGAAAAGCTATTGGAATATTGAAAAGTTTGTTATGTATGAAGCGGTAGAGTTAAAGCTTGTCGTTACTAGATGGATTCACTAAGTGGCAAGTTCTTATGTAACGTATATTGTTTTAAGTTGTAAAATGTGTCCCAAAACATTTGGCAGTTAAAAGAAGACTCTTATACTGCAGATAAGTCTACAGCTTTTTACGGCTAAACATTCAGCCCTACATAAATATATTCATGCAAACGTTTCATACATTTCCTTGTTATCTCTATAATTAGCACTATTGCTTTTAAGACCTTCCTGAGCATAAACAATACTTTGTGCTTTTACGTATCATATTTACTAATTTTAATGTGCTTAACTAGTGTAATGCTGGAGTCCTAATCATCCATGTATAATTCATATAATCTGTATGCCTACTCCAAATCAACGTGGGAAAATAGAATGCAGGCCTCATAACGTGAGCTAAAAGAGAACTAATTTATTCCAGCAATTCGAAAGTTTTGGATGTGTATTTGTGTTTGAATTTGTACGCGGCAAATGACCATCTCGTCAATATGTGTCGAAATAACCTAGATGTTAGGTACAGAATTGGTTCGTACTACATAGTATTTTATATTTCTTAAGTACTGATCACCGGTCCCTTAAAATATAAACCTATGTGTGTGAATTATTAGAAGTAAATTTAGTAAGATTATGTAGAATATTACTGTTCTGTTTTCATTCATAAAACCATGTGTTATATGAAATTCCAAACATAACTATAATTTTTGTGGAAAGTATACCAATAACTTAACCTACTTTATCTGGCCGGTGTGGGTCTTCCTTCTAGAACTGATACTGCCACTGAATTTAATTTTTTCGGTGGATGCATAGAGTTCATAATGTGGCCCTAACACTGAGCCCTGTTGACCCCTTCCAAGACGCTATGCATATACTTCAAATTTAAGTAGTTGTGCATATATAATATATATATATATATATATTAACGATTCATTGACTATATTGCCCAGAAAGCGGTCATATAGTATAACTGACTTAATTAAAAGATGTTCACACATTCGGAGCTGTCTAAATGAAAACAAACAAACAGAGACTCAGACACGTCTTAGTGATTAAAAATCAGACCCTTTTAGCCACTAACGTAAGCGCGCCCATTCTTTATTTTCCTCTAGATTTCGGATTTCAGTACCATGCAATTCTTTCTAACTCCTTAGTGTATGAACTATTGTTTTATCACAGTTGTTGCTCTATTTTCTTCACATTTTTCCAGGCCTTACATTAGTCATTCTTAAGTTAATATTTATGGGGTACAAATTCATGTACCTGAATTAGGTAGTACTATCCTGTTACCAAACTGAAATAGATGGAGGGTGCGAGTGTATGACTTAGTGAGTAAGGACAGATTGCCTTAACCGCCGAACTATCGTTTTACCTAACATAATGGCTGGGTTAGACTCTACACAGATCATCATTTTCAACAAGATTGTAGGTATGTCTTGGAGTTTATTTGGCCCAATCAGTAGACCATTCGATTTTGTGAATGATTAAAACCATCATCATCAGCAGCACCAGCAACGTAGAACCGAGCACATACGCCTGTAGGTTCAAGTTGCCATACCACACTAGCACTACGAGATTATTGAGGTAACGTATAGACAGAATACAAGAGGGAAGAGTAAAGTAAAGATGTCTAGAAAATAACAATAGAACTCAAGATCTAGATGAGGTTAAAGAGTGAATACACTTGTGCTACTGTGACTGATTCTGAGCCATATCGCCTAGTGTCTCCAGCCATTTGTTGCGATCGTCACGCGGACCCCAACCAGGTAATCTACATCTACCTACATGGCTTAGACCAGTAGTCAAGGACTTCATGGACTGATGCCATGTTTTAGTTTGGCCGCCCCTAGCCTTCCATCCTACTTCAGCCCTAGCCAACATCGCGCGACGGGGTAGATGGTGGGATTAGAACCATATGAGTCTATGAGTTAATAGCATCAATGGAATAGTTACCTCCAAAATATTCAACTTATAAATAAGATAATGTATTAATTACAATGTGTTATTTATGCATGGAGTTTGTTTAATGCCAAAGACAGTGTTTGAAAAATCCAATGTGTTTTACTCCAAATTCATTTAGGTATGCATCAGCTGTACGCTTCTTCTCACCAGTAAAATCTATTCTTACTTTACTCTTGAAAAACACAAGAAAAAAGCATGTTCGTAAAGCTAACAAGGTACGAATCGATTCTTCAGTAGTATGATGAAGATTGTTATACAGCTTGTTTATACAAAGTGTATATACTCAGCCAAGAATTTTCTTTCCGTTATCAAAGCTACATTTATCACCAATCGTCATGTAGGTAATGATTTTAAGTAAACTAGACAAATTTTTATTTCAATTTAGGGCGGAACCCTTAAAGAGAAAGAAAAGAGTTGATCCAGCTTCTGAACAATTGCGAATAGGCAGGAAAATTAGAAAAATTGAAAAAGAAATCAAACGTATCAGTCGTTTCGATCGGCAGTTAAGACCTGTTGAGGATATTGAGGGAGATCGCCAATTATTGAAGGAAATAAAGTAAGATACCTTGGAAAGATTTTCACTTATCACACACTTATTCTTATCTTCCGTCAGCTAAACAAATGTTCAGCAAATATAACACCGGATTACAGGTGCTCAATTATTGTTGTTTGAACTTTGAAACTGCAGATCACTTTCGCCACTATAAGTCGACATGATTGTTTGAGTTAGTACACTTCCAAGACGCCCATGCTAAAAAGCGGTATCCTTGGGAAACCATCCCCTGAACCTGGGTTCCATCTATAACAGCACAATACCAAACCCTGCAGTCTCACAGTAACTGGCGACCGAAGTAGGCTCATACATCACTCATTACACCTCAGGATCTTGGAGTTTCTGTACATTATTGATGTGGTAACAAAGTTTACTAACTTCTCTAGATAAATCCTCAGACCAACCAAATCGATAAAGGCGTCGGCCGCTCACTATCGTTAGTAACGTCGCATAAATGTAGTAAGACGTCCTTGGCAAAGGATATAAATGCATAACTGTATGAGCGCATTTTGAGAGGGCACTCAAGCCCTCCACACAGCTGCACCAGAAAATTTTGGAAGTGGATAAACTGACCTGCCCAACCGAATTTTCTGCATTTATTCTTACCTATCTTACAAACACAATTGAGTTAATATTGGCTAAAATATTTGTTCCCTGACATCCTATCACACTCAGTAAGTGTGTCAGTCGGTCATGAATAACGTACAACCTGGCACCTATGCACATAGGTCTAAGTTTCCATACTGCATTATCACGATAAGGTCAAATTTACAAGATTAACACAGCAATATGATTTGTCAGGAAGGGATAAATTAAACGTATGTACGAAGAAATAATGGAACTTAAGATCTAGGACGTTGAGTGAATAAATTATGATTGATTCTAAGTCATATCACCAGGTGTCTCCAGCCACTGATCACGATTATCACCCTGACCCTGCATTTACCAACATGGCTTAGGCCAACAGCCAAAGACTTCATGGACTGTTGGTATGCTTTGATTTGATCGCCCCTATCTTTCTTCCCGTTTTACTCCTACTCTAACCAACATTGTGCGATCGGCAGGCATTCACAACACATGTCTCAACCACCTCAGTTGATGAGTGTTCGAGACATTTTCGAGTGATTTGCCATTTTGCTAGTACTCTTTATCTAACACCAATACTGCCCGCTTGCTTATTGCATAATATACGGGCGATACTACGAAAACTTCCATAATCAAAGTCCTGGAGCCTACGTATATCTACTTTCTTAGCTCATGTTTCGCATTTCTAAGTTAAAGCAGCGAACTGTTGTGCAGTATACTCAGCCTATCGTTGACAGACGGATATTTTACCTACACTAAGTAGCGCGAGTCGACGAAAGCAGGACGAGCTTTCCGAATCCTGGCTGAGATTTTGTCATTGGGCCTATTAGGACTTATACGATAAGTAACGTAGTCTACGCACTCAACTACTTCATTCCCTATGACTAATCTAGTAATTTTGGCTCATGGAACTCAGGACTCTATCCAGCAATTGAAACTTTAGTCACGAAGCAGCACAGTAAGCATTTGAGAGTGGTAGTAACAACAGAATTGTATTATAATAACCAGGAAGGAATTACAGTATAAATTAGTGCATATATATATATAAGACTATGCGTCAAGAATGTATGTCTGTAGCAACTTAGGTTAACTTGTTAAGAGTTAACCTCATACCTTAAGCATACTCCAAAACAATTAGGCTTGAGTATTCATTTACTTCCTTATTCTGCATAGGGAATATATTTCTTACCATCTTATATTGAATGTTTAGACATTCTGTGTGTTTGGATGATTAATATAGCTCTCTACTGTCTTCTGTCCAACGAAAATGAAATAAGGACTTATTTTCTAATAACCTGGTCTCTTCTGTCAATAGAACGTGAAGTACCGTTTAAGGACACGCATTGTGATATAGGTGGTGATGATCAGTATTATGTGACAAATACAAAGTTCAACGTAATATAGAGTGACATACTGAAAACCACATGTTTAAAAGTACTCGTAGAAATAACATTTATTAGTCACACAAAAGAATACATATGTACAACAAGAAAATACATGAGTTTCAGAATTTCGGAATGCTGCGAGGGCGCCTCTAGTTTTACTGTATGAAAAGAAAATAATTTTGAATGACTTGGTCGCTCCTCGTTTAGGAGGTTTCTGAATCTTGCTATTAATTGATTACCCGCTAGTTACACCCATTCTAGAGTACTCATAACTTTCAGTAAACATGGACTTGCTACTTGTAGTCGATATTATAGATGAAGTCTTATGTAGGTAAGAGAAAGAATGCTGAGAATAACTGCATCTTAACACTTAAAAACTACAGATTGACAATAACGCACGGAATTATTTGGCTGTAGCTAAGCTGCAGTGTGATGAAATCTTCAGATTGTCACTTATGATTACCATCTAATCCTTTTGCTCTGTAACTATTGGCAGGATCACTGCATCCAGTGTGCACTGAGAATTATTCATGTGACCAGTCTGCATTAATACACTTTTTGCGCAGTTTATTACTAAGCCCCAGCATTCGCATTACCTAACTAGATCTTCCAGATCATTTTGAAACTGCGGTTTATTTATCGACTTCACGCCTAGCGATGTCACGTAATTCTGAATTACTTAGCTTCAATTCAGGTGATCAGTGGTTTATTTTATTACCCCGTCCACTCTGCAATTACAAATCCTATCGGTTCCAACACAGAATAACTTGGAAGAAGTGGAGTAAAATCTGCATCTGGTATGAGCCAAGTTTACGTGATCACCACTATGTTAGGCTTGATTCATATCACAAGGAGATTTGTTTCAGACATACTTGCGGAATACGTTCCGGGCCTCAGAGTTACCAGCCGAGGTAACCACACAGGTCTTGGGAGTATTATCATTTAAAACCATATCAGTAAACCCTGAAATTTCATCTTTTCTTCTCCATTCTGCAACCTCAAGTGGTCAGTTAGCCGAATGTCTGTGATCCATCTAAGGATATTGTAAGCATTATTCAACACTGTTTCTCATCCTTTGTGCATGACTATTTTTACAATTCGTCTGATTTGTGATTTGTCATCAACCCACTTACCATATCTGATCACTTTATAGTATATTCTCCGTACACCGTACCAAGTAATGCACGTGGAATAACTCACTCAACTAATTAAAGTTCGCAGGTGTAACGTTAGACAAGCTCTGGGATTTTGACTTCTCCAAGTTCCCTAGAACTAATCTGTAAGAAGAACGAATGTCTTCGCAGTTCGCTTTAAGGCCTTTGGAACTGTCTTGATCGTCTCCTTGAAATCTACTGCCGGAACTTTCCCTTTTACTGTTTTATCTTATGTATGTACCGATTCTAGTACAGTGAAGCATCGTTCCCGTGGAGGATATATTATGTCTTCGCATTCTGCTTAGTTGTACTTATTCTTAGCCATAACTGTACTAATTGAGAGTAGTGTTTTGCCCTCTATATCTGGTTTTGATTTAACTTATACCTTGAATAAGTACAATAATGTTTCCTCTCCGTGCTAAACTTAGGCGTAGCTGGTAAGGTTTTAGTTAAAATTGAGTCATTTCATGAGTATTAATTTTGGTTTCAACAGAGCAGCTGTCATTGCCATTCTTGTGAAAATTATCGCCATCTTTACAACATGTTACTTCTTTTACTACGCTAAAAGTGAAATGGCGTCCAATAGCAGATGGTTTGAATTATGAAAACAGCAGTACGGTTGCAGGCTTTGTTTCACAGTTTGTGTGCAGCTGCTGCTAAATTAATATGCATATCTTTACACTAACCTATTCGCCATTACATTTAATGCCAGTTTCACCGGATAATAGGATTCGTAAGCACACTTTTTGAAGCCTTCTGTAAGTGATGAACATTAGTTACTGAACAAAACTGCCACTATCATACTTCCATAAATGCTACAGTTAATGCAGAGAAACCTGTAGATATAAATTATTTATTTATTTATTTATTTATTTATTTATTTATTTATTTATTTATTTATTTATTTATTTATTTATTTATTTATTTATTTATTTATTTATTTATTTATTTATTTATTTATTTATTTATTTATTTATTTATTTATTTATTTATTTATTTATTTATTTATTTATTTATTTATTTATTTATTTATTTATTTATTTATTTATTTATTTATTTATTTATTTATTTATTTATTTATTTATTTATTTATTTATTTATTTATTTATTTATTTATTTATTTATTTATTTATTTATTTATTTATTTATTTATTTATTTATTTATTTATTTATTTATTTATTTATTTATTTATTTATTTATTTATTTATTTATTTATTTATTTATTTATTTATTTATTTATTTATTTATTTATTTATTTATTTATTTATTTATTTATTTATTTATTTATTTATTTATTTATTTATTTATTTATTTATTTATTTATTTATTTATTTATTTATTTATTTATTTATTTATTTATTTATTACAGAAATCACGCCAGTTTACAGGCATGGTCATTATGATACAGAAAGTTTAACTCTTTTACAATAGAACACAAAGTTTTTGCGAAATGAATGCTTGACTAATAATACCATTTACAAGACAAGCTGGAAGATACATTTCATTCTTGAGTTTTCAGGAATGTATTAGTAGAGAACACTTATTAATATATGTAATCAATTCAAAAAAGGAGTGTCAAAGACGCGACACAAGGAAGATTTAGATACCACACAGTTGTTTGAAATAGTCTATTGTGGCGTCAAGTACGAACATGTCCTTGTGTGGGACGGCACCTTGTAGGTGGACGATGGAGATTGGAGGTAACACATTAAAGCATCATGGGCAGATCACTAAGATGCAATTTCCTTTTTAGCGTGGACTTTGGGTTATATTTTCAGCGTGACACGATAGTTGGGAACTGAAAAGATAAAGAAAAGGAACAAGCGAAAACGCGAGAGGGCACAGAATCAGTTAAGTACATCTGATTATAGTGAGACCTAAAGTGTACATATTGGATTAACTAAATCTCATTTGTTACTCGACTTTTTTATTCTGGGAAACGTCAACTGATACTAGAGATAACTATGGTAAATTTCAGATCTACTTTATCCTATAAGATAAAGTATGGGGGAATAAAGACATACTACATCACCTCTAAGAAGTGCATAGACATTACGAGTTTCCAAAGCACTCTCTTCTAGGTAGAAACGTTCTATTGCCTGTAGGTGAATAATTAAAAAGTTTTTAAAGTCTACAAGTGCTTTTTATTGTTTAGTCGAATTATAAGTAGAATTAAATGCCAGGAGGTCCATTGATAAATGTACCATAGTCTATATAAGTTGTGTTAAGTAAGTTACAGATGCCGGCATTGTCCAAGTGTAGGTTTATTGCCAATCTAAACTGTGACAATGAGTTAGGTTGTCGTATGCTTTCTGGTAACCGGTTTCAAAGGTTAGCATAACGTGCAACAAAGAAGGAGGATTTTAGCTTACTAGTGGCTCTCTGCACTGTTACCAGAGAGTTTTGGTTCCGCAAGTCATACTTATGTTTTCCAGCAAATGTCAAGGCAGTACAATCTGTTATAATATCTTTATGAAGAATTTTAAAGAGTATAGTAAGATTAAGTTTAATCCTTCTGACCCATAAAGGGTCTAACTTCCAAGCACAGCATCTAGCATCATAGGGTCGGCCAGGGGTTAATAGTCTAGTAAGATGCCGTTGAACTTTCTCTATTTTTTGCCGATCTAGTGAACGCATGCAACTATATATAATTGGGCAGTACTCAAGTAGAGGTCTAACACAAGTTTTCTAAAGAATAACTTTAGATTCGCTAAGACGATAGTTACGATGAATAAAACCAATAAGTCTACGGGCTTTAGAGACCTGTGATGAAGCATGCTCGGTAAAGGATGGACTTTTTGAATACCTTACTCCTAAATCACGGACGTCATTTAGATGACGAAATTCATGTTCGTTAAGGTGTAGGTTAATCTCGGGGTTAGATTCTCCGAAACATAGGTACCCTGACTTTTGTGTGTTAAGGGGAAGAAACCATTTATCACACCATTTGCTTAGTTTATTGAGATCTCTCTGTATTATGTCGTTAATATTTCGACCTTCATCTGGGTTGAATGTATAGACAACTTTGAGGTCGTCCGCAAACATAAAGGTCTTACCCTCTTGAAAACAGTGGCATATGTCATTAACATACATGTAGCGGTAAATAATCCCCAAAATAAATAGTTACATAGGTTTCGACATTGATGCTGACCATGTTTGTTTTAGCCGACACTACTAAGTTGAAGGCGCTCGGTCACGCATCACGACCAGATCTCGCCACGCCGTACCGAAACAAGCAACCCTCTCTAGTTTGCCAGCCTAGACGTTGCTAACCCATTGCCGCTCCATTCCCGATCAAATATAACTTCTCTTCCATCCTTCATTGCCTTCTGATTTCTTCTCATTCGTAAGAGTGGGTTCAATCGTTAGAAGTTGCTCTGGTAATAATCCAAACGTAACTTGGTCATATACCGTGTGCAACTTCATTGGTGAGCCCGACGTGATCTGGACACGTTCAAAACTGTGAGTTCCTTCCTGTTTGTCGTTTTTAACAGTATTTTTGGTGTGATTATCATTTTTTTTTGGCACGTTTTAATCGCATTTATTTTTATATATTGCATTTATAGCATGACTGATCAGACTCCTAAGTTCATTAAGATTAAAACTCCCACACCCCCGAACTTCCAGCTCATTCCTTTCTGGACAGAAAACATAGAAGCTTGGTTCTGCTACGCAGAAGCCGAGTTTCGAGACCACGCTGTGACAGATCCACGTGTTCAATTCCTTGCCGTCGTAAGGTCACTTCCGCGTGAATTGAACAGGTACGTCACCCCTTCCTTTTTCAGCCCTGACTGTCTAGAACCTTATGACCAACTCAAAAGATCGATTCTCAAACGCGGAGACTTGTCCGATAGACAACGGCTTGATGAGTTGTTCCACACCATCGAGCTAGGTAGTGGTTCAGCAACGGAAATGTTGACGCGCATGCGAGAGGTAATTGGTCAACGCACCTTCGACGAAGGTCTTTTCCGTCAACTCTTCTTATCAAAACTGCCACAACAAGTGCAAGCAGTTCTGGTAACGTTTAATAACAACCCAGTAGATGAACTAGCCTCATCTGCTGATCGAATTCTGGAGATCACCAGAACTCGCGACAATCAGGTTTATTCCATTACCGAAAAACCTCAGGCCACCGAAAACGAAGTAACGAAATTGTGTAATGCTCTTTCGCGTTTTCTTGACCTGAAGGAAAGACACCGACCGGACGATTCTCGTCGACGAAGTACGTCACGGAGAAGGTCGTCGTCTCGACCTCGACGAAACGAAAATTCACATTGGTGTTGGTACCACAACACCTATGGGAAAAATTCCAAGAAGTGTAGAGACCCCTGTTGTTTCCCTAGACATAAACCGATTGTTGACGCATCGGGAAACTACCCCGCCGGCACGCGTTAGCGGCAACCGTAGCCGGTGGAAGCAGCCGCCTGTTATTTATCACTGATGTGATAACGAAGGTTCGCTACCTCGTCGATACTGGCGCAGAAGTTAGCGTTCTTCCTGCAGCTCCATCTGATCGCCACCATGAAGCTGCGTTCGATTTACAGGCAGCCGATGGAAAACACATAGCTACGTATGGCAAACGTTACGTCTACTTAAACGTGGGTTTACGAAAACCCATACACTGGATTTTCACCATCGCCGATGTGAAAATACCCATCATAGGCATGGATTTACTTAGCCACCACAACTTGCTTGTGGACCCTAGTAAAAAGAGATTAGTGGATAGTAACACAAATCTATACGTTAGTGGAACCGTGGCTACAGGTTGTAGCTTATGTCCTCTTCGTTTTAAACATTTAATTAACCCTTATTTTCAGCCGATACTCGACAAGTATCCAGATCTGAATAAGACGTCATCGAAATTATCATGTGTAACCAGCAATGTTACACATCACATCACGACTACAGGTCAACCTGTATTCTCCAAAGCACGCCGACTCGCGCCTGAGAAACTAAGGATTGCGAAAAACGAATTCGATCATATGATTGACTTGGGAATAATTCGACCTTCCAGTAGTCCATGGTCATCTCCATTACATATGGTTCCGAAGAAAGATAGAAATGACTGGCGTCCCACCGGTGATTACCGACGTCTTAACGCCCAAACTACGCCTGATCGTTACCCTTTACCGCATATCCACGATTTAACGGCCACTCTGAAGGGAATGACAATATTTTCAAAACTCGACTTGGTAAAGGCGTACAACCAAATACCGATGTCTGAAAATGATATTCCGAAAACCGCTATCGTAACTCCATTTGGCCTTTACGAATTCCTACGAATGCCTTTTGGGTTGAGGAACGCAGCACAAACATTCCAACGCTTCATTGATGACGTGTTCCGCGGGCTTGACTATGTCCATGCATACGTCGACGACTGCCTGATAGCAAGTCCAGACGAGGTAACACATATGAAACACTTGGACACAGTCTTTAGTAGACTGCAGCAATATGGAGTAACCATAAACATACAGAAATGCCAAATCGGAACAACCTCGTTGGACTTCCTGGGGCATACTATTGATGCGAATGGTATACAACCCCAAAAACACAAGGTGGCGGCTATTCTGGAATACCCGGAACCAACCACCATCAAGCAGTTGCGAGCTTTCAATAGACTGGTAAGTTTCTACAGACGGTTTATACCGAACTGTGCATCTGTCATAAAACCACTAACGGATCAGCTTCGTGGAAATAAAAAAGTGGTCACAATGGATGCAGACTCAAAGAAAGCCTTTACTGCGACTAAAGAAGCAATAGCCAATGTGACTATGCTGGCACATCACAATACCGAAGCCCCTGTCAGCATCGCGGTTGACGCATCTGACTCAGCGATTGGCGCAGTTCTGCAACAATGGATTGGCCAAGTTTGGCAACCTTTAGCATTCTTCTCAAGACGACTAAACGATACCGAATCAAGATACAGCACTTTTGGTCGTGAACTGCTAGCCATGTACTGTGCTGTGCGACATTTTCAACATTCCATCGAAGGCCGGGAATTTACAATATTCACCGACCATAAACCACTGACGTTTTCTATGAGGTCATCTTCAGATAAGTACTCTCCGCGAGAGTCGCGTCATCTAGACTACATTTCCCAGTTCTCTACTGATATACGACATATATCTGGGGCTAACAATGTAGTTGCCGAAGCCTTATCACGAATACATGCCTTGAATCGTATCCAAGGAATCGACCTTGTTGAACTAGCTCGGCTTCAAAATGAAGACAATGATCTTCATCACGAGTTATCCACAACAACGCTTAAACTCCAAACAAAGACGATTGGAAAGGGTAAGAACACTTTAATTTGTGATTATTCTACAGGTACAGCCCGTCCAATCGTTCCCAAGAGTTATCGACGAATCATCTTCGACACATTGCACAACCTCTCTCATCCTGGAGTTCGTGCTACGTCTAAACTAATTGCTCAGAGATTCTGCTGGCCAAGGATGAATAAGGACATCAAAGAATGGGCACGCTCCTGTGTGGCATGTCAAAAGAGCAAAGTAATTCAGCACAATAAATGTCCTCTAGGCACTTTTCCAACTCCCGACGCTCGATTCAACCACGTCCACCTTGATTTGGTAGGGCCCTTACCTGAATCAAATGGATTTTCTTATCTTTTGACATGCGTGGACCGTTTTACACGCTGGCCAGAAGCGATTCCCTCAAAAGACATCACTACTGAAACGATTGCTCGTGCTTTCGTCGAACGATGGATAGCGAACTTTGGTTGTCCATCTACAATTACGACAGACCGTGGACGTCAGTTTGAATCTGGATTGTTCCACTCTCTGACAAAACTTCTTGGAGCGACGCGCTTCCGAACAACAGCCTACCATCCACAATCTAACGGTTTGGTAGAAAGATTTCATCGACAGCTGAAAGCATCACTTTCAGCTACAAACATGCCGCAGTGGACAGAGGCTTTGCCACTAGTCTTACTCGGTATCCGAAGCATGGTAAAAGAAGATGTCGGGTGCAGCGTGTCTGAACTAGTTTACGGAACGACTCTTCGATTACCAGGTGAGTTTGTGGAAACCGCTTCCACCTCGACAAACTTGGATATAAATTCTTACGTGAACCGGCTTACAAATGCTATGCGTTCAGTTAAGCCAGTTCAAACTCGACGACAATCGACAGACACTTTCATCCAACCCGCCTTAAAATATAGTACACACGTTTTTGTACGTCGTGACGCTCTACGCCGACCTCTTGATGCGACTTACGAAGGACCATACAAGGTTTTGAAACGTGAAACAAAGTACTATACGATCGATAAGAATGGACACGAAGAGAACGTCAGCATTGACCGCCTCAAGGCAGCTTACCTAGAAGGTAAACCCTTCGATGTCCAACTCGCCACAACACCGCCGAAACTCGACATGAGCAAAGTCGCCATGCCTCAAGCAACAACCAACGAGCAAGTGGAAATTCAGAAGAGCTCCATAACGCCGAGAGCTACACGTTCTGGTAGAAATGTACGATTTCCAGAACACTTAAATGAATATTACGTCTATTAATTTTCTTTTCTAATTTTCCACTGTGTGTATTGTGAATATCTATATATACAAAATAAAAAAAATTGAATAAAAATATTTTGTTTTTACTTTATGGTATGCATTTTTGTTTACACATTTTCGTATGCTTAAAAAAAAATATATCAAAAAAAATTTTTTATTTATTTATTCATGTTAGCGTTGCCGACATTTTATGCGTTTTTGTAGCTGTATTTAGCCGCTAAATTGCTTTTAAATATATATACATATATATATATTAATGAAATGCATATATCTAAATTTTTTTTTCTTTTGGTTTTCCAGGACGCCTGGAAACGACCAGAAGAAAACGGAAGAGAACGATAACATTTTGTACATTTTTTTTATGTAACGACACTTTAGCATAGGCACTGACGGCCAGAAGCTGCACAACATCCAAGCTATCAAAGGAACGTTTACCAATGCTTAACGCATTGGGTTTTATCCTTTGGCTGGTACGTCATAGGGTCCTCACGAACCCATTAGGGGGGGAGTGAGCTGTAGCGGTAAATAATCCCCAAAATAAATAGTTACATAGGTTTCGACATTGATGCTGACCATGTTTGTTTTAGCCGACACTACTAAGTTGAAGGCGCTCGGTCACGCATCACGACCAGATCTCGCCACGCCGTACCGAAACAAGCAACCCTCTCTAGTTTGCCAGCCTAGACGTTGCTAACCCATTGCCGCTCCATTCCCGATCAAATATAACTTCTCTTCCATCCTTCATTGCCTTCTGATTTCTTCTCATTCGTAAGAGTGGGTTCAATCGTTAGAAGTTGCTCTGGTAATAATCCAAACGTAACTTGGTCATATACCGTGTGCAACTTCATACATAATAAATAACAATGGTCCAATGACTGAACCCTGGAAGACACCACTGGTGATATTTTGAGGACGTGAGAGATATCGTCCTAGTTTCACTAATTGAATGCGATCTTTCAAAAACGAAGCTAACCAAACATGCAATTTGCCCGTTATCCCGAAAGCTTGTAATTTATATAAGAGAGATGAGTGATGTACTTTGTCAAACGCTTTAGTGAAGTCAAAGTATAGGGTAACAATTAATTTTCCATCATCTCTATTGTTTATTATATAGTTGAAGTATTCTAGGTGGCAAGTTATGCAGGATTTCTTAGACACGAAGCCGTGCTGGGAAGATTTAATTAGCTTGTGCTTAACGATGTGAGTGTAAATCTCCTCTTTTATAACTTTCTCCATGACTCTAGATAAAACGGAAGAGTGATTAATTGTACGGTAATTTTCAATGCTAAGTCTGGTGCCTTTTTTGAAGTGAGGGATTATATACGTGGTTTTCCAGGAACTAGGAAAAATTCCATCTTCCAAGGAGAGATTAAATATTTTTGTGAGCAGTATTGGGAAGGCTAAGCTACCATATTTAATCAAATTAACCGGTATTCCATCCTCCCCGCTATTAAATGAAGGTTTTAGTGATCTTATAGCATTTCTAACATTAGTAACTGTAAACTTCATGCCAGTTAATTTATGCTGGTTAAAGTTGCTGATCATCCCTATAAGTGGGCTGTTTTTAGTAAAAGAGTGTGCAAATGATTCACTAAACGCTTCGCAGATCTCCATAGGGTTACTAGTTATTTTATTTTTGATTTTGAGAGTAGTAGGAAGACTGGACTGGGCATAAAGTTTCTTTCTGAGGGTGGCTGCTAAATAGGCTATTTTGTCAGGTAATTTCAGAAGCGTTTTTTCGGCTTCTAGTTCTCTCGTTTTTCTGTAGTTTGCTATATTTGTAAATACTGAATGGATACTGGAAATTACGGAAAAGTCATGCTGAACGAATAATATCTTTCGTAACTTCCTTAGTTTGTTTTTAAATTTAACAGGGATGTATTCACTATTTGGGATGTGCGGTTTAATCACTTTAAAAGGTGCAACACTGTCAAGACATAAATTTATATTATGGTAAAAAGCATCTAGTGAGTTATTAACTTCGTAAGAGGAGAAAAATATATCCCAATTAAGATCATGTAGTAATTTCTCGGTATTAGACCAGTTAATTTGAGCATAGTTTCTACGAGAATCAAGAGGATCGTTTGTTTTACTCTTAGTACATGAACATTCATTGACAATTAACTGGCAAATGACAACTTTGTGGTCGCTGCCAGGAAATTCAAGACTAGTACTGACTGAGTAGTTTGGGGCATTTTGTAAGAAGATTAAGTCTAATAAGTTGGACTTTCGTGTAGCTTTACGTACTACTTGAGTCCATGCATTACTTTCAAGTATTCCAAAGAATTTATCAAGGTGTGGAGGTCCATGCAAGGGGTTCCAAGTAACAGAAGGCATATTGAAATCTCCTCCTATCAACTTGGTCATAGGAAGCAATGATAATGATGCGAATAAATGACCTAATTGTTGGGTAAAAGTATGGGTAGCATTAGGTGGTCTATAAATACAACCTATCAGGAATTGATAATGGGAACAGTTGTCAATACTGACAAATATAGCGTCATCTAAAAGTTCACTACCTTTTGGGGAGATAAGAGATGATGAAAAATCGGATCGAACATATATTATACATCCTCCGCCTTTTCCTGAATTCCTATCTTTGCGGTATATGACATAATTATCAACTTGAAGTGTAAGGTCTGAGATATCGGGAGTACACCAAGTTTCAGTTATTAGGACACAGCATGGGTTAACTGAGTACATTAGGGATTTAAGATGAGTGATTTTATTGAAGAGGGAACGGGAGTTAAATAGAATAGTGGAGAACTGTATGGGACTAATCAAATTGGATAGGTCACGGGTTACCTGAGTTAGTGGAGAATCCCTATGAACTCTGTTTGAAATGGAAGAAGAAAATGGAGTATAGGGGAGTGATAGCAGCGAGACATTAGCCACTAGGGGGTTGGGAGAGGGTACTTTGTCACTTGGCAGAGTACTATCTATATGACGATGTGGAATAAGTGAGGACTGAACAGGGGAGGAAGTGAGGCGAGTATGGCGGGATAGTGAGAAGGTAGACTTAAGGGATTCATTGTTTGTAAAAGGTGCGAAGTTACGATTCGAGGTTCTATTTGAGTCTATTGGGGAAGAGAATACTGTGGATAGCGATTCATATGAAAAAATTCTGGTGGATTGTATGTGGGCAGCAAGCAATTATACGTTGGCACATTATTATTGTATGCCATAGAGGCATAACGAAGCAACCCGTGGTCATGATACACTGAAGTCTGAGGGGGATTTATTAGTGTTTTGTACGATCTCGGTGTGACCGTTGGGCCGCCAAAGGAAAGTGCTGGACTATTAGTGTAGGTGTAATAAGCCTGTTGAGCAAGGTTTGTAGGTATCTTGTAGGCGGATCCCATGGGGTTCTTATGTTGGTTTCTGTTGTTTAGTGGTATGAAATTCGAGTACATTTGGTTGGGATTTAGGGAATATGCTCTAGGGAATTGTCTCAGTTGTAGATTTTCGTATCTATGTGGCCACTTATATTGGTGGTGCGGATATTTTCCATGGTTGTGGTGAGCCATGCTACTGTTCATTTGGAACTGAGATGGAATAAGTGGTAATGGGTGGCTTCTTTGTGTAGTAGTGTCTTGGGCCAATAGTATTTGGTACTCTGGCATTGTAGAGTGTGTCACTCCGATTTTTTCTGAGTATTTATTTGGTTTAGCGTAAGGATGGGAGGAGAGAAATCGTTTACTACCACACTGAGTATTAGTTTTTATTTTAGATGGCAGAGGCTTAGTTTGCCTAATATTTTGGGGTTTGTCGTTAATTTTATTATCTAACCTATTAAGGTTCCGAGTATTTTGGGTCTTTTTAGTGCTGTTGGTTTGAGGTTTGTTGCCTGATTCTAAGAGAGAGAATCTATTCCCAGTGCGTAGGTACTCATTACTATCGTTATGCCAATGTTTGAGTTCCTTTATTGTCTTTGCAGTGCAGCGATGCTTTGCAGTGTATAACGTTTCCTCGCACAGCACTTTAGCATGAAGATCGATCGTATTCTTCATGGGAGTAATGTCTAAATCGATAAGGTCGGCAGCTATTTCCGTTGCTAATACCATAGTATTGTGGTTTACACAGGGCGAGCTGGTTAGTTCATTTAAATCATGTGGCCCTTCAGTTTTAAGTTTAGTCGGTGTGGTTGAAAGTTCCGATGGCATATTACGTTCACCACAGGTTACTGTAGGACTAGCTTTGCTAGGATTGTTCTGATTTGCTAGTTCATGTTTAGGTTCGTTTAGATTATGAGCTGTAGCGTTATGCCTGCTACGAGTTCTGCGTTGTAGTGGTGTTTTATCAGCAGATATTAGTACATTCTTGTACTCACTGCCATTTCTTATACGGCTCATTGACTTGATAAATTTCTCACAATCCTGTGTGTATTTAAAGTAAAAAAGAATTGGGCAGCTACTTTGCCAGTCTTTTTTTCTTAGTCTTCTGCACTCACAAAGCACTTGGGACATGCCTGAAGCCTTTAAGAGAGTTGTCTTTACCTTATTTAGAGGAGAGTCCTCAGGGATGTTGTAAACTATTGCCTTATGGAGCGAACTAATACGCTTCACAACTTCGGTCGAAATGAAATCTAGGAAGGTTTCAGCTTGCTTAACTTTTTCTATGTCAGTGTTATTATGTTTACCAAATAGGTATGATATTGGGGCTAGATCTTGTAGGACATTCTGCAACTTGGTTAGTGTTGACTTAATGTCGTCCACTTCCATTTTATAAGAAGCAATATCAGTATTCTGATCGGCAATGTTGACTACCCTAACAAGTGGTATGCAACTGTCAGCCAGTTGCTGATTGGTGATAAGTGCTTCGTTAACAGATGCTTCAGAGTGTGCAGGGAAAGGGCTATTAAATATTGGTCTTTTAGTTTTGCTACAATTTGTTTGTGTGTCTGACGGATTAGGAAGAGAAAAACTGGTAGAGGAAATGTCGCTCGGTTTAGGAGAACTAGTATTAGGCTTTGAACGTTTTGCCTTAACTCGTGCCATTTTGTTATATCTAGATATTAAGATACTACAAGCTTGTATGTAAAGTTAGGTAATATTGCTGGAGTACTACAAATAATATAACGAAGTGAGAGATGTGCAAGATAACTCGGAAATAAGCCAAACAGTTAAACCACGTGGAAAAACGTTACCGTTTTCGAAGTTCGCGGGTTGCCGTAATGTAGCAATGGAAGTATGATAGTGGCAATTTTGTTCAGTAACTAATGTTCATCACTTACAGAAGGCTTCAAAAAGTGTGCTTACGAATCCTATTATCCGGTGAAACTGGCATTAAATGTAATGGCGAATAGGTTAGTGTAAAGATATGCATATTAATTTAGCAGCAGCTGCACACAAACTGTGAAACAAAGCCTGCAACCGTACTGCTGTTTTCATAATTCAAACCATCTGCTATTGGACGCCATTTCACTTTTAGCGTAGTAAAAGAAGTAACATGTTGTAAAGATGGCGATAATTTTCACAAGAATGGCAATGACAGCTGCTCTGTTGAAACCAAAATTAATACTCATGAAATGACTCAATTTTAACTAAAACCTTACCAGCTACGCCTAAGTTTAGCACGGAGAGGAAACATTATTGTACTTATTCAAGGTATAAGTTAAATCAAAACCAGATATAGAGGGCAAAACACTACTCTCAATTAGTACAGTTATGGCTAAGAATAAGTACAACTAAGCAGAATGCGAAGACATAATATATCCTCCACGGGAACGATGCTTCACTGTACTAGAATCGGTACATACATAAGATAAAACAGTAAAAGGGAAAGTTCCGGCAGTAGATTTCAAGGAGACGATCAAGACAGTTCCAAAGGCCTTAAAGCGAACTGCGAAGACATTCGTTCTTCTTACAGATTAGTTCTAGGGAACTTGGAGAAGTCAAAATCCCAGAGCTTGTCTAACGTTACACCTGCGAACTTTAATTAGTTGAGTGAGTTATTCCACGTGCATTACTTGGTACGGTGTACGGAGAATATACTATAAAGTGATCAGATATGGTAAGTGGGTTGATGACAAATCACAAATCAGACGAATTGTAAAAATAGTCATGCACAAAGGATGAGAAACAGTGTTGAATAATGCTTACAATATCCTTAGATGGATCACAGACATTCGGCTAACTGACCACTTGAGGTTGCAGAATGGAGAAGAAAAGATGAAATTTCAGGGTTTACTGATATGGTTTTAAATGATAATACTCCCAAGACCTGTGTGGTTACCTCGGCTGGTAACTCTGAGGCCCGGAACGTATTCCGCAAGTATGTCTGAAACAAATCTCCTTGTGATATGAATCAAGCCTAACATAGTGGTGATCACGTAAACTTGGCTCATACCAGATGCAGATTTTACTCCACTTCTTCCAAGTTATTCTGTGTTGGAACCGATAGGATTTGTAATTGCAGAGTGGACGGGGTAATAAAATAAACCACTGATCACCTGAATTGAAGCTAAGTAATTCAGAATTACGTGACATCGCTAGGCGTGAAGTCGATAAATAAACCGCAGTTTCAAAATGATCTGGAAGATCTAGTTAGGTAATGCGAATGCTGGGGCTTAGTAATAAACTGCGCAAAAAGTGTATTAATGCAGACTGGTCACATGAATAATTCTCAGTGCACACTGGATGCAGTGATCCTGCCAATAGTTACAGAGCAAAAGGATTAGATGGTAATCATAAGTGACAATCTGAAGATTTCATCACACTGCAGCTTAGCTACAGCCAAATAATTCCGTGCGTTATTGTCAATCTGTAGTTTTTAAGTGTTAAGATGCAGTTATTCTCAGCATTCTTTCTCTTACCTACATAAGATAAAACAGTAAAAGGGAAAGTTCCGGCAGTAGATTTCAAGGAGACGATCAAGACAGTTCCAAAGGCCTTAAAGCGAACTGCGAAGACATTCGTTCTTCTTACAGATTAGTTCTAGGGAACTTGGAGAAGTCAAAATCCCAGAGCTTGTCTAACGTTACACCTGCGAACTTTAATTAGTTGAGTGAGTTATTCCACGTGCATTACTTGGTACGGTGTACGGAGAATATACTATAAAGTGATCAGATATGGTAAGTGGGTTGATGACAAATCACAAATCAGACGAATTGTAAAAATAGTCATGCACAAAGGATGAGAAACAGTGTTGAATAATGCTTACAATATCCTTAGATGGATCACAGACATTCGGCTAACTGACCACTTGAGGTTGCAGAATGGAGAAGAAAAGATGAAATTTCAGGGTTTACTGATATGGTTTTAAATGATAATACTCCCAAGACCTGTGTGGTTACCTCGGCTGGTAACTCTGAGGCCCGGAACGTATTCCGCAAGTATGTCTGAAACAAATCTCCTTGTGATATGAATCAAGCCTAACATAGTGGTGATCACGTAAACTTGGCTCATACCAGATGCAGATTTTACTCCACTTCTTCCAAGTTATTCTGTGTTGGAACCGATAGGATTTGTAATTGCAGAGTGGACGGGGTAATAAAATAAACCACTGATCACCTGAATTGAAGCTAAGTAATTCAGAATTACGTGACATCGCTAGGCGTGAAGTCGATAAATAAACCGCAGTTTCAAAATGATCTGGAAGATCTAGTTAGGTAATGCGAATGCTGGGGCTTAGTAATAAACTGCGCAAAAAGTGTATTAATGCAGACTGGTCACATGAATAATTCTCAGTGCACACTGGATGCAGTGATCCTGCCAATAGTTACAGAGCAAAAGGATTAGATGGTAATCATAAGTGACAATCTGAAGATTTCATCACACTGCAGCTTAGCTACAGCCAAATAATTCCGTGCGTTATTGTCAATCTGTAGTTTTTAAGTGTTAAGATGCAGTTATTCTCAGCATTCTTTCTCTTACCTACATAAGACTTCATCTATAATATCGACTACAAGTAGCAAGTCCATGTTTACTGAAAGTTATGAGTACTCTAGAATGGGTGTAACTAGCGGGTAATCAATTAATAGCAAGATTCAGAAACCTCCTAAACGAGGAGCGACCAAGTCATTCAAAATTATTTTCTTTTCATACAGTGAAACTAGAGGCGCCCTCGCAGCATTCCGAAATTCTGAAACTCATGTATTTTCTTGTTGTACATATGTATTCTTTTGTGTGACTAATAAATGTTATTTCTACGAGTACTTTTAAACATGTGGTTTTCAGTATGTCACTCTATATTACGTTGAACTTTGTATTTGTCACATAATACTGATCATCACCACCTATATCACAATGCGTGTCCTTAAACGGTACTTCACGTTCTATTGACAGAAGAGACCAGGTTATTAGAAAATAAGTCCTTATTTCATTTTCGTTGGACAGAAGACAGTAGAGAGCTATATTAATCATCCAAACACACAGAATGTCTAAACATTCAATATAAGATGGTAAGAAATATATTCCCTATGCAGAATAAGGAAGTAAATGAATACTCAAGCCTAATTGTTTTGGAGTATGCTTAAGGTATGAGGTTAACTCTTAACAAGTTAACCTAAGTTGCTACAGACATACATTCTTGACACGTAGTCTTATATATATATATGCACTAATTTATACTGTAATTCCTTCCTGGTTATTATAATACAATTCTGTTGTTACTACCACTCTCAAATGCTTACTGTGCTGCTTCGTGACTAAAGTTTCAATTGCTGGATAGAGTCCTGAGTTCCATGAGCCAAACATAACTAACAAGAATATAACTACCTCATTTTAGTGTATGTTAGTGGGAATTAATCTCGTACATCAAATCGAACATAATGTACTTCATGCCAGAGTCCTATGAGCTACGTGGTTGATCATCTATATGACCTTTTAAAGGGTCGGAATACCGTGAAGTCTATAAAAACTGCTACTGTGTGAATGCGACTCAAACGATTAGTCATGATTCAAGCAACGCGGTAAAGGTAGAGGAAGGTGATCGATAAACTGGATGTTTACATATATTCACACTACCGGCTATGTTCAAGGTACTACTTACTTACTTACTTACTTACTTACTTATGCCGGTTATTCCTCGCTGAGGAGCATAGGCCGCTCAACAGGGCTCTCCATTTAACTCTGTTCTGAGCAATCCTTTCCAGGTGTTTCCAGTTGCTGTTCATCATTTTAATGTCTGCTTCCAATTCCCGAAGCAACGTGTACTTTGGCCTTCCTCTTTTCCGTTTACCAACAGGATTCCATGTTAATACTTGTCTCGTGATGCAGTCTGATGATTTTCCCAATGTATGTCCTATCCATTTACAACGTCTTTTCCTAATTTCCTCTTCGGCTACTAGAAGTTGGTTTGTCCTCTTCCATAGTAAGCTGTTGCTAATGATTTCTGGCCAATGGACATTCAGTATCTTGCGTAGGCAGCACTTTATAAATACTTGTATCCGTCTGATGATGTTTGCAGTAATTCTATAAGTTTCAGCTCCATACAGCAGGACTGTCTTCACGTTCGAATTGAAGAGTCTGACATTGAGGCTAGTTGATATTTGTTTTGAGTCCCAAATTTTTTTTTCAACTGTAGGAATGCTACCCTTGCTTTGCCAATCCTTGTCTTTACATCTGCATCGGACCCTCCTTGTTCATCGATGATGGTCCCCAGATATGTGAAAGTATTCACTTCTTCCAGAGTTTCTCCATCAAGTTGAATTAGGTTGGTGCTCCCTGTGTTGTATTTAAGAATCTTGCATGTTCAAGGCATAACATGAACCTTTACATAGGTAACGAAATCTTTGTTTCTCAGTTGAAAACAAATGCTACCCTTAGAGTTCTAGTGGGTCGGGTTGTAAGACAAATGCAAATCCAGCACAGGTTTTAGTTGTGCTCTCTTAACAGTTACTGAGTAAAATGTTCAGGTTAGAATATTTCCTAGATCGCGTCTAGTTTTGTTAGTAATGGGGTGGAGCCAACATTTAAATAATTTTCTTTTACTCCTTTTCGTTCGAATGAGCATAATGTGACATTTTTAGGCATTTCCTAATCGTTTGTAAGTTTGCATTCATTTTAGCATTTGCAGGTTATGGTGTGTTTACTTTAAGAGGAATTTTAAGGGCGTCAGCATACATTAAGATTAAACAGCAGATGCTCTATTAGAAGACATTTATACACATACGAGAAACCAGTGGGTCTAAGTAAGCCTTTTCAGTAGTGTAGTTTATTATTTTGATTGAGTTTTATCCACTACACTTAGCAATTATTAGCCCTGTGGGTAGTTATACCCCAGTGAGTAGAGATAACTAGAGTTACCTACGTCGAATATTTTTCGATTTTCACCACAGTCCTCTGCCAAGTGACTTAGAAACAATAGGAGAATGCTTAGTATTTGCTAGCTGCGCTATCTAACTTTACATATATATATAGGAGTGTTTAAAATTGAAACCGACTCTGGTTGTCGGCCCAATTATCCTGTGTTCTTCTATCCGGCTTGGAGTCTAGCACTATGATAACAGACTTGCAGGCATAGAACAATCGTTCATCGCACAATGTGCACTGTAATGATTCATAAAAATTCAATATTTCACTGCATAGTGACTGTTTAAGTTTATGTTATATCATCATTTCATACAATAGATTGTATAAAACTATTTTAAGAATTAATGTTAATTGCTGACTGACCAATAAAACGTTAGAAAGCAGCAGAACCTGATAATGTACCAGCTGAAGTACTCAAGTCAGATATAGGTATAATAGCAAGGATGCTCCACCTTTTATTCAGGAGGATCATGGAGGATGAACAAGTACCGGAAGACTGGAAAGAAGGACACTTTATCAAGACACTAAAGAAAGGAGTTTTAGCAAACGTGAGAACTACAGAGGGGTCACACTATTGTCAGTACCATAGAAAGTCTTCAACAGAGTGTTGCTGAACAGAATAAAAGATACAGTGGATGCTCAACTTTGGGATCAATAGGCTGGTTTCTGTTTGGATCGGTCGTTCACAGATCAAATCGCAACACAATGGATTATTATCGTTGAACAATCAGTTGAATGTAACTGGTCACTGTACTACAACTTTATTGATTATGAGAAAAAGTATGACAGTGTAGACAAAAGAACACAATGGAAACTTCTTTGATACTGCGACATACCAGAGAAACTCGTCATCATCCGGAACTCTTACGACAGAACGCAGTGTAAAATTATGCATGGTGGACAGCTGACAAATGCATTCCCAGTGAGGACAGTAGCCAGACAAGGTTTCCTACTTTTGACTCTTCTCTTCCTTCTAGTGGTTGACTGGATCATGAGGACCTCTACATCTTAAGGTATCCACGGAATTAAATGTTCTAGTAGGATGCGACTGAATGATTTGGACGTCGCGGATGATCTAACTATTCTGTCATATACATACCAAGAAATGCAAGTGAGGACAACTAATGTAGCAGTAACGTCGTCATCAGTAGGCCTAAACACACATAAGGAAAACAGCAAGATCCTCAAATATAACATAGAGCACCAAATCAAATGAATTTAATGCAGAAACCTTGGAACAATTGGATACTTTCACGTACCTGGAAAGTATCACCAATAAACAAGGAGAGTCCGATGAAGATATAGAGTAAAGAATTGGCAAAGCAAGGGTAGCATTCCTACAGTTGAAAAACATATTGGACTCAAAACAACTTCCAACCAACCTCAAAGTTAAATTCTTCAAATCGAGCGTCAAGACAGTCCTGCTGTATGGAGCTGAAACTTGGAGAATTACTGCAAACATCGTCAGATGGGTACAAGTATTTATAAACCGCTGTCTACGCAAGATACTGAATGTCGGTTGGCTGGAAACCACCAGCAACAGTCTACTATTTGACAGAACAAACCAAATTTCCGTCGAAGAGGAAATTAGGAAAAGACGTTGGAAATGGATAGGACATACATTGGGAAAACCATCAGACTTCATCACGCGACAAGTATTAACATGGAATCCTGTTGGTAAACGGAAAAGAGGAAGGCCAAAATACACACTGCGTCGAGAATGGGAATCATATATTAAAATGATGAATAGCAACTGGAAACAGCTTGAAAGGATTGGTCAGGATACAATTAAATGGAGAACCCTGGTGAGCGGCCTGTGCTCCTGTGTGAGGGGTAACGGGCGTAAGTAAGCAAGTAAGTACTGACTGAGACAAACGATATACTAAATGTATTAAAAGTACATTAGTAGCTAACACTTAATCATTTCCTACTAACAAGTAGTTATGTGTTTTGCTTAGAAATTTTGTATCAGCACTAACTGCAATATTGCACTTTTAAAAAAAATATAGTGTAAACAAATAGGTTGTTTTACTGTTATTTAGTATCAATGCTATACAAGGTTAATCTTGGAAAAATAATGAAATGGAAACTAAATCATAGAGTTCATGGTCCCTGTCATTGGCTGTACAAAAAGAGTATTTTACATACGCACCTCAGAACATTAATGTGTATGGCACTTAAAATATTGATGCAACTAGATTACAAGCACAATACCAGAAAACCTTACTGATTCGTGTGTCGTTGCTCCCTCTTATTTTGTTCTCCAGTATCGTTTACGTTGTTGAGTAATTAACCTAAAGTAAGGGGGCATGAATAAGCGTTCTATGGACTACTGAAGGCTTGGCGACTCGGCAGTTGAAGCTCAATCTGTAAGTCGAAAAGCAACATCTTCAATCTTCGAAGTTACTCTGCCTATAATTCTTTTTACTTGTTTGTTATCACTTTGAATCTGCTTTTACGCTCTTTTCGACTTCTGATGGTTTGTAATCTCTTCTATCTTCTCGTAATTGCCTTTTAAAGGCCCATTAGCTTTAAAATCGAGCATTTTTTCGTGTGAATGTTCAATATATGACTAAACTCCTACCCTCTGACGACTTGCCTGAAATTGATTTGCTTGCTGGATTTTATTCATTTTAAATATAGCGTCATACATCTGGCGTATCGACTTATCTACATTTCTTGCATCTGATCATTAATATACGTGCATAAAACAAGGGATATATACGCGAGATTAAAGGCCTTAAGAATATATAAAAGTCTAACCTTATGTTACTGCAATCCATCATCTCCGATCCACCTATCTGAAGTAATATATGGTTATCTGGTCGACTACCTACTGTTGCTGCCACCTTGACGTGGTGGTCAGGCATGCCTGTCCTTAAAGCAATCTGGCTATATTGGCTGGAAAATTTGTCCCACAAGGTCCTACCATGCCAGGTAGGTCGGTTAAATAGCAGTGGCAATAGTACCAGTACGCGTAAGGTCAGGGGAGAAGTTGTATTTCTAACGGCATAGAGTTGTGACTACAGTAGGTTGTTTACCTTGAGCAATCAGCACGACAGCGCGTTTGTCTCCTGACAAAGGAAGGGTGGCGTTAGAAAAGGTTGACCTTAAAACTACACACCATACCTTACTCCACTGATTTCCGTCTCTGACAGTAAAGCCCTAACGAATGCGGCGCTACCATAACGGAAACCACTTAAAAGATCATGTATAGCCGGCCACAAACAGCTGTGCTTTGGGTACTGCGAACACGCCCCCTGTTCTTTAAGACTAACCCTAACCCAATATGCTTTACACGTACACCAATGAGAATCCTTCGGTGTTGGCAACCGGGAAATGTTAACCGCCTTCATACTTCAAACAGTTTACAAGATCACTATACTTATAATCACATCCCTACTCTTCCTAATGCCTCTACAACTCATACTGTAATCCCCATCTTTTTATAGCTTCTCTCACACGTACTAATCGTAACTTTGTTTCACGTAGCTCTGTTCCATGTTTTCTGAAGCGATTCTCTTAACTGCATGTTGGAGCTTTTGATTTGCAAATCGTATGTCTAATTGGTCAACAGGCCTCAAATTCTAAAACCTTTGAGTCTCTTGCCATCAATGTATGCTCTGTTTCGGCGACATGAATACAAGATCTTAGCGTAGTCATTCAGTCTTTGTCGTGAATGAATCTGATAATCTCACATTGGCGTTTTTCACAGTAGTACGATCGTCAGAATATCTCTTTATCATCTTTGTAAAGTAAACAATAATTGATTATTCTATAAGTGTAAAATTAACTTCACCCTTTAGACAATTATGTAACATTAATTGAATATTTTTTGGTTATATAAAATATTCAACTAACTTATAATATAAGTTGGATTGTAACTGGGTAAGTGGAAATCAGGACGTACGTTTCATCCCCCTTGGGACGCATTGGCTGAATTGTAGTTACATCCCATTTTTCGATGTTCACAGTGGGATTTTGCATTCAATCCGTTTCGGGGTGTTGAAACGCCACCGAGTTTTGCCGCTAACACTAAACTAATTTACATATCTTATGCAATTTTGACAGCAATCCATCATCTCCGATCCACCTATCTGAAGTAATATATGGTTATCTGGTCGACTACCTACTGTTGCTGCCACCTTGACGTGGTGGTCAGGCATGCCTGTCCTTAAAGCAATCTGGCTATATTGGCTGGAAAATTTGTCCCACAAGGTCCTACCATGCCAGGTAGGTCGGTTAAATAGCAGTGGCAATAGTACCAGTACGCGTAAGGTCAGGGGAGAAGTTGTATTTCTAACGGCATAGAGTTGTGACTACAGTAGGTTGTTTACCTTGAGCAATCAGCACGACAGCGCGTTTGTCTCCTGACAAAGGAAGGGTGGCGTTAGAAAAGGTTGACCTTAAAACTACACACCATACCTTACTCCACTGATTTCCGTCTCTGACAGTAAAGCCCTAACGAATGCGGCGCTACCATAACGGAAACCACTTAAAAGATCATGTATAGCCGGCCACAAACAGCTGTGCTTTGGGTACTGCGAACACGCCCCCTGTTCTTTAAGACTAACCCTAACCCAATATGCTTTACACGTACACCAATGAGAATCCTTCGGTGTTGGCAACCGGGAAATGTTAACCGCCTTCATACTTCAAACAGTTTACAAGATCACTATACTTATAATCACATCCCTACTCTTCCTAATGCCTCTACAACTCATACTGTAATCCCCATCTTTTTATAGCTTCTCTCACACGTACTAATCGTAACTTTGTTTCACGTAGCTCTGTTCCATGTTTTCTGAAGCGATTCTCTTAACTGCATGTTGGAGCTTTTGATTTGCAAATCGTATGTCTAATTGGTCAACAGGCCTCAAATTCTAAAACCTTTGAGTCTCTTGCCATCAATGTATGCTCTGTTTCGGCGACATGAATACAAGATCTTAGCGTAGTCATTCAGTCTTTGTCGTGAATGAATCTGATAATCTCACATTGGCGTTTTTCACAGTAGTACGATCGTCAGAATATCTCTTTATCATCTTTGTAAAGTAAACAATAATTGATTATTCTATAAGTGTAAAATTAACTTCACCCTTTAGACAATTATGTAACATTAATTGAATATTTTTTGGTTATATAAAATATTCAACTAACTTATAATATAAGTTGGATTGTAACTGGTAAGTGGAATCCAGGACGTACGTTTCATCCCACTTGGGACTCATTGGCTGAATGTATGTACATCCCAATTTTGATGTTCACAGTGGGATTTGAATTCAATCCGTTTCGTGTTGAACGCCACCGAGTTTGCCGCTAACAACTAACTAATTACATAATCTATATGCAATTTTATAACAGACAAATAACTATGCATTCGATTATAAAGCTTAAGTAAATGACTTATTTCTTTGTTTTATTTCTATTTTTAAAATTCATTGTTTACATATTCATTGATGTTGTTTACATTAGATTTCTTATTTTGTTTATATGTTTCATTCTTTTCTGTTTGACTATTAATTAATACTTTTAACCAAATTAATGGATTAATTGAATATAGTTCTCGCTTGTCATACTTGGATAGATTTTTTAGTTTAATATACATTGTCCACCATGTATCTGATGCAAAACGCCATAATAATGCTGGCATATTAGCTATGAATACAGTTAATGGAAATGTAAACCAAAATGCAGGACTTCGACATAATTGAGCATATCGTTGATATTCATTACTTGTAGATGTAATAAATGTCTACATAATTTAATGAAAAATAAAAAATATAAATACTTTTAACATATAAGTAGTAGGATCATATTTTCTTAAATGTTCTCGGTCTCTATTCCCTTCCATGAATACTAACTCTGTTACTATGTTCCCCACTCTGGGATTTGATTCGACAATTTAATCTCTATCTGCTAATTGAGGCATGGCAACTTGAACTGACGTACGCATGTACCAAGTTCTACGTTGCAACTGTCTGTCTGTATGTAAGATTTAGATCATAAAAAGGCAAAGCATGGAGTTATAATATCAACTCTATGTTTTGTAAACACAGAAATTACGAGTATAGGATGTGAAGAGTAACGAGTTTGTGGTGTCATGACATAACTTTTATGTTATAACAAAAGAATTCAACAATTTTTCGTGGATAAGGAGAATGTTGGTGGATTGTGATTACTTAGTTAACTTTCAACGAAGCATATGTCTTCTAATTTTGTTAATTGTAGTCGTATCTGACAGCACCAGTGCTATCAAACTATATTCATCAAACGTGTTGTCAATCTTTTGTTTTTAAAATGGGAAGGTGTAATATCAACCGATTCAAGAAAAGTTGCCACCTTTGTGAACTGTTATTCAGAAGACAAATTCATATGTTTCGAGTATATGTTAATCTATTGTTTTATTTCTATTATTGTCAGCTTCTTATTGCCCTAACTTCCCACTAAACTTATAAATTGCTAGCAAACCATCTGTAGTTTAATAAATAAGGTCAATTAATTGTGTATTTGTACCCCTCCCACCACCACCACCACAGTTTCTAGTCATTATTGTCCCCGTTATGTATAAATGCTTCTTATCGGTACTCTGCGTGGTCAAATTTTGTATGTGTATAAATGGACAAGTAAAATATAATCTGACTGTATGGTGGTTAGCTTAATTGTCCTGTGTTCTTCATTCCTGCTTGGGGACTAGAAGTCGTGGAGCTGGTGTTTTAGTTCATTGATTGGTATTATCGAGGTCACACTATATTCGATACATTGTGATTGACCCGGCTATTTAAGATATAATAATAATAATAAATGTTGGTCATCAATGAATCCCTAAGGATTGAAAAATTACAGTAGACGTTGATATAAAACAACAGGTATTTATAAAGAATACTTTCCAAAAGTCCTCGGGTCTTATAGACTTCTTCAAACAGAATTTAAATCATGCTCAACAGGTAAGGATTAAAATAATCAAAGAATATTCTAACCTAATGCTATTATTTAGGCATCGTTCTAAAGATAAAGAAGTAATAGCATGTTAGCCTACAGCACGCTAGGCTATTCAGACAATAAGATTAGATTCATTAACAACTAAAGTTTCTTTATTCTTAACAAGTCATAAAGCACTGGTATCCTCAACCAGAGTACCTAATATCATCATTGAGTATTAGTCAATGCAACAAACAGTGACAACTAAAGTTAATACATATCTCCACAAAACCACCTCAATTCAGTTACAGTAATCAATTCACTTGTAACTAACTTCAAGAAGTTCTTAAGGTTTTAATGAGAAGTCGTCACTAATGGAGTTCAAACATGCCGAAATTAAGACAGTTGTCACCAGTAGCAATGGACGATCGTCGCGCTGTATCACAAATATAAGCTGGATACCGGCCAGCTAAACGGTGCATAGGGTTAGGCATTCATCGTGAGAAACCTAAAGGTCTTTGGTTTGATGCCTTAGTGGAATTGAGGGTGAACACTTTCAGTGTGAGACTCCTATACCAGGACGAGGCAGCTATCGAGTACCCTCTGATTTCTAATGGTAATCTATCAATACCTATCTGTGGCTCATGCAAACAACCAAACTTTATATCTACCTCTACCAAACTACTTCATTTTCATGTAATATTTGTTTATTGATTCATTGGTGATCGAAATCTGTTGAGAAATTTCCACTCTAGTTAGTGAATCAACATTCCTGTGCATTATGTAATTAGCATCAATTAACAAGGAACTTTATACCTAATAACTGAATTAGTTAACCCTCACTAATACAGTAATGCATATTTTATTCTTTGAATACTTTACTTTAATGAAACATGTGGTATTGAATAAGATGAGTATTACTTTTTATTATTACTATTCCTTACTATCATAAACTTCTACATTTTCACCTAAGTTACGTACTTTCACATCACATTACCTATCAAATAACATTACTACTTAAGTGTTAAGTTTTCACTACTTTAAATTGATTACATTATAGTGTATGGATAAGTTTGAGTAACTCTTACACTGTAACAATTTACATTGTGAAACTTATAAAATACTAAGTTTAACACAAAATATAATCGAGTCTTATTCCCAAACTCTAATATTACCCTATAAATGAACTTCTATTAGAAGTAACTGAAAGAAGCATAATCAGCTATATGCAACGGTATAATAAGTTCATGAATATTGATGGTGCATAACTATACTAAAGTGAACTTTTCACTTAAACTGAGTGGAAGGGGAGGGTAAGGCGAGAACAAGTCAATGGGTTTCGCTTTGCGACGATGATCCAACAAACGTGGAAAACAGTAATTTGTCGGCACTTTCCCTAAGAGGTCAAAGTCTACTCCGGATATGTGGATAGAGAAGACAAGCACCGACAAATGAGAGCTAATTCTAAGCCGTTTATTAAAACAAAATAATTGTTTTAATGCATCGTATTCTAGAACAAACAGAGACAGAAAGTGAAAAACTGCTGGGGATGTCAGATCCCTAGAATTCTCTTGACAAACCTATTGTTTTTATAATTTATCCATGTAAATTTGAGTTTCTCGCTTTCCCAATAGAAAGTTCCTGTTTCACATTCAGTTTGTGTTTCCCACTTAGTGAGACGCTAAATCTCATTAGTTCGTTGTTTATTTTAGTACGCTATAAGTGACATTCTAAGGACACTCCCTTTTTTGTATATATACGCATGAAAGATGTGGTTGTTATCTGCCTGCCAGGTTGCCTGTGGAATTAAACGCTTCGTATTGACGTTGGACTTTTTTCTCTAGTTAGCTGGGCTGGGGCGTTGTGAAATTGCTTGACTTACCTGTTATTGTGTCTCTGGTCATAAGTTTGCTAGCAGGTATCGGGGTGTTTTTTTCCTCGATTTGCAAAAACTTAGCAAAAATGTATTAAAACCTGGACTAGGAGAGGTGAGAACGGTAATCGAAAAAATGAGGCCATAATTAAACTACAATAACTTGAGGTGGAAACTAGATATGCTAACAGTAAATGAATCTGTGGAAACTTTATAATATAAGCAATACAAAAAACAGAGTTTCTAAGTGTTCAACAAGTTCAGTGTAGAAGTAGGGGTTTTTAAATCGCGAAGAATAGGTTACGTGTTGTGGTTTCAACCTTTCGACCAGATACAACAAATATGAACAGGTTGACGTTATCATTTGTTTAATTCATAGGCAGAAGCTTCAAAGTTGCTTCACTTTCTTAAAAAAAAGATTAGAAAGGAAGAACAAGTACCAACAGACTGGAAATTAGGATACATTATCATGATACCAAAGAAAGGAGATCTTAGCTAGTGTGAGAACTACAAAAGCATCTCAGTAACTTCCCCATCAAGGAAAATTTTCGACAGAGTGATGTTGAACTGTATAAAAGATCAAGTAGATGCCCATCTTTGAGATCAACAGCCTCCTACCAAATCGCAGCACTATGGGTTGTTGTTAGGCAATTAATTAAATAAAACTCCCCACTTTACATAAGCCTCATTGATTGTGAGAAAGCATATGATAGCGTGGACAAACAAATATTATAGTCTTCTTAGACACTATGGCGTACCTCAAAAGATTGTTAGCATCATACGGAATACTTACTATGGACTACACTGGAAATTCATTCCAAGTAAAGACAGGTGTCAGACAGGGCTGTTCACTCTCTTTCCTACTGTTTGTTCTAATAGTTAATCGGATTACGAAAACCTAAACATATCAGGGAAAGTAGGGAATACAGTGAACAACTTGGAAGCTCTAGAAAGTGTGGAAACCTTCACATACATGGTCACTATCATCGGTGAACAAGGAAGATCAGATGTAAAGACATAGGTTGATAAGGCAAGACAAGTACACCATATCTACAATTGAAGAACACCTGAAACTCAAATCACCGGTCAACCAATATCAAAGTCACGATTCCCATTACAAACATCAAGATAATTTTATTGTATGGAGAGAGAACTTGAACAGAAAATTACAAGATGTATCATTTAGAAGATGCTTACACTTATATATGAAGAGTTGTTTGTGCAAAATACATTGGATCCCGCGGTCAGACATCGTCAACTACAACCAACTGTAATAGGTAACAAACCAACCAAATTCTAGTTGAGGAGAAAATTAATAGAAAATTTCTGGAAGTGAATAGGTTACACATTGAGGAAATCATGAAACAACTTCACACATCAGGTACTAACATGGATTCTTGAAGGCGAAAGTAAACACGGATGACAAAATAACATACTGTTTCGGTAATTGAAGACAGACATGGTGAGGATGAATGTCAGTTGACAAGAAATTGAAAGGAGATCCGTTGAGGGAGGGGAGTATAGTTGGTTATTGGAGGCTAGTCAGTGGCCTATGCTCCACGTGTGTTATTAGGTATTGATTGATAGCCTTATAATGTACTAACATTATTTCCCTATAAATGGGGGGGGGTATTACTTAATCTGGTTATTTACATTAAATATTTTTGATTACTTGTAATATAGATTAGACTAAAATTGAAGGCAGTATATTGTACTAAGTCGAGTTTGTTGATTGTTCTTACAATGTATATGGAACTGTTTACACTAACAAATGAGTATATTGATTGATTCACTGATTGATTAACGTTTGGAGATTATGTGAGTTAATCACATGAATGTCATGAATTATTAAACAAAGTAACGATTATTTCATAAATTAATCAATATAGATCATAGCAACAACTGTATTTAAAACTGCCAATAATTGAACATTTTTCCCTGGTTTGTTCAATGTAATCAGCTTACTTACAAACAATCATTGTCATAGCAATTTGTTATGTTGGGCAACTAGAGAAAAATAAGTAACTTTCAGAATTATGTCTTAGAAGACTATTTCAGTTGTATTTGGTGGTGTGTAATGTAAGTATTTTATCTCTATCATCTTTAAGTCTCTCAGACTCTATCCTCCTCGTTTAGTTTATTTGTTGTTAGTATATCATTTTTTCATTTATGACTTACAGTTAATTGATTGTGCAAACGTTACCTCGAATCACTACTACGGCCTTTCTTGTTTGTAATGATATTGAATTCCTAACTGACTGACTATATGGTCTGGTTTATGTATATATAAAGGAATGCTTAAAGCACATTATGATTTGTCTGGTTGATTCATCGGTTTGTGTTCTTCCTATTCTGTCCTGGGATTGAGTTAACATCGAGCAGACATACAGTGACCGACTAGACACTCTCATTGAAGTTTGATAATGTAACTTTGTGCACTCAAGGACATATCCATTAATTAGTTGTGTGCATCAGTTCATAACACTATTAACTCTATATTAACTAATAAAAACAGCAGTAACTATCCATGAATGTTGAAAAACTATAAAACTGAAAAGAATATTGATTGATCCAATATTTCAAGAAGACTGACTTACCGTTAATTAGTATATCAATGTATAGATTTTCATTGATTATGTAATGAACATTTTGTTGCTATTGTCTTTGTATTTCCTTAATTCAGACCTTTTATTTGACCTATCAACTGTTATTATGTCATGTTTATGAACTGAAGCTAATTATGCATTGGTTGATAATCATCAAGACTTTTCATGGTACCGATTGAATACTATCGATCGAGTTGTAATGTTGCTATTAGTCTAAGTGACTCAATATCGCACTATGTACAAATAATCCTAATTTTCTATCTTTATTGTTATTGTTCTGAATTGATCTTACGTTCTTAGTTAGTCCGTTATGCAATTAGGGTTTGTATGCATATAATTGTAATATACTCTTGGCCTAGCTGACTAACTTATTATTCATGTGTTTTGTTTCCTTTACTGCCTTGTTGACTGTTCACATCTGGTCCCTAGATAGCTTCCTTCAGTAACTGACCAAGCTGCCAAGCTTACAAAATATGGCGAACCTGCCAAGATCCATGTTTCGAAATCAATTGTTTTTCCAACCATTCGATATTATTGTTTTCCAAAGCTACTTCCCATGCAACAGGAATAATATTCAACGTGTATACAACAGCGTTCTAAGATTACAGGCTTACACTGCGATTTTCTAGGCTATTACTACCACGTTATAACCGACCACATATTCGGTCACATTGAGGATAGTGTTCTTTCGCCAGAGGATGCATTGTAAGGCCTGCACAACGCCTTCATGCGCTAATTTAGACTTAGCACATGAGTGATTCTAGATGATCTTACTAGGCTTGTACTCATGGTTGTTTTGTTTCGTTTTCTATCTTGTAGACTGATCACGTCTGGTCCCAAAATTGCTTCCTTCAGTTGCTGATCGAATGCATACAAATCACACCGATTCAGCAGAGATTGCTTACAGACAATACATATTCCATATGAATTTACAAGAGTTTTTTAAGTTTCAGTCGTAGAAACAACCGTATATTTGCTTGTATGCTGATGGATTTAGTAATATTTGCATTGCAAAACTATCATAGATGATCAGATAGTCTTTAAAGCATCTTCAATCACTATCAGTTAGGGTGTAGTATTAGTACAGAGAACTACACTAATTGAACAGAAAGTAATATATTGTGTATACCTTATCTTTACTCGTCAATATGCTTATTCTTGTCTTCTTTACCTTAGGTTAACTTATTACTATCTACTTTTGATTATCGTCTTATTTGCTAAATGTTCTGTTTACTGCTTACTTCTTTCATTGTTAATTATTCACTGTTCCCAGTTAGGTGTGAGGTGATAAGGTTAGGCTCGTCGGGTTAATCGTGGGAATAAGGGAGTTATTGAGAGTTGTGGGTGGGATTTGACCTCGAGCAAAATGAGCTCTTGTGCTGTTAGAGGTATGAGGGCGGTTATCACTTCCCGGTTGCCCACACCGTGGAAGGGTCATTCTTGAGGAACCTGAAATAGAAAGAGGATTAGGTGAGGTCGTGATGACCTGAGAGTGTGACCGCAGTGTTCAGGGGACAGCTGTTTGAGGTCGGTCGAGTATATTAATTGTTGCTCCGGTTGTCAGAAGAGGGGGCATCGGCCTCATGGCTTCCAAAGGAACTCGGCTTTCACCATGAAGCGTCATATTAGTCCTTCCAATTCCCAGGGCAGAGTTAGAATGGTTATATAGGTTTTTACTCGTAAGCTGTCTTTTAGCATGGTAGTTGTTTTACGGGATGGGGTTGCTAACCCCATGCCCAACCCTCCTCCTTTATCCAGGCTTGGGACCGGCAGCAACCCTATGAGGGCTACAGGCGGAGTTCCACAACGTTTAATTCTATATATTATCTATATGAAAACTTACAAGTAGTATCTATCAGTTTAAGATTTAAGGTCAAGAGTTAGAATTATTGTTGATTGTTAGGGTTTAATATTTAGATATTTAGTGTTTAGCGTTAGAGTTAAGGTTAAGGATATTAAGAATTATAGTTAAGGTTACAAACAGGAGTGATCTGTATGTTGTATACAATTAACTTCATGATAAGTAGTAGATAAATGTCTTAGAATAACTGTTTTCCAGTTGGTTAATTTAAGATCTGAGTTGGTTTTATGGAGATTGAAATTGATCTCATTGAAATACCAATGAAAACCAGGTAATACTAGACAACATTATAGTTCTAATTTGGAACTTTTCATTAGTATACACCCTTAATTCTGTTAGAAAATCGAACGAAGGATATTTCTAGCCTCACAACAAATATTTAATCATTAATGATAAAATTCCTACTTCAGTAGTCACTTTGATGATAATCAGTTAGTGTTATTGGTGATAAAAATCTCACTTCTGATATGTTTAAACTTCACTAGTCATGACTTCTATCAATGACATCGGAAACATTTTACAGTGAATCAGTCTTTAAGTTTTATTATTGTTTTGACATGGTATAGTGGAGATTTGTTTCTTGGTTACTAATTGTACTTAACTAAGTTATATGTATAACAAATAATCAACTAATGATAACTTACTTGAAATACAAATAAGATGACAACATTCAATGATGTACATATATGACATAGAATAAGCATAATATTAAAATCTCTTGTCCATATTGTTGAACGTAATGTAATTGCAATCCATAAATATACAAATGATGCATTACCAATCATTGTAAAATCATAAATTCCACCAGAAATTTTATTTGATTCATAGAAAATTGCTTCAGCGAATAGATTACCACCAGCTAAACAAAAATATGGCATAAAAAATGTTACAATACCATGCCATATACCATCTAATATCCATAAGAGAATATACCATGCTCTTAAATTAGCTTGATGAGATACCTAGACAAAGAAAAAGAAGATGTTAAATAGAAAGTAAGAAGCCTATATCATGATTACACATAGAAATAAGGCTATGAAAATAGGTATATGCTATTCAACGGTTAATATGACTTATAGTCCCGATGACTGAAAGCTAAAGTTTTAAATAATCATAGACGAGTAATTGGTTTCTAGGTGGCTGCGTAGAGTGGTATGAAGGCTGGAAATCATCGCAAAGTGATACTGATACTGTAGATTGACTGATGTGTAGTTTCAATCTTTAAAGAACTACAGGGTACCCTGGATTTTTACTGGATGTGGAATTACAGCAATAAAATGAATTGACTTGATAGAATAATTACTGATCATCAGGAAGTACTAGACTGCTGATTTATCCTAGTATAGGACTCCCAAGAAGTGCATGTCTACGATTCAATCAGGTATCGAACCCAGAATCTTCTAGATCCGTGGAAAACGCTTTTCGCATTACATCACTGAGCCAATTCCATTGGTTGACATTTCTCATCGAGTCTATTCGTGATACGTTTACACGATCTTATCTATTCCCATTCCTGGGTAAGTGCCATATTCCCGATACGGCTGAATTCCACTGGTCACATCTCTCTAAAACTCCAAAACTCTTGAATGTCATTTTGACATTTGAATATCGAATTGACATTCAGCAATCGCCACAATATACAATTACAATAAAATGGCTGTCAAAAATGCTGAAAATTGAGAGATAGTGTAATAATTCATTGTGATATTTGCTAGAATAAATAATCTACAAGAACGGGATTGTCTATTTGCTGTTCTGAGTTAACACTTCGACGATTATTATTCATGATATTGAAGAACAAACTCTGTAAGTAGATTAATTAATCCTAAAGAAATTAAAGAATGATAATCTTTTCTATCATAGTAATCTTAACAATACTTACAGCTTTATATAAATGTGGTTTATTCAATAGAATCTTCTCTTGTATATGACGTTCAAACATTCCAAATCCTAAACTAACTAAAAATGTCATTGTTAAATTATAACATATAAATAGAATAGTTCCAAATAATGGAATCTCTGAGAATCCAGTAAACCATGTTAAACAAATTTGATTGAATACAAATGCAACAGCTTTATGATAAAAGAATAACATTGTCATTGTTATACGATAATAAGCCCAATGTCCATGTAATAAAAATAATCGTTTTATATGCCTGTAAAATATAAAAAAAAAAAGAATGGAAATAAATGAAAGGGACTGCTATGATAGATATAAAAAGAGAGAGAGAGAGAGAGAGAAGATCAAGCCTATAGTATATTCCAAAGAACCTAAGAGGACAGAACATCTTACATAGTTCAATTACACTAAACCTAATAAACACAGAATATGATAGAAGCAAATTAATGTAATAAATAAATAAACCAATTTCATAATGTTAAGATTTTATTGAAATCATTGAAATAGGAAGGCTAAACTCTGACCTATACATCTAGATGGAATCAGTGAAAAAACTTTAATCACCTAGGTAAATAATGCAATTATCATTAATATTATTTTTATTCAATGTTGTGCCTTAGTTCCATTTATCTTTATTTGTTACGTAATCACAACACATCCTATTTAATTAGGATGAACTTGGATATTCCTGTTGATTTGTTATGAACTGAAGCTGGTCAGTCTCTGTTGCTATGTGTGTATCCTGGTGAACTCGGTGGCATTCGACACGAAACGGCTTGAGTTCGAATCCAAGTGTGAACATCAACATCGGGATGCAGGTACATCCAGTTGATAAGTCCCAAATAGGATGAAACGCACGTTCTGAATTTCACTTGCCAATCACAGTCCAACTTAAATAATACATCCAATTTAACTCTTACCTAACACTTTTATGTTAAACCTTAATTTGTTTATTTTAATATGTTATATTATAGAAACAATTTATTAATGCTTTACTAAATCACATTGAATTGAGATGGTCTATGGAGGAGGACATTGAGTTTAGTTGTTTAAATACGTCACCGATTGATATTGGCAGGGTACCATTGAAGCCAATGAGTTCTGGACAGCTGTTTCATTCTAGTGTGGAAATCTTCAGCAGTACGCGGGCACCCTAGATTAATACTCAATAAATAACTTAGCATTGTCTTCGGTTCACTGGTGTTGTTCTACTACTGTCTACCTCTGGGGAAGGATTGTTGTCACTCACACATTGTACCAACCAATCAGCGTCTATGTAGTCAGGTCATAGTTACAGTACAAATTCGATTGGTCCTCTTAGACGGAAGGTAATTATTCACATAACTGGATCATGGCCAAATTAAGTTCATGCATCATTCCTCAGAGTTTCAGAATTTATCAGTACTACCTATTAAGTTAGTGTATTCTAACTTCCCTAGGTTTGTGCATCAAATATTCTCTCGTTTTTGTAAACATCACTCAACCTCATGGAAACAGTGTATACAACTTCCTTGACAGTGGGTTATACAAGAGTGTTCACAAGTAAACCATTTTTAAGGGACAGTGGACTATTCCAATTCTCAACCAAACCAGGGAATTTAGAACGCCACTATATTAAAGCTCATCGCTAATTACCAATACTGTATAGTCAAATAACTTCTCACAATGATGATCATAATTAGACAACTCAGTGTGGGAAAAAAATAATGAAGTCAGTAAAATTAAACTATAATCTATAAACTTCAAACCCTTCAGAAGTCATGAATCTTAACTCCAGTACTCTAAAATCTGACAATGATGTTCTAGAGGTAGTTTCAACAAGATTGTTGGTATGTATATTAGGAAATAAGCTTATTCAGCTATTATTCTAGATCTGCTGTATGCTTCATTACATATCATGTCACCAATATCTATTTCCTAATCTAAAGATCAAACAAAATTTACATGTAATCTTGTTATTTATTGCTATACAAATAAACAACTGAGGAGATCTATACTTTGACGAAGTGTTTATCTAATGCTTTCGGGTTTCTAACATTGAAATATAACCTAATTGGTGTATACATTATAATGGAAATCAATAGAATTAATAGCTTTCCCGCCAATAAGTTCCTTTTTCACATTCAGTTTGTGTATTCCACTTAGCGAGACGCTAAATCTTATTGGTTTGTTGTTTATTTTAGTACGCTATATGTGACACTCTAAGAACGCTCTCCTTTTTTGTATATCTACTTATGAAACGTTTGGTTGTTATCCATCTGCCAGACTGCCTGGGGAGTTAAACGCTCATTGTTAACGTCAAAATTCTTTCTCTAGTTAGTTGCGTTGGGACGCTGTAAAATAGCTTAACTTACCTGCTGTTATGTCACTGGTCACATATTCGTTATCAAGTATCAAAGTGTTTCACTTAATTGGCGAAATCCTTAACAATATGAAATAATTTACTCTAGAATTTTTAATGACAACATCATACTCATTCACAATCCTTCATGACTGAATGATTCATATATCTATTACAACTTATTTAATGTCATAATATGTCTACTTCATTTCGAATACACTTCAAAGATACAAATCGTCACGTCTTACTTACACGTTAACAATCTGATTCTCCTCACAAGGGGTTGAACTTAGACTAAAACTTAAAACTAGGAAGTAATGTGTAACATTTCATTCTAGTATGGAACTGCTCCATAGTGTTTATAGATGACGTCAACAACGAACAATTTAAAACTAATGAATTGTCATAACTTTTAAACCGTTTAGTTGATATACAGTTGTTCATGTTCTTAAATTTCATAATATTCATGATATTTTGCTATGATCATCCAGTGTCACTGGTATTTAACAACCTAGTATGGTTAAGCCAATAATTGTCAACTGATCTTATTAGATCTCTGTGAACAACCACTTGAACTAAGTTACCAGTAGACACATAATTATTTGTGTAGAGTAGTCTGGCTAACATCACTGTATGATACGGAAATGTAGACTTTAATTCATAAAAATAAACAGTCACTCAACAATTTCGTACCAGTATGGGACTTCCGAACAGAATACATCATGTATTCCGTCCACTGATCATTTACGATCAGTGGTACACAACCAAGTTCAATCAGTGATAAATACAAACAACTAAAGTTAATACGTAACTCAACGAAATAACTCCAATCAAACAATCACTTACTTGAATTGTGTAACCGCATAATCTGATGCACAAGCCGCTTCACGACCTTCTTTTCCAAGCACTCCAACACCAATATTAGCTTGTAAAATCATTGCAACATCGTTGCCTCCATCACCAATAGCAGCAATCACTGGTTTTGTACCTTGACGTGTATATTTAGCTAAACCAATTTGTACTAATTTTACAATAGATGCTTTTTGTAATGGTGTCATTCGACAACATAATACTGTTGTTACATTCATACATAATTCTAGAAATGCATGACGTAATGAAGTCTACAAGGAAAAGTATATACCAATTATAGTTCCTACTTGATGAAATTATATGAATCTTGAAATAGTAGGGAAGATTTATAACTCAGATGGATGGTTTTTGTTCATCTTGCATCCCCTAAGCCAAATGGCTCAACTGATGTGTTTTCATCGTCATTCTGTTATAACTTGACTTCAATATTATCATCTAGAATGAAGCGATCATATCTATGAAAATTACACTATTCAGCTTATAAAAAGCAACAAAGTCAAGGTGTTTAGGTTTATCTCTTCTGTTAACTCAAATGAGGTATGTTGACTGTCAAATGCTTTTTTTCTTATGAATTTACTATAGTGACAGCAAAACGGAACTGCAGTTACTGTTTACTTATTAAGCACTTACTTCTATTGACATTATACGATTGTAACAATGAAGTAAATAAGTCAACTAGTCATGCAGACTATTCAACTATATTCCTATTATTTATGAATTCATAAATGATACTATACAGTATGAGGGAGGTTGAGTTATAGTGATGGATGAACTTAGCAGTTTGAAACAAGGGTTGAAATTAGTTAGACAACTATTCGGAGCTAAGAATATACTGAATATCAGTTTCGCTATAATATATGGCTGTTTAGAATTACTCTCGCTATGCACCAACCAACTACGGCAACGACGAAGACAAAGATCAGTTTTATGATAGACTGCAATCAATTATAGCAAAGTGCCGAGGAAAGGATCTGACAACCATGATGGGGGACCTAAACGCCAAAGTTGGAATGGACAACACTGGATATGAAGAAATCATGGGACGACAGGGACTGGGAGAAAAAAATGACAATGGTGAAAGATTTACAAACCTATGTGCCTTTAACAAATTGGTTATAGGTGGTACAATATTCGCCCACAAACTCATACATAAGGCTACATGGGTCTCACCGGACCATACTACAGAGAATCAAATCGATCATATATGTATCAATAAAAAATTTAGAAGATCAATGGAAGATGTAAGAACCGGGAGAGGAGCTGACATAGCTTCAGACCACCACTTGGTGGTTTCTAAAATAAAACTGAAGCTAAAGAAGCAGCAGACAACTGGAGTGGCAACAGTACAACGGTTCAATACAGGCTTTCTCCGAGACACTGACAAACTCAATGAATTCAAAATATCTCTCAACAACAGGTTCCAAGCTTTACAAGATCTACCGAAAGAAGAAACCACTATGGAGGACAACTGGAAAGGAATCAAAGAAGCACTAACGTCAACGTGTCAGGAGGTTCTAGGCCGCAAGAAGCACCATTATAAGGAATGGATCTCCACTGAGACATTGAGCAAAATTCAACAAAGGAGGAACAAGAAGATAGAAATCAACAACAGCCGAACAAGAGCAGAGAAAATCAAGGCTCAAGCTGAATACTCAGAAGCAAATAAGCAAGTAAAGAAGAGCATTAGAGCCGACAAACGAAAATACATCGAATGCCTTGCAACGACGGTGGAGAAGGCTGCAAGAGAAAGAAATATAAAACAGCTATACGACACAATGAAGAAACTGGCAGACAAACATGGTAAACCAGAGTGACCGGTCAAGAACAAAGAAGGCAAGATACTCACTGAGATTCAAGTACAAAAGAATAGGTGGGTAGAACACTTCGAGGAACTCCTAAATAGACCAGCTCCACTGAACCCACCGGACATCGAAGCAGCACCTACAGATCTCCCGATAGATGTCACTCCACTAACGATGAAAGAATTCAAGATGGCCATGAGACAAATCAAATGTGGGAACGCAGTAGGACCTGACAATATACCAGATGAAGCACTGAAGTCAGATATCGACCTAACAGCAAGGATACTCCACGTTTTATTCAAAAAGATCTGGGGAGAAGAACAAGTGCCGGCAGACTGGAAAGAAGGACATCTTATCAAGATACCAAAGAAAGGGGATTTGAGCAAATGTGACAACTACAGAGGGATCACGCCACTGTCGATACCAGGGAAAGTCTTTAACAGAGTATTGTTGAACAGAATGAAAGATTCAGTGAAGGCTCAACTTCGAGGTCAACAAGCTGGTTTTCTTAAGGATCAGTCGTGCACAGACCAAATCGCAACACTACGGATCATCGTTGAACAATCAATTGAATGGAACTAGCCACTGTACATCAACTTCATTGATTATGAGAAGGCGTTTGACAGTGTAGATAGGAAAACACTATGGAAACTTCTTCGACACTACGGTGTACCAGAGAAACTCGTCAACATCATCCGGAACTCTTACGACGGGACACTGCAAAATTGTGCATGGAGGACAACTGATAAATGCAGTCCCAGTAAGTACCGGAGTCAGACAAGGTTGCCTACTTTCACCTTTCCTTTTCCTCCTAGTGGTTGACTGGATCATGAAGACCTCCACATCTGAGGGGATGCACGGAATTAAATGAACAGGTAGGATGCAACTCGATGATTTGGACTTTGCGAATGATCTAGCTCTCTTAGTACATACACACCAACAGGTGCAAGCAAAGACAACCAGTGTAGCAGCAACTTCAGCATCAGTAGGCTTGAACATACATAAGCGAAAGAGTACGATTCTTAAATACAACGCAGAGAGCACCAACCTAATTCAACTTGATGGAGAAACTCTGGAAGAAGTGAACACTTTCACATATCTGGGGAGCATCATCGATAAACAAGGAGGGTCCGATGCAGATGTAAAGACAAGGATTGGCAAAGCCAAAGCAGCATTCCTACAGTTGAAAAACATTCGGAACTCAAAACCACTGTCAGCCAGTCTCAAAGTCAGACTCTTCAATTCGAACGTGAAGACAGTCCTGCTGTATTGAGCTGAAACTTGGAGAATTACTGCAAACATCATCAGACGGATACAAGTATTTATAAAGTGCTGCCTACGCAAGATACTGAATGTCCATTGGCCAGAAATCATCAGCAACAGCTTACTATGGAAGAGGACAAACCAACTTCTAGTAGCCGAAGAGGAAATTAGGAAAAGACGTTGTAAATGGATAGGACATACATTGGGAAAATCATCAGACTGCATCACGAGACAAGCATAAACATGGAATCCTGTTGGTAAACGGAAAAGAGGAAGGCTAAATAACACACTGCGTCGAGAACTGGAAGCAGACGTTAAAAGGATGAACAGCAACTGGAAACAATTGGAAAGAATTGCTGAGGACAGAGTTAAGTGGAGAACCCTGGTTAGCGGCCTATGTGCTCCTCAGCGAGGAGTAACGAGTATAAGTAAGTAAGTAAGGAAGTAAGAATTACTCACTCATAACTCTAAAAAATAGTAAAATACTTCTGATTGGTGGGAGGTAGCTAGGATCAGTATCGTTTATCCATTTTTGGTGTAAGATAAATATCACCGTTGGCATTAGATTATGATAATACGGTAACGCAAATAGACTGATATTATTGATGTTATATAAGTGGCTAAAAGCTCTTCTCGAAACACGCAGTTATTGGTTCTTATTCTCGGTAGGTTCGTCAGTCTGCAGAACTTAGGAAAGCCAAAAGAAGAAAACAAATCATTTTTCTAGTGCTAATTGGCTACGATATCTGACAGTCTCCATAGTCTATTGTTATAAGCAGGAATGTTATCTTTCGTGAAATGTTACGTTCTAGCGTGGAACTCCTTAACAATGTGGACACTAGATTCCGCCCTAAGGGCTTCAAGTTGAAAAACACCTAACCCTATACACCATTGAACCGACAAGTATTTAATGGTAAGACCCTCACCTCCATCAATTCGTGATATATGGCTCAACGATCACCCATTGTCATTAGTGACAACTTACACACTCCAGACAAGTTTGAACCCCACCAGTCACGATTCCTCACTAGGGTTTCAAGAACATTGTGAAGTTAGTCACTAGTAAGCTGATTACTGTAACTGAATTGAGATGGTTTTTGGAGATTGGTACTAAGTTCAGGGTGTGTACTTCTGATGAGTTCCATACTAGAACGAAACGGTTGTCCAGTGTTCCTTGATTTTCAATGGTAACCTGACAACATTTATCTGTGATGTATTCAATCATATGTTCCAATTGCCATCTTTCTGGAGTGGTCACAATTTCAGGTGTCTGAATTTATTAGTCTGTTAGCCTTACCACTTAGTTGTACTTAGGCTGAGACTGACCTCTTGAAATAAGAATTTGCTTAATTCTATTCAGGGTTGATTCAAGTTAGATTAGAAACCTCTATTCTACGTCATTCTTTAATCGTATTAATTAGATGGCTAATGACAATGAATTACTTGTATTCCAATCTCTAAAAATCTTAGTTAAACTATTACTGAAAATAGTCAAATAATATATAACCTAAAAAACAAAGTAGGAGGATTTCATAACAGCTACCAATAACAATCATTTAAACAATTGAAATATTCATAATCTTCAATTATATTAAACTTGTATTCAATTATCACTAGTCGAATTCCACAGGGTGATTGACAAACTCTAATCAACATTTGAATAAACTTTAAAAAAAAACAGTATATTTATCATGTTGCTAAGTGATTTATATATCACTGGAATTGACTAGAATCAACATAGAACATTTAATTCACATAGTAACATGTTGGATCATTAAAAAAACCCCTATGTAATAGTAATATCAAATAGCAAAGTTGATCAATCATATTTCCAAAAAAGCAAAAAATAAGATCAATCGAACTGGTAATGCTATCATTGGATATCGATCAAGTCAATCTGAAGCTTGAAGTGTGGAATCTGAGATATGCACTGCTGAGGAGTCCTACATTAGAACGAAACGAGTGATCAGTGGTATCTGGTTTTCAATAATACCCTACCAATATCAATCTATAACATATTCAAACAGTAAAAATAACTATCCCAAAAACGTAATGGTAGAATTTTAGTCAGTCAATCATGTACAACGTAGAACCCGAACTACTATAACACATTAGAATGACGAGATCATATTTGTTAGATTAACACCACAATTATCATTCATTAGAAAGAAATAAAATAAATGAAAGTATGAAAAAATAATAGAACTTAAGTTATTGAAGAGGATAAAGTGTGATTATACTTAAGCATTATGCTTGATTCTGTAACAATGTCATCTAGTATCTTCAACTAATGAGAAAGATTAACAGACCAACTTTAATCTAGTAGTCTTGATGTGCAGATATAGTTCAGTAGTCCAAAAGGTAAATACTTCATAACCTGTTATATTTTAGTAGAATTTACATAATTATGCATATTGTTGTAGAGGTTACGTAATCACATTTACTCTAACTAGTATTAAAATCTCTATATCTCATCATCTTCTTTATTGTCTTGGAAATATAGAAGGACAATGAATTGAATAGGAGGTTATGACAATTCATTTGAATTTATTTAATTGTCATCAGTTACACTGTTAACATAATAATTTAAATTAGATTGTGGCTGGTAAGCGGAATGAACGATGTTCATTTGGTACTATTTGAAAATAGTCAGCTGTATTTACCTACAGCCCAGTGTCGATGTTCTCACTGGAACTTGAACCCAATTTGTTTCGTGCCAAAAGCCATCACGTTCACCTATAAACTGATAAATTTAAACAGCGACACTTGTGCAACTGGTGTTTACATATAATTAGAATATATTTAAATCTTCTCGTTGATTTGCCATGGACTGAAGTTGATCAGTCTGTGTTGTCATATGTGCATTCTGAGTGTAGAAGATTGAAATACATCCCAGTTAAATATACAGACCCGTTGCAAAAATGTGGTTATCTAGACTCAGTAGCCTAATGGTAAACACAGAGGCGTTTGCACGTAACGAAGTAAATCGGCTTCCCGGTGTGAACATCAGTACTTAGATATATGTGTATCTAACTAATGAGTTCAAAATAGGACAAAACGCACATCCTAGAATCTGTTTTCCAGTCACAATCCAACTCAAACAACATTACTTTAGTTAAACAACCTCACTGAAGATCAGGAACCAGTGGATAATTGTTTTGTTTTAGTATGTTATTCTTTAGTGGTGATATTTATAAGCTTGTTTCATTGGGGATCGAATCAAGGACCTTTAGAATCAACGACGAATCTTTAATTCGTATATTATTAGACCAACATTCGAAAATGATGTTAATTAAGCTAGTTATTTAAAATTCGGGTCACCAACTGATACAATGATGCAATAATATAAAAGACAAACTTTGGAAATAGTGAGGTTAGACAAAAGGTTCTTAAGAAACACGGCAAATCAGTTGAAGAGGTCATTAACCTTCATCGACTGAGATGGCTGGGACATGTATTGTGCATGCCCGACCACCGTCTACTCCGTCGCGCGATGTTGGCTAGGGCTGAAGTAGGATGGAAGAAGGTTAGTGGAGGCCAAACCAAAACATGGCATCATTCCATGAAGTCCTTGACTACTGGTCTAAGCCATGTAGGTAGATGTAGACTACCTGGTTGGGGTCCGCGTGATGATCGCAACAAATGGCTGGAGACACTGGGCGATATGGCTCAGAATCAGTCACAGTGGCACAAGTGTATTCACTCTTTAACCTCATCTAGATCTTGAATTCTATTGTTATTGTCTGAACATCTTTTCTTACTCTTCCCTCTTGTATTCTGTCTATACGTTACCTCAATATTCTTGTAGTGTTAGTGTGGTATGGCAACTTAAACCTACAGGCGTTTGTGCCCGGTTCTATGTTGCTGCCGCTGATGATGATGATGATGATGATGATGATGATGATGATGATGATGATGATGATGATGATGATGATGATGATGGAAATGTTGTAGACTACATCAACTCATATATATATTTAACATTAGATTTATTAGCTTTAGCATAAACATCTGATTAGTAATTATGACTAAGAAAACTATCAACTTAGATTGTTCGGGTTGGATTGTAACTGATAAGGGGAATCGAGGACAAAATGTTTCGTCCTATTTAAGATTCATTAGCTGGATGTACCAGCATACCAATTTTAATATTCATTCAAATGTCCTGCATTCTAGCCTCAAGCTACAGGTAATTCTTCTAAACTTTCCCTATATTGCGACAATTCGCACAGAATATATATATCCAATCAAGACTGAAAAATTTTAGTCCATGATAAATCAACGATAAGATCTAAATACATTTTACTTATATATACTTAGGCATTCATTCATGTTTACATTTAATCTACCCAGAATCGGTCACAATGGCGCAGATGTATTCACTCATTGTCCTCCCTTAAATCATGAGCTTTAAATTATTCCATAGCTTTCTTTTTACGCTTCCTGAAGCATATTCTATATGTTCACATTCCTTGTTACTATTATTATTTTATTTTATTAAAGTGATTTCTACCAGTGGTGATGGTGCGGTGCCATGGTGGTATGGTAACTTGAACTGATGCACACATGTGCCAGGTTCTATGTTGATTGTACATACATACATTTAATCTACCAGATGAAATTCATGTAACATTATACTGAGTATAATAATGAAAACAATCGTTATAGATTAATTACAGTTGAAAAGTAGATACTACTGAAAGAAATGGAGGCGGAATGAAAAACGGAAGAAGCACATTCTATAATGATTTTTCAATTCTTCTAACAGACTCTAATCTGTAAATTATCTTTAATTAACCAAATTCTTATAGAAATACTTACATGTAATGCATATTGTAAACTTTGTCCATCTATAATAAGACCAATTGATTCATTTGCCATACCTGGATATTTTTTATGCTTTCGTCTAATATATTGTTTACAATTACCAATTAATAAACAATTTCTATAATTCCATAGAAATTTATTTCTATCATAATAATAAACTTCATCATTTCGATCAATAGAATGTTTTGTTGTTTCAATTCTATTGAAACATGATAACAACGACGATGATGATGCAAAAGATGATGAAGATGATGCTATATTCATACTACCATTTTGATTATAATTAATTGTTTTAATTCTTGGTACTGTAAATTGATTATGTAAAATTGTTGAACTATTCTGTATATCATTATTCATCATTGATTTCATCTTCGTCTTCTCTTGTTGTCGTTGTTGTTGTTGTTGTTGTTGTTCTTGACATACTCGTAAACCAGTTAATTGTTCATATATTTTATATGCTGTTAATTCTAATGTTTGACAATTCATTATACGTATTAATGACATATTTGGTGTTAAATGTCCAATTGATTGACTGACACGAATAGCTGTTTCAGCTTTATCACCTGTTAATATCCATATCTATAATAAGAAAATAATTAAAATGTAATTTTGATCTTCTTATTGATTTGTCATGGGGTGAAATGAATCAGTTTTTGTTGCTATACGTGAAATCTGAGCGGATTACCTAGATGTAACGATAGTTCATGTGTATTGTTTGAAATGGATTGTGGCTGGAAAGCGTTCGCAAATAGCCTAATACTGAACACTGTGACGTTTGTTACAGGAGGAAGTGAGTTGGTGTTCAGCTGTGAGCATCAACACTGGAAAGTATGTACATTTAGCTGACGAGTCCCAAAAATCACAAAACCCCTATCCTCGATTCCTCTTGCACGTCACAATCCTACTTAAACATTAACAAAATAATATTTTAAATAAATAATGAAGTGATTTAAGTAGAATTGAGACTAATAAGTTGAATCTAGGAAGAGCTTTTTATCTTATTTGAGACTGGTTGCTTGGATATGAGTACATCTCGTTGTTGATGTTCACATTCAGACTTAAATTCAGTTGACTTCATATCAAACGCCAATGTGTTTACCACTAGGCTATTGAGTTCAAATTGTCACACTTGTGTAACGGGTATGTATATATAGTTTTAATGTATTTATGTCTTCCTATTGATTTGTTATGTACTGAAATTAGTAAGTCCTTTTAAGCTTTCTGAACTCAGTAGTCTGGTGACAAACGCAGTACAGTTAAACAAAAAGCAAACTAGGTTAGAGATAGTGAATGAACATTAACTGATGAATTCCAGATAGGACAAAATATACATTCTGATTCCATTTGACAGACACAATCCAACTCAAATTTTACATGTTGACTACTGCTGCATCAAGATAATCGGCTTAGGACAAACATGTGACAACTTAAGTCCGTAGAGAATCATCGGGAAAACACAAATACATTCAAATCACAGAATGAAATGGTTGTAAAGGTTTATAACACGGTAAGAAGATTTTGAAGATGTTGTGTTCTACGAGATGGATGTTTCAATTGTGAACCTCTTATCGATTTACTAGCTGACATCATCATCGCATGCTTCAGAATGAAGTGTTTCTAAATATTTTGCATAATTGAATAACTGGTTATTCTGTTGACATGGTGTTTGATTATTTGTTGCCTATGATTGCGTAACCGTTATGTGCATATCTATCATGGTTTCCTTCTCTTTTGACTTAACATATTAATTTCGTTTATTTATTAGTCTCTTGCATTATTAGCGTATATATTTGAGTGATTTCTAGGCATCTCTTGACTGATAAATGACCTGAGTACTGGGATTCTATGAATTTCTTGGTTTGTTTTGTGTTTGAATTCTCAATCATATTCATATTCATAATTGTCAACATACACTGATATTAACGTAGATAAGTAAGTGCATTTAACAGCTAATCAATGTTTATATAAATTGGAATGTGACTAGCAAGTGAAATCCAGGAAGCGCGTTTCGTCCTATTTGGGACTAATCGGCTAGATGCACCTGCATCCCAATGTTGATGTATAAATTCATTCTAATAATCAATCTTTGTTTATACATAGATAGAAAAGTCAGCTACTTTATCTGACATAATGCTTATCACAGTTGATCTTGTAGGCAGTCATTCTTTTCTCATTATTTACCTTTAGTTCTCATAACATTAATTGTAGAGATTTTTTTGGGATTTTCGAAAAAATGCATTTATTCCTTATAGCCTTAATAGTCGGTTTACTATCTAACCTCCAGGTTATATATTTAAGAATAGGCATAAATATATTAATCCAATGTAACAACCAAAAGGATAAGCAAATAACAAACACGAGGTTAGTGGATAAGTAAAAGGAGTAGAAAACCAAAACACAACTACAAATGACGACAACATAAACGTTCAATGGGGATGGTTATTTTTGTGGAGATTGGTTATTTTATTTGATTGGATATATCACAGATTGATGTTGGCAGGGTACCATTGAAAACCAGGGAGCACTAGACAGCTGTTTCGTTCTAGTGTGGAACTCTTCAGCAGTGCGCACAAATTGATGGAGGTGGGAATTCTACCATTGGATGACTACCCAGTGGTGCAGATGGTGCGTACTGCTGAAGAGTTCCACACTAGAACGAAACAGCTGTCCAGTGCTCCCTGGTTTTCAATGGTACCCTACCAATATCAATCTGTAATATATCCAATCAAATAAGACAACATAAACATTATCAGGAAGTAATTAGATACTCATTTAATCATAGAAAAACATTCTGAAACACACTGGTGTTATCGATTTGTAGTTCGACGAAAGCGTCACAACTAACCCATCCAGCTAATAGAACACAACAATATCAAAAGGACAAACTTTATAGTTATGTAATGCGACTTTGAATAACAACGGTTATTAAGGTTATCTTTGTGACAAGTAAGCATTCTAAAAATAATTTCTATCTAAATTAGATTCTATCAAAGTTTCCACTGTCTTTCTAAACAGCATACCTGGTTATGTTAGCAAACGTTAACGCTTTTCCCTCTCCCAATTCTATAAGGTGGAAAAAAATATCCCTGAGAAACAAATAACGTGATTTTGTCGAGAAATATCCATACAAATCAATCACCCAACTTGTAGATAATTGAAGGCATCAAAACAAGTGTTTTCAACTAAAATGTAAGTGTTAACTATCAAGATATTTTGGAAAACAAGATTCGGCGAGTAGGACAACAAGTGAAGAAATGGAAGGAAAATGACATTTATTGTTTACATTTGTCACAGAATAATCGAAGTTAAGTGTCAGTGAATACCAGAGAACACTATGTTATTGTTTCTTCTTAATGTGAGACTCCTCAGTATCAGTATTATAGAGGGTTTGGTAAATCCTCCCCTTAACGTGGTGATATTTGTATTCCTTGTTTCTTTATTGTTATATGTGCTAAATGTGAAATTGTACTATATTGTTGAAATTTGGCAGGCTGTACAATTTTTATTGCGTTAGATTCTTTCCGTTCAAATATACATCTCTTGTTTCTTTGTACTGAATTTCTTAATCTTACACGCACCATGCAACTGTCGTGTGTGGATGGATCATTGTTATTGACGAAGGTATAATTACTGATAGTGGTTGAAAGTAACGAGGTCACAATTTCAACCACGCAAACACATTCAAATCGCAACAAAACAGTGAGCTAAGACGAAGAACATGCTACCACAGTCTAAACGTTTCTGGATTATTTCTATTTGATCATTCATATAACTATTCACATTCTGAACAGCATTCAAACACGTAGATCAATGTTCATAACAGTGATTATAACCGGTAGGCTTCACTAAAGTGTCGATTGTCAGACGCCTCTCCCTCTGGTTGTTCGATCCTATGAATTTCAGGCTTTGTATTGAATGCTTAACCACGATTGCTATGCAACATCACAAACTGATTAAAAATAGGAATCTCAGCACTAGATAGCAACTAGTTGGATGTTGCTAATAGGTAAGCGTTAATAACTAGACTTGAAATTTTTCCATTTGATTTACTTTAAAAATCGTTGATGTTCATTATCATTAAGACATTTCATACTATAACAAAACAACTTACTATGAATGATGAGTCATAGTTTTCAATAGTTATTTAATACACATCAATTCATGATATTCATTATTCCTACAGTTGAAAAACATTCGGAACTCAAAACCACTGTCAACCAGTCTCAAAGTCAAACTCTTCAATTCGAACGTGAAGACAGTCCTGCTGTATTGAGCTGAAAATTGGAGAATTACTGCAAACATCATCAGACAGATACAAGTATTTATAAACAACTGTTTACGTAAGATACTGAAAGTTCGTTGCCCAGAAACTATCAGCAAAAGTCTAATATGGAAGGAAACATATCAACTTCTAGCCGGAGAGGAAATTAGGAAATGACGTTGGAAATGGATAGAACATACTTTACACAAATCATCAGACTGCATCACGAGACAAGCATAAACATGGAATCCTGTTGGTAAACGGAAAAGATGAAGGCCAAAGAACACGCTGCGTCGAAAATTGGAAGCAGACATTAAAAGGATGAGCAGCAACTGGAAACAATTGGAAAGAATTGCTGAGGACAGAGTTAAATGGAGAACACTGGTGAGCGGCCTATGCTCCTCAGCGAGGAGTAACGGGCATAAGTAAGTAAGTAAGTAATTCATGATATTAAATTAAATTAAAATTACTTAATAAACTTACAATTAGGGGGGGTTTGTGGAAATAGTTAATTGCCAATTTTGATATCACGAATTGATTTGAATCAGACAACCATTGATCACCTGGAAGCACTGGATAACTGTTTCATCCTAGTATGGAACTTCTCAACAGTATGAGGCAGTGGAGTTCTAATGTGAAGGCGTGAGCGGTGGAATTCAACCGTGTCAGGTGTGGGACAGTAACCCACCAATTGCATAGAGGAAGTCGTGCAACGTATAACGAATTGACTGAATAGAAATTAACAACCGTTAGGAACCGATTCAGTGGTCCAATGATAAAGCGTTTGCCTCGGAACCAGAGGGTCCTAGGTTTGACCCCCGACTGGGTCGTGGATGCGCACTGCTGAGGAGTCTCAAACTAGGACTAAACAGCTGTCCAGTGTTTTCAGGTGATCAATGGTTGTCTAATTCAGATTAATTCGTGATATCAAAATTGACAATTAGCAAACTTACTTGTATACCAGCTTCTTTTAAATCTTGAATACATTTTTTTACACCTGGTTGTAGTTTATCTTCAATACCAGTTACACAGATTGGTACCATATCACATTCAATTTGTTCATAACACTTCTTTAATGCATTATTACGTGCTTTACCAATTAAATTAGAAGCTAATTTTAAATTATTCAGTAATTTCATATAATCATTTTTATGTAATTGACGTTTAGCAAATACAAGTGTACGTAAACCATTAATAGCAAATTCATTAACATAATGAATTGCTTGAGTACGTCGATGATTCGATGTTAGACTACAACGCTTTAATGAATGAAAAAAAAAAGAATAATATAAGAGTAAGATTAGATTTTGTTGAAGTTAAAAAGATAATCATCAATGTGTATAGACTAGTTCATTGAAGAGTTGTATTTGAATGGTGTACATTTTCAAAATTGAAGTACATCAAGGTATTCAGTATGATACTTTACAGAGAATTAGTATAATGTGTTTATAAAATAATGAGAACAATCATAGACTATTATGTTGATAGCATTCAAGATTAGATTATTGATTACTATCAGGTTCGTGGTACATTTTAATAAGTTATAGATAAACACTAATGACAATTGGATTAAATTATAGCCAAGATTATACAATACAGTAGGCAATATCTAGAGATTTACATTGGAAGATGTAACAATATCAGGTTGTCTAATGCATACTCATATACTCACCAACACCAATCCATACACTTTATTGCATACACAACTCATATTTGTACTTCAAGGATGATTATGTTGGGCACATATATTATGAATCTATATACATGTATTTGATCATATGAATGATGTGTTGGTAATAGCTTATTGACTAACACTACTGTAATGATGATCATGATGATGATGATGATGAGGAGGATGGTAATAGTAACCTTTCATGACTACTTATATCACCTCATATTTATTTCGCTTCTTTTATTCACTATCATTTTATTTCATTTGATAATTAACTACACTACATTAATCAATAGAATAGTACAATGTATATCATAAGGTATATACAACATGCTTCATTTATAACCGTTTTATATTGTTCATGTGACAATGAAACTTATATGTTAATCTGAATCAATTATACGACCATAATGCACCATTATATAATATATGTGCCCAACATAATCATTCTTGAAGTACAAATATGAGTTGTGTATACAATAAAGTGTATATGATAGACAGGAGAAGATAAATCAACAGTTAACTCCCTAAGTAACATCTAATAATTAAGTGAATATAATGAAATACGGCTCATCAAGTAGATACACAGTAGAAGTATGTGCACCAATCAATTATTCATTTATTATGACATCATATACTACTGAATGATCTAATGATTTGAAAGGTGAAACGTTTTGATTGTAGTTTGAGATTGTGTTCATTACAGGTTAATCATGCAATACAATACGAATCAATGAAATTGATATCACAAACTAACCTGTAGTCGATATCTATTATTAACTGAGTAATGTCATCGCTCGATTCCCACTATATGATTAAACTCCTAATGAATGCCTACCATCTTCATATTTCTCTAAATGTCAAGATCATACATTTGTTCATTCATCAATAAATTACATTTGTGACTTCGTATTAATTGTTGATATATTACTCGATATTATGGATTGGTGTTGGTGAGTATATGAGTATGCGTTAGACAACCTTACTTACTTACTTACTTATGCCCGTTACTCCTCGTTGAGGAGCATAGGCCACTTGTTACATCTTTAACTGCTTTAACTGCTCAGTCTAAACACTTGTTTGTTGAAACTTCTTGTTGAATGAATCAATTCTGAATAGTTTGTTTGAAATATCATCTACATATAATTATTCGACAAATATTATATTATCACTTTATTGTACAGTCTACATTCGTTATTGCCACATGCTATTAACTAATGATCCGCGTGACCTGAATAAAGTCGAATATAGAATTAGCTACTTATAACTTACTTACTCACGCCCGTTACTCCTCACAAAGGAGCACAGGCCGCTCACCAGGATTCTCCATTCAACTCTATCCTGAACAATCCTTTCAAGCTATTTCCAGTTGCTGTTTATCCTTTTAATGTCTGCTTCCAATTTTCGACGCAGCGTGTTCTTTGGCCTTCATCTTTTCCGTTTACCAACAGGATTCCATGTTAATCCTTGTCTCGTGATGCAGTCTGATGATTTGTGTAATGTATGTTCTATCCATTTCCAACGTCATTTCCTAATTTCCTCTCCGGCTAGAAGTTGATATGTTTCCTTCCATATTAGACTTTTGCTGATAGTTTCTGGCCAACGAACTTTCAGTATCTTACGTAAACAGTTGTTTATAAATACTTGTATCTGTCTGATGATGTTTGCAGTAATTCTCCAATTTTCAGCTCAATACAGCAGGACTGTCTTCACGTTCGAATTGAAGAGTTTGACTTTGAGACTGGCTGACAGTGGTTTTGAGTTCTGAATGTTTTTCAACTGTAGGAATGCTGCTCTGGCTTTGCCAATCCCTGTCTTAACATCTGCATCGGACCCTCCTTGTTCATCAATGAGGCTTCCCAGGTACGTGAAAGTATCCACTTCTTTCAGAGTTTCTGCATTAAGTTCAATTGGTTTGGTGCTCCCTGTGTTGTACTCGAGGATCTTGCCTACTGATGCCGAGGTTGCTGCTACGTTGATTGTGTTCACTTGCATTTTATTGGTGTGTGCGAGGTAGAATAGCTAGATTATCCGCGAAGTTCAAATAATTGAGTCGTATCCTACTTCTCTATTTAATTTTGTGCATACTTTCAGGTGTGGAGGTCTCCATGATCCAATCGACTACTAGAAGTAAGAGAAGAGTCAAGAGTAGACAACCTTGTCCGACTCCGGTCCTTACTGGGAATGCATTTGTCAGCTGTCCTCCATGAACAATTTTGCACTGTAGTCTGGATGGTGTGGACGAGATTCTCTAGTACGCCGTAGTTTCGGAGAAGTTTCCATAGTGTTCTCCTGTCTACACTGTCAAACGCTATCATTCCCAACCCGTAAAACCCAAGCTTGCTGAAAATCGCTAACCAGGTCAAATTTTGTTTAGACTAAATACTGTAAGCTGGATGGTTTAAGTATGATTCTTTTGTCGCCATTCTAGATAACTTCATCAGATCAAACTTCTGATAGGAGTGAACTTTTGAAGTTTTTTTACAAGTGAATAACATCTTATGTTATTTGTGAAGAAAATCTTAACGCTCATTTATTAGGATGAACTTGTATATTGCCGTTGATTTCTTATAGACTGAAGCTGGTCAGTAGTCTAGTGGTGAACGCGGTGGCATTTGACACGAAACAGACTGAGTTCAAATCCCACTGTGAACATCATAATTAGGATGTTGGTACATCCAGCCGATAAGTCCTAAATAGGAAGAAACGCGCGTTATGGATTTCACTTTCCAGACACAATCCAACTTATATAATTAACGCTCATTTCTATTAAAATGCTTAGGCTGATTATGCCATTCAGAATGACGATGTCATCTTTATAACTAAACTGTTCAACTCACAGAATGCAATATAAGTTAACAATCTTCATGACGTACAGATCTTCTCTATCGTCTTAATAGTCAAATATGTTTCTAACTACATAATCTGAATCTTCAGTGGCATTGATTTTGTAACTATAAATCACATATTCTTTGCAACATTCATATGTATTCAGTAAATTCTACACATCACTTCTTGTCAAATTATCGACGCTATGTTATATTCAATCAATCAGTACCTGCTAATATACTTTCTATTTCTTCCCAAGTGTTATACATTGCTTTCATGCTTACCTCTAATTCCCAAAGTAACATATTCTTTGATCTTCCTGTTTTTCTTTGACCTTAAGGATTCCAAGTTACAATCATAGTATAATTTAATGATATTCCTCTTCACAGCCATTATCATGTTATTGTTATATTGAAAGCTAATTTGATATGACGAATCAGTTTGAATGACGTAACCACTGACCATCAGGAGGCACAAGGCAACTGTCTCATCATACTATGCGACTATTTAGTTGTGCACATTCACGACCTCACCAAGGATCTAAGTCAGAACCTTTCACCTTCGCAGTAAATGTGACCAATGGAGTTCAACCATATCGGTTAAAAGACAGTCAGTCACAGATGATAATGGATGAGGTCATACAAACATGTCTCAAATTGACAAAGTTAAAAATATCAACCGGTGGAACTGGCTCGGTAGTCTTGCAATAAAGAATTCACTGCGAAGCCAGAAAGCTATGTGTTCAATTCCTGGTAGAATCAAAGATACTCACCAATAGAATCTCATAATAGAATGTAACAGTTATCCAATACATTCTGATTATCAATGGTTATCTAATTCAGACCAATTTGTAACATCTAACTAACAGTTAACATTCTCCACTCTTCCCTTCCCCCCCCCTCCACAATACCCAATTACATTCTATTGAAAGTTAACAAATTTATTAAAGTCTACTTAAATCATACACAATCTATAAGTAACTATTATTAACTATTAAAATAATCATAATCAAATGATTATGATACATGATTTATTTCATTTAATTGAATAAATGTTGATTGATCATATTAACAAATAAATTTGGCGCCAAATTGATAAATGAATTTATGCGGTAAAAACAAAAAACAAAAACTAACAAGATATATATCTACATTGAATTGATGTGTCTAATTAAGTTTACTTCAAAGAAGTATATAAATGTATGCCTTTTATACATTAAAGAATGTAGACATTATATTCAATAACAATGAAGTCTTCTATGTAATACATCATCAATGTAATTGATTAGCATTATACATTTTATATATTAATAAATCATTTAAATTATTGATTATATTACAAATTGATTGATAGATATTTGATTGATCAATATTAATATGATTAATCAATATTACAATGATGATAACATCTATGTAATTGAAGTTAACTTGTATATTAAAATAATTAAGAATGATTACTTAGATTGTAATTAAGGAATCTAGATTGAATGTTTCATCTTTTTTCAGGACTCATCAGTTAGATATACATCATAAGGTTGATGTTTACAACAAGAACGCTAACTCAATTAGTTTTGTACTAAACATTATCGTATTCACTACTAGGTTATTGAGTCTAGATAGTCAGACAGTATTTATGATTGAATTGTTTTGTCAGTAAAAAGCCAATTATATTATTAGGTAAGAAAGGGATATAAATATTTGATGTAGTGCATAAATGAATCATAGTTTGGCAGTGCAGTTATCGTTGCTAAACCACAGAAAGGATGATAATAAAGTTGATTTATAATGATTAAAAGCTGTCAGATGTGAAGTAGTTTCAAGATCTCCTCATTGTGTAACCTATCCACCTCAGGTAGTTTTCTACTAATCTCTTATTCAACTGGAATTTTGTTGCTTTGTTATCTACCACAATAGGTTGTTGCTGATAGTGTCTAACTAACAAATCCGGAATATTTCGCACAAACAACTCTTCAAAATTACTTGTAGACACCTTTTGAATGATGCTTACCGTAGTTCTCCTTACATGTTTCATTTCCATACAATACGATTATCTTGATGCTTGTATTGAAAATTGTGGCTCTGACGTTGGTAGACAGGTAATTTTAGTTCAAGATGTTCTTCGACTATGCAAATTGTGTACTGGCCTCGCCTTGCCATTCTGTCTCTTCATATCTGCATCGGATCTTATATAAACACCTACAATTGCGAGACGGGTATGCTTATATAATAAAAATATATTTGAGTCTTTTCCATCATTTTTTGAACTGAAAATGATAGGCCTCTGTTGCCATATATCCATCCTGAGTGGATTGCTTCGATAGAGCGATAGCTCATTAGCATTCTTTGAATTAGAATGTGAATGTCGAGTGGTTTCAGTAGCCTAGTAGTGAATACTGTGGCGTTTGTCACGAAACGAACTAAGTTTAAATCCTATTGTGTACATCAACACTGGGATGTAAATACATTCAGTTGATGAGTCTTAATTAAGACAAAATAGGTATCCTGGATTCGGCTTGCCAGTCACAATTCAATTTAGACAATATTTGAGAAATATCGCTATATCGAGTCAATTTGCTTCGAATGTGTGAAAGTGAGACTGATCAATTTCAGTCCATGATAAAACAAAAGGATCCTACTCTAACTAGTTTAGTTTGCGTAACTTATTACTATTACTACATTCAGGCCTCATAGACATTTACGTTAACCAGTACGTAGTAAATAAAATGAATAGAATCGATTTATACAGATGAGTTGATCAGAATCATGATGGAAATTCGAAGATAAGGTTAGGAACTGGATTTAGGTATAATGATTATTATTACTATTTACAGTTAACCTATACGATTGGTTCATGTATATATACTATATTAAAACTTAATCTATTACGCTTACCTTATGAGTATCATCGATGTATTTTTTATTCATTTGATTAAATATGTCACAGAGTGATGTTGGCAGGGTAACATTGAAAACGAGGGAGCATTGAACAGCTGTTTCGTTCTAATGTGAAACTCCACAGCAGTGCGCGCCCCATATTCCACACAAAATGCTTCAGGTTAACGGCGAACGACTAACCATCTGCATCACTAAGTAGGCATCCAGTCGTAGAATTCCCACGCGACGATCATCAATTATTCATTAACATTAGTTTTTACAATTTATTATTATTATCAAAAATTCGAATGTAATTACATATTTCCATCTACATTGATACTAGGCTACAATTGTTCAGTCCCTGTTTATCTCTTGTAACTCCTAAACAAATTTCTTCAACAAAACGTTACTTTTTAAAATATGATTTATTACTTTATTACTTAAATGTAACTATTATTCTCTCCAAATCAGGACTTGAACTCAATCTATTCACATTGAACATCATCATCATCAATATCATCATCATCATCATCATCATCATCATCATCATCATCATCATCACCATTATCATTACTCTGTATATAACTCATTACACAAAGTGTAAACAGAAGAAAATAAATAGTAATAATTTCAATAGATCAATTGAAATTACCTTAGGATCTAATATTGATATTTCAGCTCCTTTACTTAATACATAACATGTTTCATCTGGATAACGTACCATAACACTCATACATTTACGTAATGAATCAAATTCTAGTATAGCATCAACATGATAACATTGACGTTGTGTAAATATTGATGTAATTTGTTTATCTTTATCATTTTTAATATTTGACCAATAATCAATATATAATGAATTTGTACCAATTTGATTAACATCTAATTGTTTACCTGAATAAACTACACCAAGTAATGATGCACCTTCAACTAAAGCTTTTTCATCAGATGATGTTGCCTTTAAATCAAAAGAAAACAAAAAGAAAAACAGTAGTTTTAGAATAGTTTACAGTGTAAACAAGCGAAACAACTTGATGATAATGAAGAAATTATCATGTGGAGTATAGACCGCCTACCAGCATTCACCAACCAACACTGTTCTCGGATTTCCTTTCCAGCTCTTCCCAAGTGCTCTTCATTCTCTTCATATCTACCTCCAATTCCCGACGAAATATGATCCTGGATCTCCCTCTGTTTATTTGGCCTTTAGCATTCTAAGTCAGTGCTCGTCTTGTGACACAGTTTGATGGTTTCCTCAATGTGTGTCCAATCCACCTCCAGCGTCTTTTCCTAATTTCTTCCTCAACTGGAAGTTGATTAATTCTCTACTACAATAGATTGTTGTTGATGGTATCTGGCCAATGAATCCGAAGAATCTTATGCAAACACTTGTTTATAAATACTTGTATCTTCTGAAGAATACTTTTCGTAGTTCACGAAACAAGTTTCAGCTCCATACAACAGAACTAACTATCTTCACATTTGTATTGAAAATTTTGACTTTAATATTGACTGACAGTTGGTTTGAGTTCGAGATATTTTTCAGTTGTAGAAATGCTACCCTTGCCTGGACAATCCACGCCTTCGCATCCAAATCAGATCCTGCTTGTTTGTCGATTATGCTGCCCGAATATGTAAAGGTTTCAACGTCTTCCAGAATTTCTCCATCAAATGTGATTGGGTTAGTGTTTGCTGTTTTGTATCTGAGGATCTTGCTTTCCCCTGCGTGTATGTTGAGGCCTACTGCTGCCGAGGCTGTGAGATGGAAGAGCTAGGTCATCTGCAAAGTCCAAGTCATCTAGTTGCGTCAATGTTGTCAATTGGATTCCGTGATTGTCTTGAGATGTTCCAGTTTTCATGATCCAGTCGATGACCAATATGAAGAGGAAGGGTGACAGTAAGAAGCCTTGTAAGAATTTATCATGGTTGAAATGAATTAGCAGTACAGAATAAGAAAATCTGTCTACTTATATGACAGCTGAAGGATAACCACTTCATTGATGTGAGCTTATGTGACCGTATTCATAATAACAAACTCTAATGAGTGTTTAGCTACTTCCTGCATATCTACCTGATGCTCCTCCTCTTCACTCCTAAGTGGGAATAGAAAGATTACAAGAAAATAATAAGATCAATAAGATAAAAATCATATTATATTTCAAGTATTCCTTTATATATATACATAAACCAAACCAAGCAGACAATAAATTAAGAAATTAACATCAATACAAAACAAGAGAGATAATGATAATGAATCGAGGTAACATGGATACAGTTAATTAAGTGTATTTCACATATAGAAATGATATACAATCAGTTAATTGGAAAAAATGTTAGGACAGGATAAGTGGAATGTAATAATAATAGAAATAAAATGTTTACTTTACAAACACCTAAAACAACTGATTAAGATGAATTTGTATATTACAGTTGATTATTCATAGATTGAAACATGTCAGCCTCTGCTGTTATATGCTCATCTTGGGCGGATTGCTTCAATATAGCTATAAATCATAAGTAATACTTAAGTTAGATTATGACTGATAAGCGGAATCCAGGTCTACCGTTTCGTCCGATTTGTGACTCATCTGCTGGATATACCTGCATCTGAACGTTGATGTTTACACGGTAATTCGAGCTTAGTCAGCGTCGTATCAAACGCCATCTGGTCCACCACTAGGCTATTGAGTTCAAACTGTCACACGTGTACAATGAGTTTCTATCCTTCTGTTGATTAGTCATCCTAGTGTGAACATCAACATTGGGATTAAGGTACACCCAGCTAGTGAGTCCTAAATAGAGCAAAATTCGAGGCCTGGATTCTGCTTTCTAGGCACTATCCAACATAAACATAAAGCAACTGAAATAGTTTTGTTAAGTTTAATCCTGAAAGTTAATTATTCTTTTTGAATATCCCAACATAGCACCAACCTTCCAATCTGCAAAATACAATTCTTTATGTTGAACAATAATCTGGGATGCGTACTGCTGAGAAGTTCTACACTATAACAAAACAGCTGTCTAGTGGTGTTTGGTTTCCATGGTACCCTACTAACATCAATCTGTGACATATTCAATCAATAATCCTTCTGTTATATCAGCAGACTAATTGAATAATTAGCTTCTATTAATCAAATAGTAAAACAAATTAATGAAAATGTATATTCGGACCACTTAGTAGTGCAATCTATATATGATGTAGGAAATGTTTATAATGTTGATTTTTCCCTTATGGACTTTTGATAAATGTATGTTTTATGTTGAAAGATTATAATGTCTACTATGTAGGACTTGTATAAATGTGTAATAGTCTCAATTTAATCAATTAGACAGTACCTATTAACTTTCTTGGAGCATAGACCACCAACCGACATCCACTAACAAACTATGCTTCTCACCTACTCTCATTTTCACATCTATCCAAGAAACGTTCATTATCTTGAAATCCTAATCCAATAACCGAAACAGTATGTTATTTGGCCTTCCGCGTTTACTTTCAACATCAGTAATCCATGTTAATACCATGAGGTATAACGCAGTTTCATGCGTGTCCTATCCACCCTCTAGCAATTTTCTACTTATTTCCTCTTCAACTTTATGTTAGCTTGTTTTTTCTCTACCACAGGAGGTTGTTGCTGATAGTATCTAGCTAATACATCCTAAGTATCCTGCACGAACATCTCTTTATAAATACATATAGGCATCTGAATGGTGCTTCTTTTAGTTTTCCGTACAACTTTCATCTCCATACAATACAACTATCTTGATGTTTGGATTAAAACTTGCAACGTTAATGTTGGTTGACAAGTGATTTAAGTTCCAGACGTTCTTCAATTGTGAGAATGCTGCCCATATCTTGCCTATCGATCCGCATTTTTACATCTACATTGGATCCGAATTTCCTTGTTCACCAATAATGGGGACCATGTACGTGAAGGTTTCCACATTTTCCAAAGCCTATCTATCAGGTCAGGTGTATTTGGGTTTGTTCTAGTTTTTTGTATCTGTAGACACTGCTTTTTCCCATGCATTTGTTGAAGCATACTGGTGGCAGCAGACTATAATGCTGCTACACTAGCCATTTCTATCTACATTTGTTGGTGTGTGTATGTGTGAATGCGCGTGAGATTGAAGAAATAGATAATTCAGCGAAGTTTTAGTTATCTAGCGGCATCCAAATTGTTCATTGTATTCCATGCTTTTCATGAGATGTAGACGTCTTCATAATCCAGTCAACACTGAAAATAAATGAGAAGGTGGGCGAATGAGAAGTTTTGTCTGATACCTGTCTTTACTTGGAATGAATATGTAAGCAGCCCTCCTAGCACAATTATTTTAGTGTAGTCCGTTGACGAATTCCGTATTATATTGACTATCTTTTGATGTTCACCATAGTGTCAAAGAAGACTTCTATTCTAAGTGACTATTCACATTAAATGTCAATTTGCTGAAAGAAATTAAGCATGACAGAAGATATAAAACTTAAGTAATTAATGCAAATTAAAATATGAGATATGTAGTTCGGATAGAACAAAAGCTTAAAACTAATATGAACCACAGTATTTTGATGTAGATCGGGAATTTATGATAGTAGATTGTTAATAAGGATGTCTATTGGATTGTTTAAGCACACTGTAGATGTTTAAGCCAACAACACAATACAATTCAAATGGAGAATTTGTAGAAAAAATGTTTAAAAGTCGACTCTAAAGATCTCTATGCAGAACGATATATGTGGTAGAACTTCGAATTGTGACCTCCAGAAGGAATCTCATCTGATAAAGTTTGAATAATAAAATGCTTCTTTGGGTCGATTCAATGTAACTTTATCAGTTTACTTGTTTCTCTGAGTTATGTTGGAGGCCATAAGCGAATACATTGCAGAAGAATATCTGAGCACTATTCTGCATAGTTCATTAAAAGATACTACAAATTCAGTAGTTAAGGTTTTGATCATTTAGTGAATTCAAGTTATATGCAGGCTCGGAAATCAGTCTTTACAAAGATAAAGAAATTGGTTCAAAAAGAGTTCAGGTCAGGAATTTGTATATCACCTAGACGTTGGCAACTCATCAATTCAAGAATTATTTTCATTTCAAACAATGTTATTTTGACTTGTGACATCCGATACTTAGAAACGACTGGTTTATTTTGACAACTTTGTTATGTGACGATGAAGCACTGTCTTGAATGATTACTTGGAGTAACCAATGGAAACCCCTCCTTTTCCTTCCCCTTTTACATTCCACGTTGACACTTCAGAATAGGCCTAGTTTCTGATTGCATTGGTATACAATGTAATGCTTTTCTATCTCACTGTAGACTATTGTTTGTTAAATTTAGTCTAAATGCAAACGTGCAACTGTAGAGTTAATTATTTAGTCGAGAAGGAATTGTGTTGTTGGCTGAAAAATTTAAATTACCAGCTAATAATTCAAATACATCGTGCTGACTCATAGATTTAGCTAGTAATTATAAGTATTGTATAATGCATATCCAGAAAGTTGTTAGTTTCCTAAAATAGAATAGATTACCACACTAGTAATATGAAGTAAAAAGAAATGCAAATAACAAAAAACAGAAGTATGGTGGAAGTGGGATTGTGTCTGACAAGTGGAATAATGGATATATATTTCGGTGTTGGTGCCTTCAGACGAGATGAAACTACTGTGACCAGAGGTGTCCTTGGATGGGAAATCGGTACATTCTTTCAGAGGTTTAAAGCTACAGCGGAGATGATGGCTGTGGGGAGGGACACTGGCAGAGGAGAAAGGTGAAAGTCCTTGGGACTCTGCTGGGAGGTCATACAGAGGTGACGTTAGACAATCTGGAGTTTTCTGTCAAGATATCCGTCAAATCCGCGGGCCTAGTCATTGTATTTCAGAACCGCTTATCTTATGTGCAACGGCGGTCCTATTGTTTCGTCAAACATTTTAATAAATTTTCTTTGAAGTGTTTTACCTGCATTAGATGACCTTATGAGTAGCATCCATCACATTTATATTAAACAAAACTAAGTTTTTACTAAAGTTCATCAATGATTTACAACCTTCTTACTACTTTACTTCACTACATTTTTAATCTGGTCAGTAATATTTAAGCTTAGAAAAGAACATAAATGACTTTAAACGACTGATTGTTTAACTGTTCTGAACTAGACAACATTCATGTAAGATTGTAGAAAGTTTTCATAAGAATCGAGTAGTAACATATTTACGTATTCGAACTTCATTCATTGTATTCATTTAACAGAAATAGTGACGAGATAAGTAAAACAAGGTAACTATATGCATTAAAGTGACTGTAAACGATGACAGAAATCAGTTGTGGAAAGTGGTCTGGTGGTAGTCGGTAAAAATCTATGGATCTAAGTTTTTTGCTAATCAACGTTCATCAGTAATTGAAACTATTGAGCTATTCGAGCTGCAACTGACGTTATGTAGGACAGAGGTGCGTACATTGGTTGATCAGAATGAAGAGACTGTTTTAATGTTCATCAATTCCTTCGTAAAGTTAATCGATTTTTATCGTTTGGTTGCTGGTTTAAAAACTGGATAATCCATGATGGTGTATGTATAACAGTATAAGATAATACGAAACTTAGTTCTTTAATTTCTTGTAGACTACTTTGCAAACTACTTTCAATCCTATATAGTATCAGTAATATCATATCACTTAGACTAGTGGTCACGTTACAACTTGATCAATAGAATTAGAACAGTATTATAAAAGAACCTGTGCTTGAAAGAAGCAACCGTTTCAAGAAGTTCGATTATGCGTCATTTAGTAGATATGGGACATGAGGTCGATACAACAAATGCTTTCAAAATCATCAATAAATAACATAAAACGACTCCATTAAAATTTGTTGAGGCCATCGCAATCAGATGATTGAAATCTGACCTTTGTGTTCTAATGCAATCAGTAGTTAATCTTCAGTTGCCCTAGTAGCAATAGATCGATGTTATCAGATAAACAATTCAATTGAAAAAATTAATATTTTTATTGATAATAATTTGAATTAACTAAAATCATGAGCATGTATGTAGCTGATGAGGCTGAATGCAACGAAATACCAATTGAATTCAGAATATTCTGCAAATGTCGTCATTCCTGTATTATTCAATTATCAAATTAATAAACAAATACACTAGTTTAGTTGTTGTATATTTGTCATAGACTAATATCGGTTAGGAATTGAACATCTGTTTTCTTATCACTGTACACTCGTAATCCTATTAGTGGGATCAAATCTAAAATCTTCATGTCACATACTTAGTTGATATTTCTCTCTTTTATTGAGGTTATTAGCAATCAATCTATTCATTCACAGTCAGTAGTTAAGTATTACATAATAGGATATATATATACATATATATATATATATATATACAAATAGATAAATAGATAGATAGATAAAGAGACAGATAGATCAAGGATGGATGGATGGATGGATGGATGGATGGATGGATGGATGGATGGATGGATGGATGGATGGATGGATGGATGGATGGATGGATGGATGGATGGATGGATGGATGGATGGATGGATGGATGGATGGATGGATGGATGGATGGATGGATGGATGGATTGGTAGATAGATAGATAGATAGATAAACAATATGAATTATACTAAACATACCTCATATTCATAATATCTAGGTGGTTCATTAGAAGTGAATACTGTATCATGTTTATTCATATTGTTATTATCTAAATGATCATTTTCTATTGAATGAATATTATCTTTTAAATCAACTGTATGACATAATGCTGCAATTGTTAAAAAATCACGTAAATTTTCATTCATATCTGGTTGTTTAGGATTTTTTATATTATAATTAATTTTAGATAATAATAATAATGATTGATGATTATGTAATGTAGTGTAATTTTCATTTATATCTATTGATTCATCACCATCATCATCATCATCATCATCATCAGAAGAAGAAGAAGAAGAAGAGACATCAATGACAGTCTTATTCGTCTTTACATTATTAATGTCAACATCATCATGACGATGTTGTTGTTGTTGTTGGTGGCGGTGGTTGTGTTGATATTCAATATCACATTTATACACTTGTTCATTATTATTATTATTATTATTGTTATCACCATCATTTAATAAACAACATAAACGTAATATCATATGATTTTGTGTTAATGTACCAGTTTTATCACTAAATAAAAATTCAATTTGTCCTAATTCATCAATTAATTGTGAATTATTATTTATTGCATAATTTTTATTATTAATATTATTATTTTTTACTATAGAATACATTTTTCTATCATTTTTTATTAAATATACAAGTAATAATTGTTGAAATTCAATTGTTATTATAATTGCTATAGGTATTAAATAATTCATTATAAATAAAAATCTTATTATACTACTTATAAATTGCCATTTTGTTAATTTTTCAAATGTTATATACCATATATTCATTGAATTATTATTTATCCATATAATTGATAATATAGTTAATAATAATGTTATTATTATCATATTTAATATAAATATCAATAATATAATATTTGATAAATTTTCACGTGTACTATATTTACGTTGTATAGTTTGACTATTTAATGATAATTTTGTATCTTTACCTGTATATATAACTAAACCAATTATATAATCAGTTGATATTAATTTTGTACCACGTAATGCTAAATTTTTTATTGTTAAAGGATACAATTTATTATTATTATATGTACTATTATTACTGTAATGACCTTGAAACAAGGTTAAATCATTTGTTGGTTGTTGACAATTTACATATAAATATAATTGTTTAATAATTTGTTCAAAATTTAAATTAATATTAATATTTTCATTATGATATTGATTATTGATTAAATATTGATAAATTGATTGATATTTAATTAATGTAGAATATTTTTTAATATTACATTCACCATCTAAATTAGCTGTTGTAATGCATACTTGTCCATATGAATTAGATGATGATAATAATAATAAATCACATGGAAATGATTGATTAACATTACAACGTATTACATCACCAACTGATAACATTGATGCTTTTTTTAATATCCAATTAATATGTTTATAATGAAAATCAATATTTAATACTAGATATTCTATTGAATTTAATTGTTTATCTGCATTATGACGTAATATATCTTCAATGCCATCTTTAATCATTGTTATTAATAAAATAATAAATAATGGCATAATTGTCACTGTTACATCACCAACATGATCAACAAAAAAATATGTAATAATAATTAAAAGAAAATAAACATTAGCAATATTATGAAATTGTTCATAAAGATTTTTCAATATAAAATTATACCATGTATAACGTGCTGAACAAATTGTATTATTACAATAGGTATGATGAAATTTCTCTCCATTAAGATTAATATAACCATTAGCGTATATTTCACGTGTATTACTATCTAATTTATTAGTAGTATCAGTAGTTTCATTCGTAGTAGTAGTAGTAGTAGTAGTAGTAGATTGTTTTTTACAAAAAATATGTTTAATTTTCATATTTGAATAATGTTGAAGATGATGATTAGGATAACAAAGAAATATGAATAAATGAATTCGTTTTAGGTAATCTACTATTCAATGTTTGATTTAATAGTAAGTAGTTTTGTTTAAATTTAGAAAAAAGAAAGAATTTCAAGGTAAGTGATTAGTTTATTCAATCATTAATAGATTCAATATGGGATACTACTACTACTATTACTACTGCTACTACTACTACTAATAATAATAATAATAATCATACTACTAGTGATGGCTATGGCATGATGTAACAACAAACAATGTTTCATAAGTTTCTCTTTTACATACCTTTATATGTATAGTTCAATGTGATATGCATTATGATAACACGTGATTTAATGATGCCATTAATGTCAATCCCCTTTTTATTGTCATAACAATAATAAATTGCAAAAAGACAAGTTGTTGTTATTACCTTGATGTAAAAATGATTAGATGGAGGTGTATGAGAGATGGTGGAGTGAGTGTGAATCTACTTTAAACTACGTATTCATGTGTACATACAAGGAAAGGGGGGGTTTATGCTGACGTGTTGATTTCTCAAGCAACAACTATTATTGTAGAGTTATAGAATTAGCTATAATGTTTAGCTATTTGTGTTTTTTTTTACTAATGAGGAATCTCATATTAGGACGAAACAATCATTTAGTACTGTCTAGTTTTCAGAAGTATTCAATCAATATTAATCAGTCGCTAATACCAGCAATTAGATGTAATATTTATCTATACAAAATTATCTCAATTTAATTATAATAATCAGCTCACTAATGACTAACTTCATTATGTGCCTGAAGTCCTAGTGAAAAGTTGTGACTTGTGGAGATCAGACTTATCGGAAGTTAGACGCTTATCACGTATGACAATGGATGATTATCAAGCTATATCATAAATTAACAAAAGTGAAAACTCTATCATTGGACGTCGGTTCAATGTTGTAGATGGTTAACCGTTTGTAGTCAGACCTGAAAGCATTGAATTTGACTTTCTGATGTAATCATTGGCGTGAACTCCTTATGAGTTCCATACTATGATAAAACACCTATTGTTATTACTGCTAGTTTACTTACCTGCTCGAGAACGCAATTGCTCATTATCACACATTTACAACTTTAACATAAATTAAACTAAACGTATTCACACCTTATGAAGAATATTCAACACTAAAACTAATGATTCTGAATATGTTCAATTGAATCCCTATATTGCTCCAACTACTATTAAAATGTTAACTGATGCAAAAATTTTACTGGTTACATTCCTATACTAGGATTCTAAGAAATGTGTATTGATGTTAATTAGTAGTAACCACATACTGAAACATTTTAGGTTGTCGTTGTTTTCAGTGACAATTAACCTTTATGACTTAAGTTAGATTGTGGCTGAAAAGTGGAATCCAGCCCAAAGGTTACATCCAGTTCGTGAATCGTCAACTGGATATACCTGGATTTCAGTGTCATACATCAAATCGAGACTTGAACTCAGTTCGTTTTGTGCCAAACGTCACCACATTCACCACTAAGGTATTGAGTGCAATTGCTAATATATGTGCAACGCGTATATATATATATATATATATAATTTGAAAGTATTAGTATCTTTCTAGTGATTTGTTATGCACAGAAGTTGACTGATCTCTGTCGTCATATGTACATTCGCACTGGACTGCTTTGATACAGCAGTAGTGCACAAGTATGAAATAAGTTGGATTGTGGCTACAACACACGTTTCGTTCTATTAAAAACTAATCAGCTGGATATATTTTTATTTCAGTTTTGATATTCACAAATCAACCAAATGGAACAAATATCTTCTAGTTAACTATCACGGTTTAGATTTATGTAGTCAAAGTAATTATGAATGTTGTAGGTGTGTAACCATACACCATTTTGACAAGTTTACAAACTATATTTATGTAAAGTATCACAGCATTCAGTTGAAATACATATAAAATGAATGTATCTTGTATATAAATTCAGAAATGACTGGTGGAGTTCAGACCCGTCGGAATTGAAGCAGTTATCTTCGATAACAATCGATGATTGTCACGCTGTTACACAAATCGATGAAAGTGGGGATTCTATCATTTGATAACTCTTCAGTAGTGCAAAGGGTTATCTAACCTGAAGCTTCTGCTGGAGGAACCTGCAGTTCACACTGTTGAGGAGTCCTATACTATGACAAAACAGCTGTTTAGTGTTATGTGATTTGTAGTGGTAACCTGCCAACACTAATCTGTGACTAATACAATCAACTACATCTTGAAAACATTGGATTAGAATGAAGATAAAACAGATGAAGTGGTTTCAAATGTATCATAATTGTGAAGAAAATGATAGATACTGACTGTTATACTTTGTTTGTATGTTTAACAGACTTTGCTTGGACCTGTAAGAGAGCTTTCAGTAATTTATAAAGTTATTAATTTCTATTAGTCAATGTTATGATGACGATGAATGAATTATAGTTTCCAAGATATCTGTGTAGATGAAACTGAAGTGTTCATGTTGGTTACCTGTCTACATTAATTATATCCACATAAAATTCATAGTATGGGTGATGTTAAAACTTTTACATGATCATCATCATCGATAAACAAGAAGGATGTAATCCGATGCAGGTGTGAAGACACAGATTCATAAGTCAAGACAAGAACACCATTTTCAAAATTGAAGTACATCTAAAACTCAAACCACCTGTCACAGTTACAATTTTCAATACAAGCATCTATTGTATGGAGCTAAAACTTGTACAGAAAAATACGGAAGGCATCAATCAGAAGATGCTTACATGAGATGTTGTTCGTGCAAGATACTTCGAACGCGTTGGTTAGACACCATTAGAAACAACCTAGTACAGCAGCGGACAAACCAATCAGTTTCCAGTTGAAGAGGAAATTGGTTAAAAATAACTTGGGGTGAATAAAACACAAATCGCAGAAATCATGAAACTGCTCCACAAGACAGGAACTAACATATAATTCTCATTGTGAATGAAAAAGAGGAGTACTAAAGAAAGTATTTCTTCGGGATAGGAGGCAGATATGGAGAGAATGAATGTCGGTTGAAACGAAGTTTAAAAGAGATCCTTGGAGGGGGGGTACGTAGTTGGTCGGAGCATGGTGGTAGGCATGGTTGGATGGTAGTTACGTTAGTTCTACTTAAACGTATGTTACATGTTCATATAAACCCGCGTATATCAACTTGCCTTCACGCATATATATGGATGGTAGATTACACGTAAATTAAGAAATAAATGCGAATATTTAGACAGGAATATAATTGAAACCTTATTAATTCGACAACTGACGTAAATTCGGGCAACTAGGTAGGAAGTACATTTTTGTTAAGGAAATTCAATTATACCTTGGCCAAACATGCCACCAGTGAAATGCACAATGTAAAATTTACCGTGCTCAGGAGGCTAAAGGGTGTTGAGGAGGTATCCAATGACATCCATAGGGCATTACATTGATAACTGAAACAAAGTTTCGCATCATGGATTGATCTTAGTCACACAGCTAATGAAAACTAGGAAAAGCCAGACTAAATTTGAAAATGTTAACTACTGAATACCAATTTAGTAGTTTAAAAGATCATTCCTTGATAAACAACCTAATGTTCCTGGGTGTAGAGCCGGTTGTAACATAAGATTAGAAACATGATAAAGTAAAATTTCCGCCAAACTAAATAGTTATGTAAGCATTCATTATTGATGCTGACCATTTTTGGTATAGTGGTCAAAACTAGCCGAAAATACTACACCAAGCATCATTATCAGATTACTATATACAACACGGTATACAGAACATCACCATCTCTAGACAACTAGCACAGATATTGCGAATTTGTTTATGCTGTCTCTGTAATCGAATATATATACCTCCTTATTTGCCACTGTCTTCTTCCCCCCTTCTTGTACTTATGCATTCAATTGCTAAAGGTTACCTTAGTAAGACAACAGATAAAATTTAGTATCCTTCACTGGTGAGCCCGACATGATTTATCGTGCAATCACATTTTAGCGCTGTATTTTTATATACTTAAAGATTTGGTTTTTTATAATGACTGAACAAACATCCATGTTTATTAGAAATCAAAATTCTCCCCCACTAATTTTCACCTCATGGTATTTTGGTCGCACAACATAGAAGTTTTTTCCTGTCATATAGAAGCTGTGTATTTTAGTCACAACATCAGAGACTAACAAATTCACTTCCTACCTGTTGCCTAGGTCATTCCAGAATATTTAATCTTTTTATCTTAGAGTACTTACAACCTTATGATCAGTACAAAATGTTCATCATCAAATGAGGGAACTTATTTATATGACAACAAATGGATAAGTTATTCCAGAATATCGGGAAAAAATGTTGTTAAGAATATGAAAATTGATCAACCAACTTTTAACAAACAGTTCTTTCGTATCGGATAAACACAATCAAACAATCAATCAATGCATATTACCTCAGGTGGAGCATAGGCCGCCCACCAGCATTCACCAACCAACACTGTTCTCGGATTTCCTTTCCAGCTCTTCCCAAGTGCTCTTCATTCTCTTCATATCTACCTCCAATTCCCGACGAAATATGATCCTGGATCTCCCTCTGTTTATTTGGCCTTTAGCATTCTAAGTCAGTTCTCGTCTTGTGACACAGTTTGATGGTTTCCTCAATGTGTGTCCAATCCACCTCCAGAGTCTTTGCCAAATTTCCTTCTCGGCTGCAAGTTGATTAATTCTCTACTACAATAGATTGTTGTTGATGGTATCTGGCCAATGAATCCGAAGAATCTTATGCAAACACTTGTTTATAAATACTTGTATCTTCTGAAGGATACATTTTGTAGTTCACGAAACAAGTTTCAGCTCCATACAACAGAACTAACTATCTTCACATTTGTATTGAAAATTTTGACTTTAATATTGACTGACAGTTGGTTTGAGTTCGAGATATTTTTCAGTTGTAGAAATGCTACCCTTGCCTGGACAATCCACGCCTTCGCATCCAAATCATATCCTGCTTGTTTGTCGATTATGCTGCCCGAATATGTAAAGGTCTCAACGTCTTCCAGAATTTCTCCATCAAATGTGATTGGGTTAGTTTTTGTTGTTTTGTATCTGAGGATCTTGCTTTCCCCTGCGTGTATGTCGAGGCTTACCGCTGCCGAGGCTGCTTCTACATTATACGTCTTCATCTGCATTTGATGTTGTGTATGAGATAGAAGAGGTAGGTCATCTGCAAAGTCCAAGTCATCTAGTTGCGTCGACGTTGTCCATTGTATTCCGAGGGTGTTTTCAGATGTTGCAGTCTTCATGATCCAGTCGATGACCAGTATGAAGAGAAAGGGCGAGAGTAAGTAGCCTTGCTTGACACCGGTCATCACTTCGAATGAATCTGTGAGCTGACCTCCATGGACTATTTTACAATGTAGTCCTTCGAAGAATTCTGTATGATGTTGACTATCTTCTCGGGTAGGCTGTAATGCCGTAGAAGGCTCCATAATATTCTCCTATCCACGCTGTTGAATGCTTTTTCATAGTCGATGAAGTTGATGCAAAGTGGTGAATTCCATTCAATTGATTGTTTAACAATGAACCGTAGAGTAGCGATTTTGTCGGTACACGATCGATCTTTACGGAATCCGGCCTGTTGATCTCGGAGTTGAGCGTCGACTGGGTCCTTTATTATGTTCAATAACACTCTGTTGAAGACCTTTCCTGGTATTGAAAGTACAGTAAAGCCTCTGTAGTTCTCACAATTGCTGAGATCGCCTTTCTTTGGTATCTTGATGAGGTTCCCTTCTTTCCAGTCTGCTGGAATCTGTTCTTCCTCCCAAATCTTCCTGAAGAGAATGTAGAGTATTTTTGAAGTTGCTTCTATATCTGTCTTCAGTGCCTCCGCTGGTATGTTGTCTGGTCCTGCTGACTTACCATTCTTGATCTGTCTGATGGCCATTTTGATTTCTTTGACTGTTGGTGGGTCTGTGCTTATAGGGGGATCCGTTGCTGTTGCTTGGATGACTGTTGGTTTCAGTTGGGCTGGTCTATTCAAGAGTTCTTCGAAGTGTTCTACTCACCTGTTCCGTTGTTCATGTACTACAGTGATTGGTTTGCCAGCCTTGTTCTTGATTGGCCGTTCTGGCTTGTTGAATTTCCCAGCTAACTTCTTCGTTGTATCGTATAAGAGCCTCATATTTCCTTCTCTTGCAGCTTTTTCCGCTGTCATTGCTAGGTCCTCAACAAATTTTCGTTTATCCGACCTGATGCTCCTCTTCACTTGCTTGTTGACTTCGGTGTATTCGGCCTGTGCCTTGGCTTTCTCTGCTCTTGTCCGACTGTTATTGATCGCTGTCTTTCTGTTCCTCCTTTCTTGGATCTTGTCCAGAGTACTAACAGAAATCCACTCTTTTCGGTGTTGTTTCTTGAGACCCAAAACCTCCTTACATGTTGAGGTTATTGTTCCCTTAATCTCTTTTCAGTTGTCTTCCATATTAGTTCCACCTTTTTCTAGTAGATCATGAAATGCCTGGAACTTAATATTGAGAGTTATTTTGAATTCGTTGCGTTTGTTAGTATCACGGAGAAGGGCTGTATTAAACTTGTGGAATACTGCTGCTCCAGTTGTCCAGTACTTCCTCAGCTTCAGTTTCATTTTAGCCACCACCAAATAATGATCTGAAGCTATGTCAGTTCCTCTCCTTACTCTTACATCTTCCATAGTCCTTCTAAACTTCTTATTGATGCAGATGTGGTCGATTTGGTTCTCCATAATGTGGTCCAGTGAAACCCATGTAGTTTTGTGTATACGTTTGTGGAAGAATATGGTGCCACCTATAATCATTTTGTTGAAGGCACATAAGTTATCATTTCTTTCTCCCAGTTCATGTTGTCCCATGATGTCTTCACAACCGGTGTCGTCCACTCCAACCTTGGCGTTGAAGTCCCCCATCAGAATGGTCAGGTCCTTGGCTGAACATTTCTCGATGATTGACTGCAGTCTCGCATAGAACTGATCTTTGTCGTCTTCGTGGCTGTCATTGGTGGGTACGTAGCACTGGATGACATTCATTGTAATCCCTTCCTTCTTCGTCTTGAAGGATGCTGTGATGATCCTAGGTCCATGAGGTTCCCATCTTATACGAGCCTTCCATGCATCTTAAGACAACACAAATGATACTCCTTGCGTGTGTGGGGCGTTTTCTTCTTCGTGGTCGGAGTATAAAAGCACATTTCCCGAGGATAACCGTTGCTGTTCAGCTTTCACCCAATGCGTTTCGCTTATTCCAAGTATCTTCAGGTTGTATCTTTTCATTTCTTCAGCTATTTGCATGGTCCTCCCTGTTTCCCACAGCATGCGGACATTCCACGTACCTATATTAATTGTTGCTCTGGTTGTCAGAAGAGATATCTGCCTTGTGGCTTCGGAAGAAACTCGGCTTTCACCATGAGGCGTCATAATACACCTTCCAACTCCCAGGGCAGAGTGAAAATGGTTATAAAGGTTTTTACTGGTTAGCGTTATTTTTTACCAAGGATGTTGTTTTACGGGATGGGGTTGCTAACCCCATGCCCAACCCTCCTCCTTTATCCAGGCTTGGGACCGGCAGCAACCCTAGGGGGGTCCAGGCGGAGTTAAATATTAATTGATAATATCAACTAATTGAGATTCGATCTAAAATGATTATTAAAGCTGAAATGTTTATTTTGTATACTACAAGAGAATGAACAGTATAACAAAGTTGTATAGTTTGTACAGTAGAATATATAGCCTTGTACTCACGAGGTCTCAATAATAACGCCAATGATTACTTAGCTAGTCTCTGTAAATCTTTCTCGAAGCCCACTTAGTCCCAAGTCAAATATTGAAGAACAAGAGATTGATGAACCAGATAAATAGAATCATACTATATTTTAGGCATTCCTCTTTCTTTCTCTCTCTCTCTCTGTATATATATATATACCCAAAATCAAAACACGCAGTCAATCAGTTAGGAATTTAACATTCATACAATACAATAGTGGTAGTGGTAGTGAATTGGGGTAGTGTGTACACAACTGTAGTTCACAAATAAGTGACAATATACTAACAGTAAATATACTAAACGGGAGGATAGGGCAAGGGAAAAGTAATAATGACATGAATATATTGTTTACATTACTCACAACTGGAATAAGTAAAATAGTCTCCTAAAACACAGTTCTAATTGTTAGTTACTCTTTATTCGTCTTCCAACATAACAGAAATGTATTAAAAGAAACAATATTACAGGTGTACGTCTTTTTACTTTATCCCGTTACTCCTCATACAGGAGCAAAGACCGCTCACCAGGATTCTCCATTTAACTCTGTCCTGAGCAATCCTTTCCAGCTGTTTCCAGTTGCTGTTCATCATTTTAATGTCTGCTTCCAATTTTCAACGCAGTGTGTACTTTGGCTTTCCACTCTTCCGTTTCTCAACAGGATTCCATGTTAATGCTTGTCTCGTGATGCAGTCTGATGGTTTCCGCAATGTATGTCCTATACATTTCCAACATCTAATTCATTTCCTCCATTACTCAATAGATGTCAATCTCTTCTTGTCATTAGTAATATAATCAATACATCGTGAATATTATGAAATTCTCCTAAGCATTACATCACATTGTTACGTCATTAGATTTTGTAACGACTCTATTCTATTAAAACTATTTCATTATTGTTCAACTGAGACGGTTATTTTTGTGGAGATTGGTTTTTTATTTGATTGAATATATCACAGATTGATGTTGGCAGGGTATCATTGAAAACCAGGGAGCACTGAACAGCTGTTTTATTTTAGTGTGGAACTCCTCAGCGGTGTACACCCCAGATTCCGCACCAGGGGCTTCAGGTTAACGGCGAACGCCTAACTATCTGCACCACTGGGTCGGCATCCAATGATAGAATTCCCACTTCCACCAGTTTGTAATATATAACGCGACGATCATCCACTGTCATTGGTGATAACTGTCTCATTTCATTATTAACTAAACTATGCTCTATTCATTCATTGTATTAAAAATCACTATAAATGAACATTCATTACTTAACACCATATTTTTTAAATCTTCACTATTTTTGTTACTAACACCATACTTGAATATTTGTTGATAATTGCTATAGAAATGCATCATTTGATTAAAACATCAATCAAGTATGATGACGATCATGTTTTACGTATCTATTAAGCAGAAATATTATAGAATAGTCAGTGTATTGCTACATGGTTGATAATGTATTTGAAGTGTACACATGTTTAATGATAGCTGTGTAGAGTTCAAAGATACTCAAAATATAATATGACCCAAAATTAATTATGTGTTATTGTAATGAATATGTACATCGAGTAACATTCAAAAGTCTTTTTAGTAGCCATGTTAAATACTTGTGGGACATAAGGTACTGACCAGATATTTGCACACTGTCAGATCCTACAAAATAGGCACACTTACCAACGTCCAACAATAGCGATATTCTTTGAATTGAAGGCAACTCGCTACTACACAGATTAAGAACTTTTATCAGTGTTTGTCATTAAAAGGCGTATCACAAAAATATATATCTCATGAAGTCTCGCTACTCGAATAAAACTAGTCTAGTTATAGCTCATGGTGAAATGTCACGAGAATTGTCAGCACCGAATGGGGTTCACTAGGGTCGCCCATTATCTCCCTTTGATTCAAACTTCGTCATAGATGTTCTCGTAGAAGTGTCGATTTCAGTTAACTCTTCATGGACTGATTTCTTAACAGGAAACCCACTCATCCACTTAGTATACTCAGGTGATATAGTCCTACTCGGTGAAGACACTGTTAGACAATGTGCAGTCTCCTGAGCACCATGAGTAACAATACACAGATGCGCATACGAGATGCGTTACTTTTCATGTAAATTCAAAATGTTACTCTAGGAATGATCTGCATCGACGAATAGACGAGCATACTGCTCAACCCTTAGCTATATATGTAAAGATGGGCATGAAAATGAAGATGCGTAAGCTACGGGTCTTTAATTATATAAATATTTGAAATTAGGATAAGCTTGTATCTTCCCGTTGATTTGTAATGGACTAACGCTATATCGAGGCAGTCCGCTGAAGATGTACATATGGCAACAGAGACTGACCAGTTTCAGTCTATTACAAATCAACAGGAAGATACAAGCTTATCCTAATTATATATGTATGCCCGTTGCTCAAGTGTAACTGTCTGGATACAGTAGCCTAGTGGTGAAGGCGGTGGCGTTTGACACGAAGCGGACTGAGTTCGAATTCCAGTGTGGACATCAACATTTGGATGCAGGTACATCCTGCCGATGAGTCCCAGATAGGACGAAATGCGCGTCCTGGTTTCCGCTTGCCAATCACAATCCAACTCAAATATTTGAAATATTGGGCATATGTCATGGAATGAGCTATCACGCAGTAGTAATTTTAGGCACATGGTACTAAGAAAGGTAACACATCAGTCGATGTTGTAAATTCTTATCGACTCCAATATTTCAGTAATGTGTTGTGTATTCCCAATCACCACTTACCTAACCACTCAATGTTAGCTGACGTAGAAGTAGGTTGGGAGAAGGATATACCTATTCAAATCGAAACATAGCATCAGACCATCAAGTCTCTGAATGTTGGTCTGAGCTACCTTGAATAATACAAACCACATGATTGGGGTCAGCTTTGTAATTGTGATCAATGACTAGAAACACTGAGTAACAGCGCAGATAGTTCTACTCGTAATGTTCATCTAAATCTTAAGTTCCATTAATTTTTCTTGATATTCATGTGTATGTTTAATGTTGTTAATGTTAATGCTGGTAAAAATTCCTATGATCACGCAATTTTATAACAAAAACATGCATAAATACTTCCATTTTTATGTTTTGACAAGTCGTTAAACGATTTTTTATTTCTTATCAGTCTATTTCTCTCTTGATTTCACCGCCTCTTAAACTCATTATCCACTGTAAATATAACGTTGTCAAAATTCCTGGGAATTTATAACCAGGGAAGTGAAGAATGTTGGTGAAGCAAGTATTTAAACATAAGTCATGTGATCAATGTTATGTTGTCTCTTGGTAGTTGGCTAACTTCAACGATCAATACATCAATTAAATCTTTGCTAATTTGGCATAAATGGAAGCCAGAATGTTGTCTAGCATATGTAATGTACACGTTTTAATCATTACTACTGACAGTTAATGATAAATGGAGTAGATAAACTATACTAATACTAGACTAGACTAGGCTATGCCTGGAAAAAATGGTTGTTATGATGGGGGGAGTACAACCAAGTAATGTATATAACTTTGTTCGCACTAGATTACAATGTCAAACTTCAATGAGAGTGCCTAGTTGGTCCCTGTATATCTGCCTGATGCCGACTCAATTCCATGCCACAATAGGTAGAACACAAACCAATAAAATCACTAGACAAATCATATTGTATATCATGCGTTTTATATATATACATAAACCTGACCATAAAGTCAGTCTATTAGGAATATGACATTAATAAAAAGCAATGCAGATAGTGGTGGTGAATTGGGGTCATGTGTACACAACCAATTAACTATAGTTCATAAATGGGGAATGATATACTAACATTAAATGTGCCAAACAGGAGAAAAGGGCAGAGGGAACGTATCAACAATGGAAATAAAATGTTACCTTTACATTCAACTGAAGTAATTAAAATAGTATTCTAAAATATAGTTCTATAAAGGCCTAGATTATCCTCTGACCATATCAACCTTTATTTTGAATATTTCGTTGTGTGTAGGTTCAAGTTGTAATTGAACCCTTCTCATCCGGCCTGTATGAATCATTGGAAGTTTGCTGGATTCTTTAACTTTCGAAATACATTCTTACTTAATTCATCTTATCGACTTCTTTATTTACGTGCATCCTCTCAATCGTATATATGCGTCAAAAGTCAATTGATATGTGACAATTATATATATTACATAGGATTCATATTTAGCTGGACCTAATACAACTATGATCTGATTTCTTAAGTTCTCATAGCAAACATCTTACGTGGTTTTCTGATAGTTTCACGATGTCTTTTTTACAGTTCTAGAAGTTTGTTGTCCAACATAACATATTTCTCAAATAACTCCTATTATTTATGTATTGCCGATATCATAATAAATGCTACCTGTGTGTATATCGTCTGTAAAGGATGTCTATTTGGTGTATTGATGTTTTTTAAATGCACAGGCACTCATTTGTTTAATTCAATTTTGATAGCACGAATTGATCTGAATCAGACAACCATTGATCAACTATTGAACCACTGAGTCGGCTCCTAACGGTTGATATTTCCATATCAGTCAATTTGCGATATGTTGAGCGACCTCCTACATGCCATCGGTAAGTTACTGTCTCACCAGGCATGGTTGAACTCCACCAGTCACGTCTTCACACTAGAACTCCAGGAATTACCTCAAGGAGCTAGTCACTAGTGAGATTATATTAGTTACAATTAAGGGGGTTTGTAAAGATAGTTAACTGTCATTTATGATATCACGAATTGATCGCTACATTTCCCCTCCCCCTAATTGTAACTCATTTCCTTATTCCTATTCTATGATCAATGGTATTTATCGTCATTTCAAATTCATATATGTAACATTCTGTTCAATGTAAATCATTCTTCATAGTGGAGAGGCCGTAGTTACTACCCCTCCTCCACACAATTAACACAATGATCTTTCTGCTGCATCTTTATTTTTTTTGGTATATTTAGTAAATGTTAGACTGTACTGTACTATTGAAGTTTAGAGCGGTCTACAATTTATGACGATGGATTCTTTCTGTTCAAATATTACATCTCTTGCATCTTCGTCCTGAGCTTCTTAATTATACGATCACCCTGTTGATTGTCGTGTGTGCATGAATTCAGCAGCACAACCACGTTCCGATCTCAACAAACTTTTCTGAATTGTTTATATCTGATAATCCATACAGCAATTCATATTCCGAATATCCATTCGAACGTGTTGCCCAAAATGCATCAAATATTTCTTATTAATAATCGTAACATTGACTGTAGTCAGTGGGTTTTACTAAAATAGTCACTATCTCCTGAACTTATACTATAATTTCGTCTGTTACTATGAATGGTCGACTTACACATTATGTTTACCCACTGTAGTGTAATCTTATTAATCACACTCTGCCATGTATATTTCGAGGAATGTTGAGTTATTTCTTCTTGTTTTTCTGTTGTTTTTCATTCGTTTGTTTACGTTGTTAGATAACAAACAATTTGTTATAGTCCTAATATAGTTGTAATTCAATTCATTTTCATCAGATGGAGATTGCTAGTTGGTTACCGAACTGTTTGTCAATCATTCACTCAAACAAACGCATACATATTTTTTGTCTGTGTAATTGTTAAACGAATTCATTTCATTATGAGTCTAATCTTCAGGATTAGTAATATGTCTAAACAAAATTCGTCTTGCAAACACAATGATGAATATATGAAGTATCTATTGTTATGGTATGTGTAATTTCGGCCATGCCATAATCAACATAAAAATTGTAATAGGGATTCGTGTCATAGGAATCGATCATGATGTATGTCATTGTGAAATAACTATCAGTTGGTGCATTGATTCATAAGCAATCTTCAGTGGGATAGTGAAGTATTCTTTCCATTTGTATTCATTGTATAATGTTTATGTAGACAATAGATAGTCTCCTGGACGAACAGGCTTTGGTTTGTTGACTAGTCAGTCACCTTACCATCCATTAGTAAGGTAGGGCAACTTATGTGCAATAAAGTAATTTACTACATTATATCACTGCCTTCAGATGAATGCCGAATTCCTCTAATTATTAATTGGAATATCAGTGGTACTAATATACTACTGATTAAACGTAGAGAATATAATTTGTGGAGAATGAATTAATTCAAGGAAATATCAGTTCCATTCGATTTAATTAAGCCAGTGATTATCGTGTGTTAATGTGATCAATGGATTCTTATATATACATAATACATGTTACGTAATATATAATGATCGTTTACTTCTATAACCTTATTAACAGGTTTATTGTAATTAATTAATATTTTACTTGTAAACTTAACATTAGTTACTCGACGGTCTCTACGAACATATACTGTCTAGAAGACTTTAAGATACAGTTAGATGATTTTATCAAGATTAGTTTCATTTACATATTGCATTATACATTGACCAATATATATTACATTCGTGTTATATCACTTAACTGACTATTTTGTACACCTTATTATCCATTCTGAATAGCAGTTCAACGATCTTTATTTGTTTGAAGTTGGATTGAGACTCCAAAGCGCAATCCATTATGCGCGTTTCATCTAACTTGTGACTCGTTAGCTGAATGTATCTACATCCTAGCGTTCATATTCACACAGGGATTCGTTTTATGCCAGACATAATCGAGTTCACCACTAAGTTACTGAGTTTAGACAACCACACTTATGCAACGGGTATGCATATATAATCAGAATGTATTTTACTCCATGACAAATCAAATGGGAAGATCCAAGTACTCCAAATAATCAGTAGATATTACAGGTGTCCCACGAAAATAGATAACTCATCAATGGGGTACTCACAACTACACAAAGGATTGAACTCATCAACTTTTGTATATTGTTGAAAGCGCTATATCGTCGAGTAGTCGATGAATGACATTGGATAAGATTACACTAAAATGTAGAATATAGATTAATAAATACCAATTCAGTAATCTGAAGGTAAAGTGTCATTCACTAAGTTAAAATGCCTTAATCTTGATCATATATGAGTTGTCATGCTAGGGCAAAATAGTTGTTAAATGTCTTCTAATTTTTAATGATTGTCTAGCCACTATTAGTTCATGATGTGAAACTACAATCCTAACTATCGCCATAGTAACAAACGATAAAGCTACTTACTATTCTTATGACTTTTTTTGAGATCTACAATATACTACTTACTAATAAACGAAGTAGTGTTCTAACCTTATATCACGAATTAGTCTAAAGCATGCACTGGACACAATTTTCATCTTATTATGTCGTATGAAGGAGTCATACAATGGATGACGCTGAGCAGATATATCATGAAATGACTAGGTTAGAAATGTCAACCGTCGATGGTCTAATGCTTAAACATTCTTTATCAAGGCTAAAAGCCCACGACTTGATTACCTAGTGTGGTCGTGTAGGCACTCTGTCGTATAGTCCCATATTAGGACAAACTGTTGCTGAGTATCACTTTGTGGTTTTCAATGAGTGTCTAATTTATACAAATTTGTGATATAAAATGAAAACTAGACACGATACTCAACTACAAATTAGTATTTGTTTGTGCATTCTGTAACAATAACTAGTACGATATACTCGTTTTTCGTGCTCGTCTCATTGTCAGTTGAATGTCATAAATCGATGTCCTCCATTTGTTGTTCTTTTTATGTCCGTCAACCAATTTCCTCGTATCTGAAACATTTGGTTATCCTAATCAACTGAAGAATCCACTGCACAGACATCATAGCTGGCATCTATTTAACAATTTAAATCATTGCATAAAGAAGCCGGATAACATGGGAGAAAAATCGACCATGATGTCAGAGTTATAGTCATTCTCTATCCCCCATTTTGATTGAAATATGAGTAAATTTAAAGAATCAAGACTGCGAAGCAGCTTAGATCAATAAAATCGGTTAGTTTTAGCAAATTCCAGTTGATTATAAAGAGTATCAGTTTTCCGAGTGATTTTTTTAACGAGAATTAAAACGTTTACATGATATGATTCTGATTATAATATGGTCATCATGTTCTCTTGATAGATGACAGTCAATGTGTTTATTAAGACCATACTATCTGTCTCTACTATAATCTAAAAGTGTGCTATATATTTATGTTTTCTCTCAGATGAGACAAACGCGTAGGTTCTAATTGGCTTAGTACGGTTCGCGATACGATACAAGTAAATTATCTAGAGTAGCCGGACTCTATGTCTGATTACCTTGATAGTCTGCATGGTTAGTGCGAATCGTTATCTCTGATACATGTACTTCAATCGGATACTATGATTTATTCCTTCCCAACCTACAGCTACTTCAAAAGACTAGATTCGTAGGAAGATTATGTGGTGGAGCAAAATATATCTATATCAGACGAGACTAGCAAACAATCTTTATATATATCACATTTGAAAGTGAATTAATTGATGGAAGTTTACAAATCAATCTTACAAAAAAATTGATACAATGCCTTTCGTTTGACTAAATGAACGATTGTATTTTTGGGGTATAACGTGCTACTTATTAATTTAAAGTAGTTTAGGATATACACAGCTATTTATGAGACATGCTCATTATATAGATTGATTCACAGCATTTGTGAAAACCATTTCATCTAGATTATCTCATTCATTTCTCTTCTTGTAATGATGTCTTCTTACTTCTTACACTGTTTAATCTTCATTTTATGTACAACTACTTGAAACTTAATCTTTTTTGAAAGCGTGACACTTAATTTGTTTTATAATTAAGATGTACTTGGATATTCTCGTTGATCTATCAGCCACTGAAATTGATCAGTCTCTGTTGCCATGCTCATTCTGAGCGAATTGCCTCGACATAGCGATAGTTCACACTGAAATATAAGTACACTCAGCTGACGAGTCCCAAGTAGCATTAAACGCTCATCCTGGATACCGTTTACTAGTCACAAACTAACTTAAGTAATATTTAATTTTATTTAGTTTGACCCATGACAGTGTTTTTAATATAACATGTTATTTTCTTATTCACAATACACTGTAGCTTTTTATTTATTCACCTATTTGAAAACAGTTAGACATGAACTTTGATATACATTTGATTCTATAGACTGAGAAAAATATACCTCTAGAAATATCTGTCAGTAAGAATCATGCTACAATTGCTAACATTATTTCCAAAGTTTCAACAACCTTAGTGGTATGATTTCCAACGAAATCTAGCAACAAAACCAGAAATCTTCCTTAATTTTGGTTGATTTATGACACCTATAGCATAGATAAAATATTGTTTTGCTAAAAAGGTGATAAAGTCATGAATCTTTATTGGAAAATGTAGTTGGGAAAAAATGTATTACGTCGTTAAGCTCGACTGACAACTTCGACGAGTAATGTTAGTTAGAATAAAATTGAAATTAACAGTAGTCATATAAAAACATGACTTACAAAGTAAGCTTGAATCAAATTCTCTAATCCCTTTATACTACTATTGATGTTACTACTACCTATACTACTTAGGTATTCATCTTTCTATGATTGATGTAATGTGATAATGTGTACCTATGCCAGGTTCTAGGTTGTTTGTGGCTGAATGAATCACCTCTTCACATCCCAAAATCTTACAATAATGAAAGATCTCTTACAGGATCACTAACATTTGTATATGTAATAAAATTGATAAGAATATGGAAGAAGGGGATTAAATATGCACAGATTGAAATGCATCCCCCCCCCACTCCATCACCACCACTACCACCACTGAGTAGAAATTACAGAAAAATAGGAATTAGATACGAAAAACAAAAACAACTAGTCAACAAGCATTGATAAAACTTATAAACACAAATTATTCGTATTAGAGTCAATTGGAGTTTCAGTTAGTTTGTTGAAATTTTCAGAATTTATATTTTGTGTAGGATCATTTGATTTTTTCTTTTTTCGATAACATCGTTTTGTATGTCCACGACAATGTTCTGTACAATGTGTATGTTGTTTATGTGTATTCTGTTTATCTTTATTAATCATATTATCATTGTCAGATGTAGGATCAGAATCAAATGATGATGAACTGGATGTTTCATCCCATCGTTTTGGTTTCTCATAAATACAACAACAATTTGATTTTTTTTTACCCATAAATTCATTATCTACTGTACCTTCAGCCCATTGAATTGCTGGACCATGACTAGAAGACGGCAGATTATTTTCAGTGTTGTCAATAGTTCCACGAATTAATATAGACTATTTAAAGAAAATCAAAATGAAATCCTTGAAAAAGAATAAAAATCAATCACACTTATTACTCAGTGTCTGAGTATTAGTCAAAAAAGAAATTGGTCAATGGCTAAAATGTTTGACTCAAGTTTGGCTTTCGTTTCATCCACTTCGGTTAATGAAGTAGCGGGATGTTACCACTAGTCAAGTATATGAATGTATGTCTCTTAAGTTAGAGCTCAGCCAACTGCAGGAATTACCACCGCGTAGGTAAAGTTTTACAATATAAAACTAATATCTAACTAACGAACGAATTTTATAATAGAATCCAATACGAAGTACTTCAATTAAATTTATCCATTCCACTGAAACTTGAATGTTTGACGTTTGGAGCACTCTTAGTTAAAATAAACCAGCCTTTGATAGTGTCACAATCATTATAATTCATTGAAAACACCAAAGTTCATTTCATAGGATATTGATAGGCTATCTACCAAATGAATATTAGTTCTGTTGTAACTAATAAAAGATAAATCAACTATCACTGTCTACAAGGATGTTTATGTATAAATAGAATGAGAAGCTAAAGTTATTGTTTTTTTATTCTAGTTAATAGGCACGTACACCTGACAAATTAGATCAAGATATACTAGTTTCATTTTAAATTTATACTTGGTATAAGTTTAGTGGTATTTCATTATAATACGTAGCTATGGAGACGAATGAGTACATGGAAGTCATTTATAACTTACTTTCAAAAGAATTACAAGTCTTTATGAGAAACACTTGATCAATTAAGTTAGTTACTTTGAATTAGTTCAATCATCTTTACAATCAAGTTAAACATAACTGACAAAACGTTTTTAAATGAATGAAAGAATTAACTTCATGAATAACATTGCATATTTACATTATTCTACATTTCAGTAAAACTCACAACATATATGATACCATCAAAAATATTTTAGGTACTTCACTATATACATCTGTGGACACTTTCCAATGAACAAATAATATATGTACATAAATCCAATTGTTGGATTGTTTAACTTTGATAACTTGATGCTAAACGTCATATTAATCAAGTTATAAATGATTTCCATGCCTTAGAATTACCACAAAAAATATGAAGTAGAAAACTTGAAATGTTACTAACTTGGTTGATATCAGCAACTCTAGTGGGTTGTTCATCCTCTTCTGATCTTATATTGGATCTTAATTCCATGATTATGAAATCAATTGGATCTTTGTAAAATTGTTATGAAAGTAACAACGTCTTAATTATCTAGAAAAAATAAGATGAATTTGGCAGATAAAAAAACTTTTATTTCAAACAAAACTATAAAAAGGACATCAAAGGATAGAAATCCAAGCACATCATTTACTGATTAGGATTAATTTAGCAAGGTTGTTGTTTTACGGGATGGGGTTGCTAACCCCATGCCCAACCCTCCTCCTTTATCCAGGCTTCGGACCGGCAGCAACCCTAGGGGGCTCTAGGCGGAGTGACTTATCAACTGAGAGCAGAAATGTTAGGCAACTTGATCACTTGACGGTCGAAAGTATTTGGCAATCAAGAAATTAGCATCTTATGTATTGAAATTTATCAGGTTGATAATGACTGTCAATAATGTTTTTCACTTATGCGGAAAGAAATAAAATCAGACGAGCTTATCAATATATTCACACTATGAAATCTATATTTACAAAATAGAGACGTTTATGAACTATTAAAAGTATGGAATAGATCCTAAATTATTGAGATAAACAAGCATTTTAACTTACCAACAGTGAATACATTTAATTTAATTGAATTATTAAACAGGTACATTTGTAAACCAGCTCAAAGTGTATTGACATAAATTTAAATGTAGTTAGAATTTTTAAAGGACAGTTGTTATATGTAACATTTACTACCAATACGTTATTTTAATGCAAGGCAATCCAAGAGAATGAGGCAATAAACAAGCACAAAAGGTTAAGTCAATGTAGATAGACCATAGGTTTCTTATAATCAATGAGTAATAATTCTAATAACTATCAGTGAAATTGACTTATATGAATGAGTAAGGAACGAATAAACAAACCAATTCACGGTTACTGTGCATACACTAAATTAGGATGTTAGTAACCAACTAAGTCTTTGTGACAAAATGTAACAGACGACAATATTTCGTAATAATATTTGCTAATACCTAATTAAAAAATAATCCCGATCTTATGTTTGATCGTTTATTCTAGATTAATACAGTTATACATAACTTTAGTGTCTGTTTATTAGAAAACATACTGCTGTTTATTAAACATTTCATGAGCAGGAATGATACAAAGAGTATAATAACACTTAAGTAACAATATAAAATCTATATTCTTGTAACTTCCTTCGTTACCCTATTACAAGTAACACATACTGGTTTGCAGATTTTTGAGAAGCTGAATAAAGTTAAGGTTTCCGCAGTCTTTCTATAAACCCATCGGGATAGTCCGCATAAGCTAGCTTAATCGGATTTTGTAAAAGTTTTCATTTTAAAATGTTTCGTTATAATTATCATATAACTGGTCTCGATCACTGATCGTTCCAGTTTACAAAAAGAGACAAAAATCTTCCTCTGATAACCATAGAAGAATCACTTTGACTAATGTAATATCTAAACTATTAACCTCTGTAATCATCTGACGTCTATCTTAACCTAGGAAAGCACAAATTCGAGAGAACCAGGCAGTTTTAGAGATAGGACATAAGGTACTGACCAGATATTTGCACACTGTCAGATCCTACAAAATAGGCACACTTACCAACGTCCAACAATAGTGATATTCTTTGACTTGAAGGCAACTCGCTACTACACAGATTAAGGACTTTTATCAGTGTTTGTCATTAGAAGGCGTATCACAAAAATATATATCTCATGAAGTCTCGCTACTCGAATAAAACTAGTCTAGTTATAGCTCATGGTGAAATGTCACGAGAATTGTCAGCACCGAATGGGGTTCACTAGGGTCGCCCATTATCTCCCTTTGATTCAAACTTCGTCATAGATGTTCTCGTAGAAGTGTCAATTTCAGTTAACTCTTCATGGACTGATTTCTTAACAGGAAACCCACTCATCCACTTAGTATACTCAGGTGATATAGTCCTACTCGGTGAAGACACTGTTAGACAATGTGCAGTCTCCTGAGCACCATGAGTAACAATACACAGATGCGCATACGGGATGCGTTTCTCTTCGTGTTAATTCAAAATATTACTCTAGGACTGATCTGCATCTTCGTCTACATTGGTCATATGGAGTCACGTAGCTGATTGTGTTGATTGCTTCACTTATTTCAGAAGTCTCGTCACCCGTGAAGGGTCAGTGTGTCATCATCATCATCAGCAGCAACGTAGAACCGGGCACAAACGCCTGTAGGTTCAAATTGCCATACCACAATAGCACTACGAGAGTATTGAGGTAACGTATAGACAGAATACAAGAGAGAAGAGTAAGTAAAGATGTCCAGAAAATAACAATAGAATTTAAGATCTAGATGAGGTTAAAGAGTGAATACACTTGCGCCACTGTGACCGATTCTGAGCCATATCGCCTAGTGTTTCCAGCCATTTGTTGCGATCATCACGCGGACCCCAACCAAGTAGTCTACATCTACCTACGTGGCTTAGACCAGTAGTCAAGGACTTCATGGACTGATGCCATGTTTTAGTTTGGCCGCCCCTAACCTTCTTCCATCCTATTTCGGCCCTAGCTAACATGGCGCGACGGGGTAGACGGTGGTCGGGCATGCGCAATACATGTCCTAGCCATCTCAGTCGATGAAGGTTAATGACCTCTTCAACTGATTTACCGTGTTTCCCAAGAACCTTTCGTCTAACCTCACTATTACTAGTCCGGTCATTCCACGGTATACGAGCGATGTTACGAAGATTCCTATGGTCAAATATCTGGAGACGACGCATATCTTGAGTTTTCATGGCCCACGTCTCGCAGCCATATGTTAAGATGGCGCGGATTGCTGCGCAGTACACCCGGCCTTTCGTTGAGACACAGATATCTCGTCTGCGCCACAAGTGCCGTAGATTGGCAAATGCCAATCGGGCTTTCTGGATCCGCGCTGAGATTTCATCAGACACCGACCCACCAGGGGTAATGAGACTTCCGAGATAAGTGAAGCGATCAACGCATTCAATTACTTCACTCCCTATAAATAATTTGGGGGAAGAAGCAGACCAGTCCTGGAGTAACATTTTGCATTTGGGAGGAGAGAAGCGCATCCCAAATATGCCTGCATTGTTACTCAACGTGTTCAAGAGACCTTGAATGCTGTGTGCATCTTCACCAAATATGACTATATCATCTGCATATTCTAAGTCGACAAGAGAGCCTCCTGGAAGGAGACTAATCCCAGAGGACTTACAGGAAGTGAGAGAGATTTCTAACAGTACGTCTATGATGAAGTTAAATAAAAATGGGGATAAGGGGCAACCCTGACGGACTCCACTTGAGGATGAGGTTTCTCGTGACAATTCGCCATAAGCTCTGACTCGACCAGTGGTGACCGAGTAGAGAGCCTTTATAAGGTTAATGTACTTTTGAGGTACGCCTTTTAATGACAAACATTGCCATAAGACTTCACGGTCAACAGAGTCGAACGCTGCTTTTAAGTCAAGAAATACAACTATAGTTGGGCGTTGGTACATATGTCTGTGTTCGAGGACCTGGCGCAGGGTGAATATGTGATCAATGCAGCCCCGGCCAGGTCTGAAACCAGCCTGGTTTTCTCGAGTCTGTTGTTCCCTAGTGTTGGTTAAACGTCGGATGATTATAGTGGCTAATATCTTAGATACTATATTAGTCAAACTGATTCCTCTGTGGTTATCACAAGAGGATTTCTGTCCCTTTTTGTAGACTGGAACAATCAGCGATCGAGACTAGTCAGAAGGGATGGAGTTTAGTTCCCAGACTTTGGCTAATATATCAGTCAACCTGCACGTTAAAACTATACCACCATCCTTGAAGATATCGGTAGACAACATATCAGGCCCTGCTGCTTTCCCACGTTTCAATTTACTTATGACGTTTTCAACTTCACTGAGAGTTGGGGGACCTATGTCAGTTTTCCATTCGGGTAGCTTGGAGATTGTGGGTAAGCTAAGCGTGGCTGGGGGCCAGTTAAACTGTTCCTGAAAGTGTTCTGCCCAGCGTTCTAATCTTCTAGATTGAGAGTAGATCAACGACCCATCTTTTTCGGAGATGATTTCACTAACTGCCGATTTTTTGATACCGGTGTCCTTAATAAGTCGGAACAGCTGTCTACTATTGCCTGCCGCTGCTGATGCTTCTATCGCTTTTGCTTTTGTTGCCCACCACTGTTCACGATCCATACGCAGACTCTTTGTCAGTCTACGTTTCAGTTGTCGTCGCTCTTCATCATACTCCGAGCCTGCTGGAATGAGTTTTCGAGCCTCCATCAGTTCATTAGAAGTACTAGAGATCCAATGGTCTTTCATTGGATTGGGGTTAGATGCTAATAGCGCTGCTGCGTATACACCTGCTTTAAAATCATTCCAAGCTACTTCGGGGGAAACCTGTTGGTCATGGGCGACTAAATGCTTAGCCAAACCATTCCTAAATGCAATCTTCGCCTTCTCACTTTCAAAGTGATATCTAAAGGGTTTGCCCGATGTAACCTTTCTGCGACCAGTAAAACGCATAGAGATACGTGCTCTTACTAGGGCATGGTCAGAGTCTAGGCAAGTGCCCCAGAAAGAGCGGCAGTCCTCTATACAACCTCTCCAACGGTAGCTGATGCCGATGTGATCAATTTGTGTTCATCGTTGCGTAGATGTTGGAGGTCGCCAGGTTAAACAGTGTCTCGCCTTATGCTTAAAGTTTGTGCTAGCTAAGAATAAACGGTAGTCTGAACATAACTGCAACAGACGATCTCCGTTGTCTGTTCTCTGGGCTGGGATGCCGAGTAACCCACCTAGGTGCTTTTCAGCCTGATTTAGTCTACCTACTTGGGCATTAAAATCTCCTGCAATAATTACTATGTCTGAGTGCTTAGCTTTCTGAAGGAGGCTAGAGAACTTCATATATAAGTCGTCTTTCACTTCATCTGTGCTGCAATCAGTGGGGGCATAAGCAGAGACTACAAAAAGGCATCGGCGTGTGTCCCTATCTTTCCGAGTTCGTACTGAGCCATTTAGACGGACAGCACATAGACGACTGTCTACAGGAATCCACTCGAGAAGAGCCTGTTCTGCACGTACGCTTAGTGCCATACCTACACCAGCGAGGCCACGTGAGCTAGCTGTAGGGTCTCCAGATAAACGAAGAGTGAAGTGTGCAGTTCCATTGCATTGACTAGGTGAAGTCAAACGGATGACCATGCTGGGATCCTGTATGCGTGTTTCGGAGACACAGCATACATCAATTGCAAGAGATTCTAATGTTTTAGCTAAGGCAGCCTGTTGACCGATTTGACACAGCGTACGCACATTAAAAGCTCCAACATGAAGTTTAGAGCGTGGCTTCAGGAGACCTGGTATGATAATTTGGGAACTCGGGTAACCAGTAAAAGTGGCGCGCATAGAAACTGTAGGAGAAGTGTTACAAGTAGAGACCAGAGAGGGAGAACGTGTTCGATCATGAACAAGGTGAACTCGAGTGCTATTAGCGGTATGAGGGCGGTTATCACTTCCCGGTTGCCCACACCGTGGAAGGGTCATTCTTGAGGAACCTGAAAGAGAAAGAGGATTAGGGTAGGTCGTGATGACCTGAGAGTGTGACCGCAGTGCCCAGGGGACAGCTGTTTGAGGTCGGTCAAGTATATTAAGTGTTGCTCCGGTTGTCAGAAGGGGAGGCATCGGCCTCATGGCTTCCGAAGGAGCTCGGCTTTCACCATGAAGCGTCATATTAGTCCTTCCAACTTCCAGGGCAGAGTTAGAATGGTTATAAAGATTTTTATTCGTAAGCTGTTTTTTAGCATGGTAGTTGTTTTACGGGATGGGGTTGCTAACCCCATGCCTAACCCTCCTCCTTTATCCGGGCTTGGGACCGGCAGAAACCCTGTGGGGGCTCCAGGCGGAGTTGGTCAGTGTGTGACGAACTCTCAGTACGTATACAGAAAGTTTGCTTCGCTTTTACTAATCTGCATCACTTGTGGTGTAGACTAGATATCCATCTCTAAAGGAAAGGTTGAGTGAACTGCCCAGCAGCAGTCCATTCCGTTTTAACACATGGGTGGAAACGTGGGCCATGGAAATGGAAGATATACGTAGACATTTTCGTAGTATCGCCGGTATATAATCGAATGACAAAATAAGTAATATTAATGTTAAACACAAAGTACTAGGAAACAATGGCAAATCAATCATAAGGGTCGTAAACCTTCATTGACTGAGATGGTTGGGTCATGTTTTGTGCATACCTGACGACCATCTGCTTCATTGCACTATGCTTGCTAGAATAGGAATAGGATGGAAGGAGAGTAGGTGTGGACACACCAAATCATGGCATCAGTCCACAGGTTTTTAATTGTTGATCATCCATGTTGGTAGATGCCGACTAGCTGGTTGAGGTTTGTGTGATGATTGCAATCAATAACTGCAGAGAGAGTGACATGGTTCAAAATCGGTGGAGCAGATGTATTCACTCTTTATCTTTATCTAAATTTTAAGTTCTGTTATTCTTTCATATACACCTTTGTCTTCGCTTTTTGTTTACTACTGTGGTGTTATTCTTGTAAATTTGATTATCGTGTTATTATGCTATAGCAGCTTGAATTTATGAGCATATACGCTAGGTTCTACGTTGTTGATGACTGATTGAGTGACCACCACCTATCGCATATACTTCACTGAATATAAAACGGCGAATAATTATTTAAACCACTACGGCGAACAAATGTTGTTTACGTAACATTACACGATGGTGGTAACATTTTTTGACATATTTATGCGATATCCAGCCACAAACAGAGTTCACTTATACAGTCTGGTAAATCAGAACCAGGATGTAAAATGTTAACTGTTGTGCTGGATTCTGATGGCAACACAGGAAAACATAAAAGATAGGATCAGTATTTAGGATAAAGAATATATATTTTGGTTAAAACTGGGACTTATCGTTCTGAATTGGCGGAAAGGGTTAAAATAAGAGTTACATTACGGACTAGCATTAGGCTTAGTGATATGATTTGGTATAAAAGTTGCGAATGGAATGTATAGTTTGCATTAAGACTAGTGATAATATCTTGAATTTATGGTTATAATTACGATTTGGTGTCAGAAAAATGGATTGGAACTTGTTGTAAGATTAGGATATGAAGTTATGACTAAGCTGTAACCTGATTCATATAGGAATGATAGCACAGTCATGTGAGTACGGAATAAAGTATAGATTCTGTATTATTTAATGAAATAAAACTCAATAAACTATGCCTCCCACCCACGGAAACCATTAATAAGACAAGATTTACAGTGAGGAATATATATCATTTAAGGTCGAAACCACCATGATGTATACCCATTTACGGGAACATATTACATTACATTATTCAAGGCATTTACCCTGAATTCTAAAATAAAATAATCTATCTTGGTTGTGCTGTTTTGAGATTAGCGTACATAAATTGGAACGACATAGGGTCATCCTTAATAGCGCTCAAGCTTGGAACAATAGGTCAACTTCACTACATTACTTAAAAAACTTAGTCTGCAAGTTTCCGTAACAGGAGTACATTTTAAACGTTTCGTGTTTATATGCCCACCTTAAATGTTTTAAAATTACAACACCGTATTTGCTCGCGTAATTCTAGGTATACGTGCACAATAACTTCGTTACCTAATTATTGGATGAGTTCCTTAATAGACGTGTTTTTGACTACTCAACAATTCCCTAACCAACGAAACTTATTATCACGTTGTCCGGTGCTGAAGAATCCATTAAAATCCAACTTAGCCTTACATTTGCTACACAAAAATGCTCACCGATAATACAAATACTGATTTTTGGGTAGTAAACAATCAACGGCATACAAAATAACGCTAGTTTTAAATTCCTCCAGCTTACTGTAGATTCTGGCTATTAATGCCAAAATTTGAACCAAAAGTATTACTGTTAAATAGATTTTGCACGACAAACCAGTGAGACGAAATTCTGGCAAGGTTAGAATGTGTATCTAAAAAATTACAGTTTATTAGATTATTTTACTAAATACACCTTAACAAAGTTAACTCAGCATTCAAAAACTCAAATAATATATGCAGTGAATGCTAAATACCGGCCGGCGTAGCGCAGCATTCAAAAGTTTTGCCTGCAGACAGGACTTCACGGTCGGTTTGCCCTGGTAGTTTTGTCCATTTTACTTTTATTTTCTAGTCCGTACGATCCCTCGTCCTAACCACGAGTCCGTTTTAGCTGATTCGCTTTTCACGATTGGGTTGCTTAATTGATGACAGCTGATGGTATGCCAATGTCGGTTTATGGATAGGTTCTCCTAGTCGCTAGGCCTTTTAACCCAGGCTAGATATTCGTTCGTCCCAACAACCAGCGCAACCATAATTGAAACATGATGTGCTCGCGTTTCATGGTGGAGTTTTGCTTGCGGTCATTTCGAACGTTATCAAGGCATGATCTCTGTTCCCTGACTGGGCGTGAACCGCAACATTTTCCAGTGAAAGTCTATCATTGGGAAGAATGTAGTTCAACTTCGCTGGCTTACCATCCGTTCCCAATTCATTATAGGAACCTACCCGTCTATGCGCACCACTTCTTTGAAAGCAGCCAGAAGCCTATTATCAAAATGTCCCTTTAGTGAGACCCCTTGCCTAGGTTCAGTGACAAGGTGTTGACGTCCTACCCCGCAACCATTATAGTGCCTGCCCTCTTGCTCAAGAGAGATTAAATTGCCTGTAATAAACTCATTGTGCACGTGAGCGTTTGTAGGAGTGCGATATATCTTGCCAATTAGGTGAAACCAACCAGTCTGAACAAAGAAATATAGTAACATTAGCCGCCAAAGTAAGCCATTTTTACCTGCTGCTAAGTTTGATTGCCACCGCACGATTCGGTGCACTTTTTACGGACAATTTAATCAACTATTACAATATCCAAAAAATTGTGACAAGAAAATATTAACGAACTGTTTGTTTTGTACTTTTTTCTTGATGTTATTTAGCTGTGGTTTAAGTTTTTAATAACAATTAATGCATGAAGTTTAGCCACTCGGCCGAATAATGCCTGGTGAATGTGGTAGTCGTTTTGTGGATCGGCGTGACTTGTGCATAAGTACATCCCCCAGAGTAGCACTTTTTGTGTGAAGTAGCAGCTATAAAGTTACCAGGTAATTGGTTGTAAATGAGGATCTAACAATTTGTAATCCAGAAAAGTGTTAAAGACGAGAATTCATAGCAGTGATATGATATTAATAGTTTGGTTGATAACAAATATAACAGAATAATTGGGTAAACGTATGAAAATAGTAGAGTCGGTAAATAAAACTATAAGAATAGAGACATGCAATGTTTACAGAGGTGGTGAATAGGAGATATAATGGGTGTAGCAACCAAAGAAGTTGCTAATGAAATCAGTAAATAGGTCGTGTAGATGGCACTTAAAATTCGTTTGCCCCAGCTTTAAGCTAAAGATGAGATTCCGAGTGTACTTATGAACCTATTTAACCTCTTCCAAACAGTACTTGGTACATAGGTTGAGCATGTGGTAGTGAGCAAGGTAATAATAGTTTTCAAAGTGCTTAAAATCTGCAGCTCGAAGAGATGTTGCTTTACTCGGGTGTTAGCCATTCGTTGAGAAACCTTGTGAGGCTTTAAGAGAAGCAAATTGACTACAGTTAGTGTCATGATTACTTACTTACTTACTTACTGCCCGTTACTCCTCGCTGAGGAGCATAGGCCTCTCACCAGTGTTCTCCATTTAACTCTGTCCTGAGCAATCCTTTCCAGTTGTTTCCAGTTGCTGCTCATCCTTTTAATGTCTGCTTCCAATTCTCGACGCAGCGTGTTCTTTGGCCTTCCTCTTTTCCGTTTCCCAGCAGGATTCCATGTCAATGCTTGTCTTGTGATGCAGTCTGATGGTTTGCGTAGTGTATGTCCTATCCATTTCCACCGTCTTTTCCTAATTTCCTCTTCTGCTGGAAGTTGGTTTGTCCTCTCCCATAGTAAGTTGTTGCTGATGGTTTCCGGCCAACGGACATTCAGTATCTTGCGTAGGAAGTTGTTTATAAATACCTGTATCCGTCTGAGGATGTTTGCAGTAATTCTCCAGGTTTCAGCTCCATACAGCAGGACTGTCTTCACGTTCGAATTGAAGAGTCTGACTTTGAGGTTAGTTGATATTTGTTTTGAGTTCCAGATGTTTTTCAACTGCAGGAATGCTGCCCTTGCCTTGCCAACCCTTGTCTTTACATCTGCATCAGACCCTCCTTTTTCATCGATGATGCTCCCCAGATATGTGAAGGTATCCACCTCTTCCAGAGTTTCCCCATCAAGTTGAATTGGGTTGGTGCTCCCTGGGTTGTATTTGAGAATCTTGCTCTTACCCTTATGTATGTTCAACCCTACTGCTGCTGAAGTTGTTGCTACACTGATTGTCTTCGCTTGCATTTGTTGGTGTGTATGTGCTAGGAGAGCTAGATCATCTGCGAAGTCCAAATCATCGAGTTGCATCCTACTTGTCCATTGAATCCCGTACATTCCCTCAGATGTGGAGGTCTTCATGATCCAGTCGACCACTAGGAGGAAGAGAAAAGGTGACAGCAAGCAACCTTGTCTGACTCCGGTCCTCACTGAAAATGCAGTTGTCAGTTGTCCTCCATGCACAATTTTGCACTGTGTTCCGTCGTAAGAGTTCCGGATGATGTTGACGAGTTTCTCTGGTACACCGTAGTGTCGAAGAAGTTTCCATAGTGTTCTCCTATCTACACTATCAAACGCCTTCTCATAATCAATGAAGTTGATGTACAGGGGCGAGTTCCATTCAATTGACTGTTCAACGATGATCCGTAGTGTTGCGATTTGGTCCGTGCACGACCGATCCTTCCGAAAACCAGCTTGTTGATCTCGAAGTTGAGTCTCCACTGAATCTTTCATTCTGTTCAACAATACTCTGTTAAAGACTTTCCCTGGTATCGACAGTGGCGTGATCCCTCTGTAGTTCTCACATTTGCTCAAATCTCCTTTCTTTGGTATCTTGATAAGATGTCCTTCTTTCCAGTCTGCCGGCACTTGTTCTTCTTCCCAGATCTTTTTGAATAAAACGTGGAATATCTTTGCTGTTAGGTCGATATCTGACTTGAGTGCTTCAGCTGGTATATTGTCAGGTCCTGCTGCTTTCCCACTTTTGATTTGCCTGATGGCCATCTTGATTTCTTCCATCGTTGGTGGAGTGACATCTATCGGGAGATCTGTAGGTGCTGCTTCGATGTCCAGTGGGTTCGGTGGAGCTGGCCTATTTAGAAGTTCCTCAAAGTGTTCTACCCACCTATTCTTTTGTTCTTCAATCTCAGTGAGTGTCTTGCCTTCTTTGTTCTTGATCGGTCGCTCTGGTTTACCATGTTTATCTGCCAGTTTCTTCGTTGTGTCGTATAGCTGTTTCATATTTCCTTCTCTTGCAGCCTTCTCCGCTGTCGTTGCAAGGCTTTCGATGTATTTTCGTTTGTCGGCTCTAATGCTCTTCTTTACTTGCTTATTTGCTTCTGAGTATTCAGCTTGAGCCTTGATTTTCTCTGCTCTTGTTCGGCTGTTGTTGATTTCTATCTTCTTGTTCCTCCTTTGTTGAATTTTGCTCAATGTCTCAGTGGAGATCCATTCCTTATAATGGTGCTTCTTACGGCCTAGAACCTCCTGACACGTTGACGTTAGTGCTTCTTTGATTCCTTTCCAGTTGTCCTCCATAGTGGTTTCTTCTTTCGGCAGATCTTGTAAGGCTTGGAACCTGTTGTTGAGAGATATTTTGAATTCATTGAGTTTGTCAGTGTCTCGGAGAAAGCCTGTATTGAACCGTTGTACTGCTGACACTCCAGTTGTCCACTGCTTCTTTAGCTTCAGTTTTATTTTAGAAACCACCAAGTGGTGGTCTGAAGCTATGTCAGCTCCTCTCCTGGTTCTTACATCTTCCATTGATCTTCTAAATTTTTTATTGATACATATATGATCGATTTGATTCTCTGTAGTATGATCCGGTGAGACCCATGTAGCCTTGTGTATGCGTTTGTGGGCGAATATTGTACCACCTATAACCAATTTGTTGAAGGCACATAGGTTTGCAAGTCTTTCACCATTGTCGTTTCTGTCTCCCAGACCTTGTCGTCCCATGATTTCTTCATATCCAGTGTTGTCCATTCCGACTTTGGCGTTGAGGTCTCCCATCAGTATTGTCAGATCCTTACCTCGGCACTTTGCTATAATTGATTGCAGTCTATCATAAAACTGATCTTTGTCTTCGTCGTTGCCGTCGTTGGTTGGTGCATAGCATTGGATAATATTCATTGTAATCCCTTTCTTCATTGTTTTGAAAGATGCTTTGATGATCCTGGGTCCATTTGGTTCCCATCCCACCAGTGCATTACGTGCCTCCTTGGACAGCATCAGAGCAACTCCTTGAGTGTGGGGAGCATTTTCCTCTTCGTGGCCGGAGTATAGTAGCGTCTCTCCCGAAGCTAATGTTTTCTGTCCAGCTTGAGTCCAATGAGTTTCGCTGATTCCGAGTATTGTCAAGTTGTATCTCTTCATTTCTGCAGCTATTTGATTTGTCTTCCCGCTCTCCCACATTGTTCGAACATTCCATGTACCTATAAAAATATTTGCTCTGGTTGTTAGAAGGGGGGGCATCGGCCTCATGACTTCCGAAGAATTTCGGCTTTCATCATGAGGCGTCATATATCCTTCCACTCCCAGGGCAGAGTTTAAATGGTTTATCTTGTTTAATCTGGTTTGCGTTTTTTTAGCAAGTTTGGGTTTTTACGGGATGGGGGTGCTAGCCCCATGCCCAACCCTCCTCCTTTACCCGGGCTTGGGACCGGCAGTAACCCTAGGAGGGCTACAGGCGGAGTTTAGTGTCATGATTACAGATATGAAATACATTATCAATTTCAGTCTGTGTTCTATTGAGTGTTCAGAATGCAAATCGTTAATGCTTGTTAATACTGGATTACGATAGTGCTATGTTCAGTAATAATATTATCCCAAATTATCCATAAATCACAATACATCTAACTGACTGCTGCACATTCACAAACAATTTCGTAAGTGTTTATATTAGAAGTCGGTAACAATGAATTTATGAGAATCATATTTGAACACAGCGCAAATACAACAGGTGCTGAATTGCAACAAGCGCTGGGAGGAAGAAGGCACCAAATTTGGTATAATCACACAGTGAGCACACATAAATCAGCGGAAAGTACAATGTGTAAATATCATGTTCAGAGTTAAATCGGTTACAACAGGTTTACCCCATGGTGAACAACAGTAGACTTCTGGTTTGATCATCATATCCGGGCGACCTGAAGCTGTTACTAGGTCTCCTCAATCTAACCTATGGATAAACGGGAATAAATCAAAGGAACATCGTCTATCCAAAGACGTGTCTTTTTCCGAATTCTACTGTCCACTTTATTGACTACTCTCCACATTCAACGAGAAGCTCAGTTCTCGGTTGAGATGTGCAACGATAACCGAGTTCTCAAGGTAGGGATGAATTCAAGTCATATAGATGGCCGAGAAATGTTCAGGTGTTTTCATGTCATGTTTCATTTTTGCGATGTGAATTTTGATTATCTTTGATTTCGCCCTCGTGATAATATATGATTGTACCTAGAGCTTTGATTATGCAACCCAAATTTGTTTCGATGAGAAGCATTAAGTTTCCTCCTAAGTGTCAAGTATTTTTCTGATCTTGCTGACTATCTACAGGCATAGTTTGACGAACCAAACTACGTGATTTAATTTACAAATGTAACAAATACATATCTGGATTACATAATGACAGGCCATCCGTCAACTTGATAGCTGCTGGCTCATTCAACCAATGTCTTTCGAACGCACACTCATCCACTTTCAGATGGCAAATCCACAAATGTACTTCCTCAACAGAAGGGCGTTGTGTGGAAGAGTGGCTAGTACTCCAAAACTAGATACTAGCAAAGGTTCGTAACCTCACCTCAATATCAAGAAGAGTGGGTAATAAGATCAATTACTTCAAACCAATTTTCAACAGAGATATTGGATATCATTACATGCAAAACATACAATTGTGCGATACCACTACTGTTTCATACAAACACCACACTATCCGATATCGATTACTTTGTACATGCACAAAGATTTCTGCGTAAACTTTAATCTTCACATTCACTTTGATTGTGTATGAAAGAACCTGTTTAAGTGCTCTGTACACTACGTCCATAATCGTTAAAATGTGTGGACTCCTGAACGACACTGTGCTCAGTATCGCGAAATTTCCATTTCAAGTCGTCTGTTACCTTATATTAATAATAAATGAGTGGCTAGGTAGCCTCTGAATATGACATTTCATATCCACCCTAAAGCTTCCGTACTCTTGTTTTGGACTGAAACCTACATATTACCACCTAATAGTCGTAAACTGTCGTCCGAAGTTGAAAAACGAAGTCTCATGATATTTGTGACCAAGTGTTTAAATCCACCCACAAGAAACTGACACTGATTGGATAATGCATTGAATAATATTTGGTACAATGCTTATATATTGTGACAAGGTTGAAATAACAACCATTAGATCATGACAGATTGCTAGCATTTGGCTCCCACTGCCTAAAGGAACCAACCAATGAGAGCTAAAGCAAGACTTTGGCGCATTTTTCAACAGATATCGATGTAAAATACTTAGTCTCGTAATGTTTATTGCTTCTATTGCCATAGTGTCCTTGTCTCACACTTTGTCACTGCGTATTTTGATTGACTATTTTTATTCTAAAGTGTAAGCTAACTTACTGAGTTGCTTACTGAGTTATCGGCTCACTTTCTGTTTCTACTCTTCTAGATTTTCGCTCGTGGCCTCTTACTTCCTAAAATACAAAGTATTTTCTGGCTTGTTGTGAACCATTACACTACCTTTAGTTATTTTGGTGACTAGGGGTTTTAACACCAGGTGGGTATTTATTTCATAGTATACCGTTATTCAAATAAAGTTGCCAGATCTGACACGCCTCTACAAGATCTAAGTAATGAACCTTCCTCAGGTCTAGGGTTTAATATAAGGAGTAGAGTTTACGTCACAGTTTGGGAACTCAATCTAGTCAGGCAGTTAAAATAGGTGGTTTTGGTATTGGGGGCTAGAATTGATTATGAGCTGTCACACTAATTCTAAAATGATTATCATGAGTATACTCGTAATATCATGCATTATCCTTTTAGGGCTTTAGTATGTAAGATATGCAGTGAAAATTTATCGTTAAGTGTAAGTTTAAGAAAGGTTAATGCTGTCGTAGCAAAACATGACATCAGCCCATGAAGTTCTTTAAGTGTTGGTCTAAACCATATTAGTAAATGCAAACAACCTTATTAGGGTTTGTGTGATAATCTTGATCACTGGCTGAGAACGCTGAGTGACATGGCTCAGAATCAGTCACCACGGCGCTAGTGTGTGCACCCTATGTTATTCTAGATCCTAAGTTCCATTATTAACAATGAATGTACGTAATAACGTATGCACGAAATAATTATTTCGGACATACGTTTGCCTCATTCTTTTCTGTTGGATTATATTGTGGTGTTATCCTCATAAGTTTTATCTCATACTGACATAGTGTGACAACGTAGACCTACGTGTATTTGCACCAAGTCCGTCGTTGTTCATGACTGACTGACTGACGCTTTTAGCAGTGTCAAATTGTGCCCCTTGTGGTATTTAATACACAATTTCAAGCTTTGAATGTTGTTTATTATCAGAGAATTCCACAACCTAACTGGAAATCAGTTTGTTCTGAGTTTTAATCTCTGCACTTACTTCAGTTTGAGCTGTCAGTAAAACCAATAATCCTCATGGAAATTAAACGTCTCGAAACTAATCGTATAAACATGTGCTTAGTATGTAAGTTACTTTTAGAACCTATAACAAAGCCAGCCTCATCAACTGACAAGGTTGTGGCTTTACTAAAACAATATTTCTTTAGCACTTAAAATTTCTGTCTTTTCATTTCGAAATAAGTGTTTTACTTAAGTCTATCGTTTTTAATCTTGTTATCCCTAACCTTACACTCTGTAAATAAATCTACGAATTGCCGTTTTATTTTATATTTTTACTTTCTTTTCCTCCATGACGTGTTTATAAATCGACGTTCAAGTTGTGGATTATTTAATGGCAGCTACTTCTAAAACAGAAAGTCGATTAGTTACAGAACAGAATATTTTCAATTATTGCATTTCTGGTGATTTAAAGTCATTAAAAGAATGTGCACACTCTGTTGGTCAAGTAGTTCATAAAAATTCACTTGATGGTCAAACCTGTCTTATCGTGGCATGTAGAAATGGTAATTTGTTTCTTTCAATTTTTTCTTATCTTGAATAATGTAATTTAGGTCACTTGGATGTTGCCGAGTATTTGATTGACTTTCACGGAGCCGACGTTGAACAAGTTAGTTTATTCTGACTTTCCGTTTCAATGTTTAGGAATTTTTCCGCTTGTGATCGACCACTAAAATTTGTTCCGAATTTTAACTGTTTTTGTCACAAAGATATTTCCTCTTACTTAATCGGTATACAATTTAGTTTAAAGCTTGGAGTTAATGCAATATTGCGATTAAGTGTACTTAATCTATCCTTTTGCTTGTTTGCTCAAATCTTCACTATGTTTGATTGTTGTTGTATACATTGTACATTTCACTACATTTGTGACTCATTTTTAAATGTAATTCGCTTGGCGTATACAGATTTGCCTACTCAGTTTTAAACTAGACCTAGTAATGCTGTCTGATTGTCCAGTGTAGGTGCTTAGACTACCTGGTTGGGGTCCGCGTGATGATCGCAACAAATGGCTGGAGACACGGCGATATGGCTCAGAATCGGTCACAGTGGCGCAAGTGTATTCACTCCTTAACCTCATCTAGATCTTAAATTCTATTGTTATTTTCTAGACATCTTTACTTTACTCTTCCCTCTTGTATTCTGTCTATACGTTACCTCAATATTCTCGTAGTGCTATTGTGGTATGGCAACTTGAACCTACAGGCGTTTGTGCCCGGTTCTACGTTGCTGCTGCTGATGATGATGATGAGTGTAGGTGCAATAGAATTCACAAACAAAAGCCCATTAACTACTGAGCAACTTTTCTGAAGTATTTGCCGACCATTAGTTAAATGTTTTCATTTCTCACCTGTGTGATAACAGATCAAAATGCTAACATAAACCTCACGTCTTTGATGGAGTGATCCATCTTGTTATTCATCGGCTCATATGTTTAAGTTTCTCTTTTTTATGATGAATGTTGTGTATAATTACAAGTTTGCTACTGTAAATTTCAATATAGACATGATATTGCATTTCACATTATCTTGTTATCTTGAAGTATAGTAACCAGAAATTGATGGGTTTACGCTACATGCAAATAAAACCGGCACACATTTTTGCTAGTTCCTACTATGACTGTGACGGACTTTGGGTAACAATATTATCAAGTTGATCCCACATTTTACAGATGGGAATTTTATTCAGCAGACAAAGATCCTGGCAGTATATACCAGTGTAATAACACATTTTTTTAAATACCGTTCAGTGAAGCGGTTGCTCATTGGTTAAGGGAGTTTGGGTGTTAGTCAGTAAGTCATATACTCTGACCTCACTTCATTTACTTGACGTTGTACAACTGGCTAGTTTATGTTATGACGCCGGAAAAGAAGAGAGAGGGTTTTGGTTGCTAGACGCGAACGCCAATGAAGTGTGCCTAGTTGGTAATGCGCGACTAACCTAAGCCCACTCACCCTCAGGCCGACAATAGAACAACCAGAATTGGGAACCGGAAAACAGAGAGCGAGATCGTATTATATTTTAATCATGCCTTTATATATACATAAAATCAGACCACACATTAAACCAATCAAGAATCTAATATTGATACAGAACAAAGGAAATAGTGGCAGTGAATCCGGAGAACTTGTACGCAACAAAGTAGCCATAGTGCATAATAACAAACAATATACAAAGAATTAATACACTAAACGGGAGAACCGGATTAGAGGAACGTAACGGTCATAGAAATAAAATGATTACATTACTCATAAATAAAATAATGAGAATGGTCCTCCAAAATAGTTCTGAAAGTTCGCTACTTTTCTTTAATCGCCCGGCGTAACAGTTTATTAGATTGCTTAGTGTCAAGTACATCTATTTACCTAGTTAATGAATAATGATGACTCAACCATTATATATATATATATATATATATATATATATATATATATATATATAATATCTGTTTAATGTGTTAAAGAAGCGTATATTCCACTTAAACTTCTAGATATACAATGGCGCTTGTAGGCACACTATTTTTGCATGTTTATCTTTTCCAGGTAGGTGTTGTAGAATTCGAAGGTGAACAAGTAGAAGGTGTACCTCCATTGTGGTGCGCTGCAGCAGCCGGCCACTTAAAACTAGTTGAGTTGCTAGTCAGTCGAGGTGCAGATGTCAATCGGACAACAATTACTAATTCAACAGCTCTCCGTGCGGCTTGCTTTGATGGTCATGAACAGGTATGCATCGTTTTTATTAGCGATTGGCACATTTATTACATATGTTCAACCACAACCTACTTCATAAATACTGAAATTGTTTAATAGAAAGATAGAAGAGGTCAAATCAAAGGGTGCTGTCAGTCTAATGTAATCACTGATTATCGTTCTGAACCGTATTGGTAATTGCAGACTTTCAGTTTGACTTCATTACAATATACGCTACCATTGGTTGGATAGGTTGGATAACATAGTTTCGAATGGATTTATATAATACAGCTTCATTTATTGTACACATAACCCCTAGGTTCCGAGCTTCAAAGCGGCGTTTTATCTTTTGTTCTGAGGATTCGTTTTTCTTATCTCGAATCATATACTGTATGTTTGGTCTTTCTTTACTCCTGTTGTATTATGCTGTGAATCTGAAACAGTTTATGCGAGTGAAGAACATTAGCGTAGATGACAAACTTTTATCTATACATTCCTTTGAAGCACAACATGCATGAAACGTAACTCATCTAATCATTTATGTGATTATTTTTTTTAATTTTGTTTTACCAAAGGTCGTTCGATATCTTGTAGAACATGGTGCAAATATCGAAAACCCAAATCGTCATGGACATACCTGCCTCATGATTAGTTGTTATCGACGTCATGATAGTATTGTGGAATATTTACTTAGTAAGAATGCGCGAGTTAATCGACGAAGTGCTAAAGGTTAGTTTATGAATTATCTTATGCGTATTTTGCACTGCTAAATTTTCCGATGCTGTTGTACGTAAATTCACTAACAGTTCAATCATTTTGATATGTTTTTCGGTATGGGAGGGGGCAAACGCATGAGTTTTTATTGATTTTTGTACGGTTCGCAATACGATAACAGCTAATAGATCTAGAGTAGCCGGATTATATATCTGATTCCCTCTATAGTTGATACGGTTAGTGCGAAACGCTATCTCTTATACTTGTACTTCAGTCGGATACCACGACTTGTTCCTTCCCAACCCACAACTATTCCAAAAGACTAGACTTGTAGGAAGATTTTATTATGGAGCCAATTAGTGAAGTGAGATTAGGAAATAACATTTACATGAATGCATTGAATTTTATATCAATTAATTTACAGTAATTATTTATCAAATGAAATCATTAACATTTTATTAATGTAATTCAATGTTATCAAACTGTACTCAGAAGTGTAAGACTCACATTGAAATTAAATTAATATGATAATAATTTACAATCAAACTTACAAATTCAAATCAACAACCATTGTATTTTTGGGGATTTTGAATCTCCAACATTTTCATACTCACGTCTTCATAGTCTATGCTGATTGGCTAAAATGATTATTCATCGCGTATATTTCATGAATCTTTTAAGTTCATCTCTATACTATGCTATATCACTTTGATGTAGTGGTTAAGTTAGCATATCATCGTGGTCCAATAGCGAACCATATTGATAGAAATATTGGTACCTTTGAGTCAAACTATGTCAAGCAGCTTAGTTTGAAGACAGTATGACTGAAAGTAGCAAGCTTAAAATTCAAGGACATAGTCATACTATCGGCTATATGGGGATGTGATAGTGATAACGTTGGTTCCTCAGACAACTATGACTTGCAGTGATGTGTTCCCACAACAGAAAGAGAGCTTAGAGAAATGTCGGCCCATATCGATTCTTGTTGTTGACAATTAGGTCTACAAAATGAGGAGCTAACGCCTCAAATGCTACTTACAAAATAACTCTGTTTGAACGACTTTAAACAATTGTCGCTTTGATTCTATAATCATGTTGCCAGGTAGCTAAGACCTCGTTCGACGTAATTTCGCTTCATTCAGGATGAAGTATCCTTCCGCAATATGTGCATTTGACAAGTCACAACTATTTGCATACTTCTAACAACGTATGAGATCACCATGTCTACTGAACAGGAGTCTAGTGGTGTTCATACTCAACCCTAATGAACATTTATGATATATACGGTGATTTTGTTGATTTTATTTAGTGATGGAGATTGTATAAATTGTTTTGTGTTATGAACGCTGTCGAGTCAGCGCTTATGGCGAGCTGTTATCTGAACTTTCAGTGCCAAGTGGTGTTCGTCTAAGTTCTGCACTGTCTCGGTTTTTATCTGAATTTATTATAAACTTACTGTGAGAAATAACGTTTTCGTCTCCCGAATTTTCAGGAATTGTTGTCTTACTAAGAGACACAGTGATATAATATGCAGATGGCATAGTCCTGTTTAATGAAGACACTGGTAAAATGTAGTCTTCTGGGAGGATTGAATGACAATCCATACATGTTTGGAATGTGTTTTTCCCTCTCTAAATGCAAATTGTTACTTCGGGGTTGGTCTGCGTCAATACCTAGACTAAGGATAGTGCCTGAAGTTGTCTAGCACACCCACCACTTCACTTATTTTGGAAGTCTGGTGGGCTGGCTTCTTGAGAAATATCGTCACCGATTCAAAAAGTTCGTGTGGATTTTAACAACCAACGTCACCTATCGTGTCGGCGAGATGCACGTCTGTGAATTAAATTCCGAGTACAGTGTGTAGTAGTTAGTTCTGTTTTACTGTATGAATGTGACACGTGACCACTAAAAATAGTCATCATTCGTAGGTTATTGATCTTTGATCATATATGTCCTCCAAATGTTTTCCGATTTTTATTTAGACAACAGTAAGTAATGACATTAGACCCTGCGTGTTAGGGAAAGATAGTGGTGCAGTTGTAAACCTTCATTGGCTGATATGGTTAGAACATTACAAGCATTACAAGCTGCCCTCTATCGTGATACACAGTGCTGACTGATGTTGGGGAAGAACGAAAGAAATATAGGCGTAGGCAAATGAGAGTGTCATCAGTCCCTGAAGTTACGAACTGTTGGTGTGAACCGTGTTGGTAGTTGTTGACTATGTGATTGGAGTCCGCGCGGTTGTTATGGTCAATTGTTTGAGACATGGCCTAGAATTAGTCACGGTGGCACAAATGCATACAATCTTTGTCTTCCCTTTGATTATGAGCTTGAAATTATGTGATAGCTTTCCATTAACTAGTCTTTATCCGTGAATCATCTTCTATATGTCACACTTTTTTTTCCTACCACTGATATAACTGCTACCTCTACTAATTTGGTGTCCATCTTGCTGTGCTAATGGTGCATTAACTTGTACTAGTTCGTACATTCGTGCCTGGTTCTACAATATTCATGACTGACTGTGCTATGAACATTTCGTTTCAAGTGAATTCTAAATACTGCACAATACACTCGTTTTAATCGAAACACATATTTTATAAAAGTTAAGAGAGTTTTTTTAGTTTTTTGCATAGTTTTCGTCGCTCAGACCATTAACGCTGATGAAATTTCTAAGACTATTGACCTAATTAGACGTGTTTCTATTTCCAGTATAAGAGTTAATTTTTGTGATCAGTGTCACCTGATACATTTTCTCTATTGTGTAGTCAGTTGGTCATTGAATAATTGATTAGTTGACTATCATTCTTTGTTTGATTGGTTCCAATTTTATGATGAAAATTATTAAATATGGTTATCTAATTAGTGTTTTAGCTTTTACCATCGTATTCATTACACTTTTATATAAATAGAAGTAGATGGTATCAGATATTCATCACTCGCATTTTCTTTTTTTACATAATAAATTGCTTTTATCATAAATATTAGAGCGATAGGTGATCGGTTTTAGGGCTCTTGTGTTATGATCTCATTTCGTTGCCCAGGCGATATCAATTGCCTTTACTCCATAACACTTTTACTATATGCGCTAACTGTAATTAGCGTGCCTAAATAATTGTGTCTGTAATTCGCCCAATCAGAACATGACATAAGTTACACCATTTATCTCTTATTATTACGGATTGAAAATTCCACATGATTATGTATATGCAGTAAAATAATTCTACCGCACCATTAAATAACAAATCACATCATGTACTCATCGCTTTCATCTGTAATTGAATACCGAGCAACGTATTTATGATTAATTAATTGATTGAATACGTCATAGATTGATGTTGGTAGGGTGCCATTAAGAACCAGCGAGCACTGGACAGCTGTTTCGTTCTAATGTGGAACTCCAGCAGTCCGCACCCCAGACTCCTCCCTAGGGGGTTTCAGGTTCCAAACTAGAACAAAACAGCTGTCTAGTGCTCCCTGGTTCTCAGTGGCACCCTATCGACATCAATCTGTGACGTATTCGATTAATTAAAAATACCAATCTCCACAAAAATAGCCATCTCAATTCGATTAATTAATTGTAGTTCATGAACTTCAAAGGATATCAACAGTTAGTTAACTGGAAGCAGGTGTTCGCTGTATATTAACTTATGTGTGTAAAACATAGGATATCAACATAGACTTGCATAATGTACAGTTCATTGATCAAAAGTGCCTTCGAACAATCGTGCAAGCATCCTGGAATGTCTTAGCTAATATATAGTATTAAGCAAAGATAGCAGATCGGCTGATAAGTCATTTGTGGATATTCATCGATTAAGGTGATCGGGATATCTATTACATGTACCCATCCTCATTTAATGAGGAGGATGAGAGAAAACCACAGCTGTCACCATTGATTTCTATTCTCAGTTTGTCAACTAACGTTCCAAGTGAGCAAGTTGCATCATTTCCAGGGCTGTTCATAAGGTCAGAATAGACCAGTGTGTCAGTTTTATTTAGCTGTTTTTCATTCCACAGCGACATGTAATCCATTAACCACGTTTTCACTTTTATCTTCACGCTAGTAATATTGTGCGATAGAGACACCATTAGGATGATATTCGTCTAACTTATCCAAGCAGTCGAAGTTAATGTCTCTCAATGATGACTAATGAAATTGTCATCCCTGTACCTAAACATGCGTTTTTGAGCCTCAAACTTACTAACAACATGCTACTATTGAGTATCATTAATTTTTTGAAAACAATGATGATCAAACAGCGAGAATTGTCGAACATTCTCAACTCAGAGACAAAGTTTCTAAAGCGTAGAGCAGAACTGCTCTCATCGATGTGTTGGAAACGGGATTTTTTTATTCAGCCAGACTAATATCACGGTAGTGGTAAGGGTGGCTTCAACTTGTATTATACACACATTGATTTAGTCTGTCACGATTAGCACTATTCAGATATATAAACGCTTATATATATATATATATACTTTGACCACATTACATTGTATTCGGTGTTCTGATTACTTAATATACAAATAATAGAAATCAAGTGACTTCATTTTCTCTTTCTTCTTCAATCGATAAAAATGTTCTCAATCATGTAGAGATCGATAATTAAAGTTAGTGATTGAATGAGTAAAAAGTAAGAAACTCATTGATATACAACACAATACATCTTAATGAAGACAATTTATTTTCGATAGATTATAATATATGAAAGATGAATATGTGTTTCTTCTTGTAATCTTTGTTTCAAAACTTCAATGTAAACCACTTGTTTAGATAACAGACAACCGAATTAAATTAGAATAAGTATGCTTAAAGTTGTATTGTGGTTGAAAGTGGAATTTAAGTAGCACAATTTATTGTATTTGGAAATTATCATCTGAATGTACTTGTCATATTCTAATGGGACTTGAACTCAATCCATTCGTATCATACGTTATTGCATTATTATACAAGTAAATGTAAATTACAGATCTATTTGTAGTTATATATTTAAGTTGGATTGTGACTGGCCAGCGGAATCCAGGACGCGCGTTTCGTCCTATTTGGGACTCATCGGCTGGATGTACCTGCATCCCAATGTTGATGTTCACACTGGAATTCGAACTCAGTCCGTTTCGTGTCAAACGCCACCTCGCTCACTACTAGGCTACTGTGTCCAGACAGGTACATCTAGCCGATGAGTCCCAAATAGGACGAAACGCGCGTCCTGGATTCCGCTTGCCAGTCACAATCCAACTTAAATATATAACTTGTGTAATAATGCTATATCGAGGCAATCCGCTCAGGATGCACATATGGCAACAGAGACTGACCAGTTTCAGTCCATTACAAATCAACGGGAAAATACAAGCTTATCTATTTGTAGTTGTTTGAAAAGATAGTTCATGTTGAATTGTCTGTAAAGTTTAGCAATATATGAAAATGAATTATAATTGGAAAAAACCTTCTTGAATACTTTTGTTAATTATTTTAATATCGATTCATTGACGGTTGTTAATAGCATGTACTTTACTGTTGTTGATAATTTGGTCTATGGATTTTAATGTTCCTACAAGATTATTATTCCTTTGTCATAAGACATTTCTCAAACAAATTGCCGAATATTGAATTTATTACAATCAAAACGACCTAGTCTGTGTAGAGGTGAAGGAAATTATTTCTTTCACTCAAACTTAAACACTTCAAAGTGTGTTAGTTGTTTTGTAGAATGTTTAAATTTTATAAAGATGTAGGAGTTTTCATAATTCCTTTGTTGTATGTAGGCGCTTAGTATGTTTGATACATACGTTTTGTAGTAATTACTTTTCGTTTTCCTAGAGCATAGAGATAGGAGAGTGTTATGTATTACGAAATAATACACAGTGACCCTGATAATTGCCAATCGGTATACGGACACGCCTGCCCCGCGACTACCAATCCCCAAAGCCGGAATAGAGAAAACAAGGACTTATGAGCCAACCAGACACAATCCAATTCAACCCAATTTAGTTGTATTGTATTTCAATCATGCCTTTATATATACACAAAATCAGACCACTCAACAAACCAATTAGGGATTTTACATTAATACAATACAGAAGAGATTGTGGCAGTGAATGGGGGGGTGGGTAAATTGTACACAACTAACTATAGTCCATAGTAAGAGACAACACAACAACAGAAAATATATTAAACGGGAGGATAGGGTAAGAGGAACGTAACAATAATAGAAATGTAATATTTGCATTACTGACGACCAGAATAAATGAATTAGTCCTCTAAAACACAGTTCTGGAAGTTTTTCACTCTTCTTTAGTGGTCCGACATAACAGAGAGAATATGCGAATCACTGTGATAGTATTCAGGTTACTCAGTGCTTACATTTATAATAGATTGTAAATATTTTTTAAGAAATTGCGTTTGTACTAGAGCACGGTTAATGGAAACAAACGTAAAAAAGGAAAGTTGGTGGCTATAAAATGTATATTTTGGAAGAAATGATAACCTATCGGCTTAAGAAGCTTAGCATTATAGTTTAAGCTTTACTTTTATTTATTTGTTCACTGGTTAGCACTAATACTGTTCCTACTATCCGACTTTCTAAATTCAACTGAAGATAGGTGGGCTGAATTCGAATTCAAAGCATTGATGTCTGGAACATTAGGTGTATCAACTACTAAGTAAGAAGATTATAGATTATTCTAAACATTTGAATAAGAAGTGCAGTGTGTATATCACTTCCAGTACGTCATGAACGTAATGTTATAGGTGCTAATAGATGAATCTAGAACATACTAGAATTGTCTACAAATTATATGTAATTTCTTATATTGTAGATACACATTGCCTTTGTTATTCCGATTTGTTGGAATGTATATTTTTTCTGCTCATCTTATGTTCTAATTTAGGACAATAAGGTGAAGTAGTGTCCATGGGATACTCAACAATCGAAAATTTAACAAGGAGTTGTAGATGACATGCATTCTATAACAGTGACAATTGTTTATTATTGTTTATTGCTAAGGAATGATGATTGATGTATGACATTAAATCTTTGATAACGACAATATTTTTAAGTAAAGTAGTTTATGGGTAAGCTAGTTAGTTTAACGTCAGATATTGGAGAGTAAAACGGCCCTATATACTCCAGGAATCGATAATCTTAATCTTCAGTAACATGGTAATCAGTAGTGTTCACAAGAGTTGATCATTTTTATTCAGCTTCATTTTTAATATACTGATTTGAATAGAATATTGGATGTAAGAATCCGTTTTGAATAATCAATTTTTGGAAACATAATCTGTTCTGAAATATTCAGTTTAGTCTAAAAATAGTTGGGTTCCGCATCTGACTTCTAACTACAGTCTGTGTGAGATTTAGTGATACTGCCTAGCTGTCTAAATGATCTTGGATACTAACCTTAGTTACTGTACTCTAACCAGTAAACAACAATTTTGGGAAGGAATAGTTTTAATCTATAAACTGTCTGTTGTCAATTTCAACGTTGATTAACTTATTTATTTTATTTTTATTACTTTCTTAAAGGTAACACTGCATTACATGATTGTACAGAAAGTGGGAATTTGAAATGCTTACAATTATTATTAAATCATCGAGCTGTAATGCGTAAAGATGAATATGGTCAATTGCCAATCATGTCCGGAGCAAATGCAGCCTTTAAAAAGGTTAGTTTGCTAGTTTTTAAAAAATCTAGTGAAATATATTTATTGGTCCTACGTGACAGGGTAGTGTTATTGTTGAAATAGCTGTTTCACAGTTCATAATTAGAAACGATAATTTGTACTCTGTCATTTGCTGCGTTGAGTTATCCTTTCTCATAGTCTCTGCAATTTGTGTTGTTAGAGGTATGAGGGCGGTTATCACTTCCCGGTTGCCCACACCGTGGAAGGGTCATTCTTGAGGAACCTGTCTGGTGTAGGAGTAGGCTGGAAGAAAGCTAGGGGCGGCCAAACCAAAACATGGCAGCAGTCCATGAAGTCATTGACAGTCAGGCTGAGCCATGTTAATAGGTGCAGACTACCTGGTTGGGGTCCGCGTGACGCTCGTAATAAATGGTTAGAGACTTTGGGTGATATGGCTAAAAATCGTTGGCAATGGCGCAGGTGCATCCATTCCTTGTCTTCCTCCAAATCCTAAATTTCTGAACTTATCATAATTTTCTCTTTACTGGATCATATTTTCTTAAATCTTCTCGGTCTCTATTCCCTTCCATGAATACTAACTCTGTTACTACCTTCCCCACTCTGGGATTTGATTCGACAATTTAATCTCTATCTGCTAATTGAGGCATGGCAACTTGAACTGACGTACGCATGTACCAAGTTCTACGTTGCAACTGTCTGTCTGTCTGTCTGCAATTTGTGTTGTTATTAGTAAAAAGATTCTTACTACTGTAGTCTGTAGATTGATTTCATTCATTATTAATGGATTTACTGATGCATGCTTTTGGAATGTGAAATCTATCAAAGGGATGCACTGAGATGATATAGTGATACACCGTGAAACAACGACGAGGCGGGCCAAGAATTAAGCATTCAATGATGCTGTGAATAACAGATACAGTTGATGAGATATGTGTAATGCCACAAGCAGAACAAGAGCATCCTAAAGGAGATTAAATTAGTTTTTTCCTAAATTTTGTAAAACAAAGTTCTTGTGACTTCATTCCGCAAACCTTTTGGACATGATTTCGATGATTAAACTCACTCTATATAGATCTGCTTAACTGGTTTTAAGCCATACGTTTTACGACTATTAATGATAATAGCCAGGTATTTTAACAGAAGTAAGTGGAGTAGATTTTGAACTTGCGACGTTGTGACTGGAGGTCGAGCGCCTTCACCACTAAGCCCAATCATTTAGATTAGTGATTATATTACATCCTGATCGATTGATTTCTTTTAACACTACTGGACTAGGCATAAATAACATTGGACATTATTCATTGATTAATCAATGCAGTTATTGTCACGAAATAACCTTAATTCGATGACCACTAAATGCGAAGAAGCACTGGGACTTCTCTGCAGTGTACTTGTAAGTCCCCACCAGGAAGAGGAGACGAACTCAGGAACTCCTAACTTCGCAGCACTTCTTTGATTTTCAGACCACTCCGCCAACATTTAGTGTTGATATTTATAAAAACAATCGATTACGCGTGTTGGCTGAATTCCACTGGCGTTATGTCTTCTCATTACAGATCTAGGATTAATTTAGTCACATATAATGAATGTATTGGAGATCGTTGGATTCGAAGTTTTGCATTGTTAATCAACCATTAAATGATCCCTAATGAGATCCTGTATGCAGACTACCGAGGAGTCTCTTACTAGGACAATAATATTTAATACTTTTTAGTTTCCGATCGCGGTTTGAGTAAGGTTAGTGTGTAATGTTAGACTATAGAGGCGATTACATATTTAGTAAGATTTAGTTAATTAATGAATAATAAAGTAAATCAAATGCTTATTTTTTATTGATATTCATACAAACATGTAGATTGTTGATTTCTTAGCCACTGTTGATATTCCTGATACAACACAAACAATTAGTGTAAGTGAGAAGGCTGCAGCGTATGATTTACTTGGTGCAAGCCTCTTCGATCGACATTCTTTAGTTCAAGATGCAATAGCTGCTTGGTATCATGCGATAAATTTACGTCAAGAATTACCTTCGTATAACAACAATAATAAATTTATTCCACATCCTGTACCAAGATGCATTTGTATGGATGAATCGACAACATGTGTTGAAGAACAAACAACTTGTACGGCAACTAATACTACTTCCATTAGTAATAGTAATACACCAAATAATTGTTGGTCATTAATTTCATTAGCTGCACGTGAAGCAATTGGTATGGCTGAAACTAGTCGAACTAATGAACAAAATTACTCATCATCATCTATTTGGCAACATCATCAAAAATCAGCAGTCATTAATCAGATTTTAAGTAAAAATTATGCTTCTGCAACAAAATCTCATAAAACTTCATTAAATCAGTTACCAGGCATAGAACAAAAGTCTATATCAAGTTTTTCACAAAATTTACATGAATTATTTCAGAAAAAGTTTAAAAAATTACAATCAGATTTACAAAATGATTATCAGCATAAATTTGAATGTTTAGGACATTCATTATATCGTTTGAATTCATCAAGAGATTATACTTTCGATGGACAAACTACACCATTTTGTTCTGCATTTCTTCAAGGTTCACATAATTCACGTTTTTGTCAACGTTCTAATAGTTCTAGTGATTGTTTTGATCACACCTTTTCTAGTTCAGTACTACCGTCACAATGCTCTATATCATCAACGCCATTAGTATTAACAACAACAACAACATCATCATCATCATCCTCTCCACAACCATTACATCATACTGGTAGTGGTGTTTTCGTCCAATCTGTTACACCTGTTGATCCTATTCTAGGTTTTGAACCAAAATGTTGTCAAATTGCACGCTATCGTCGATGGCTTTTAGAGCCCTCTACTGATCATCAATCATTCAAATCACCAACATCAACACTTGAACCTAACAATAATACTAATGATAACATTTTGAATAATACGGAGTATATTTCTCCATCGAAAATCATAAATAAATGTCCGAATTGTAAACGTATACTTGTATCAATGAATAATTTGTATTTAAATGATAAGAATCAGTTCTCAAATCAATCAATATGCCCTATTTGTAAAACATCACTAACACTTACAAATCATTCTTGTAAGTTGGCAGTTTTTTCCTTTTCATACTCCATCTTTAGTACTTATCTGATTCATTTGAAAACGTTCCTCATAAGAACTAATCTGCCATTTCATATTCACACACATATACACAATGTTATAAACTGACGACCTCTTTGCTTTTCCCACCCAGCTCGTGCTTCAGCAAATAATGGTTGATGTTAAAGCCACCTAGACGATATTCATAACATAGTAAAACTACTGAGGCTGATGTTTCACGATGGCAACAATAAGTAAATAGTTGTAGCATCAACAATAGGGTGTTGCTACTGGATACCCGCAATCTTACGGAGATGACGATTATTAAACAAAAAGAGTCTTCGAACATTCTCAGCTCGAATAGACTAGGTTTTGGAAGCATAGAGCAGAAGTGTTGTTACTGAGACGTTTTAAATCTGGAGTATGAAGAGATGAAACTAGGGGACGGCAAATCAATTTACAACATCAATACACGAAATCGATGATTTCTCGTGTCGGCCATGTAGGTAAATGCAGACCACCTGTTAAGAGGTCCACACGATTGTCGTAACTAATGGTCAGAGACTTTGCTTGATATAACTCACAATCATCTGCAACGATGCAAATGCATTCACTCGTTGTCTTCCATGAAATTCGGAATCTAAAATTATTTTACATTTTTCCCACGAATTAATTCATTATTCTCTAATCACATCCAATTTTCATTTACTACGATTGATGTTACTACGACTTGTGATACATTAATATGGATCTTTCTTTACTATTGATGTGTGTAAACTGAGCTGATGCACATATAATTTCAAGGTTGTACATTACTGATTAACTGACAAACATTGTCTCAGATTAACAATCAGCGATTTCATGTATTGATATCACGTTTTGCTTTTTTCGCACTTCCAGCATACTTCTACACTAGTCTACATGGCATGTCAAGCTAGTTAGTGGTTAGTGATTGGACGTGTGCAATGCACATTTCGATCACCTCAATCGGATATGATCAACGGCTTATTTATAATTTGTTTGATTTCATATGAATTTATTCGATTAAATGACGTTATGTTTGTCGCTTGAAAGTGAAAACAGTTAGACCTTTATAATAATTGTATATCACGTATAAATGACATTTTAGGAACCCGTATTTACTCAGTCTCGAACTATCTGATCTTGTGTACATGACGTTCGATATAACTGCGTTATAAAGAATGATTTATGTTGAGTGCAATCAATGCGTTTTTTTTAAGAATGGACATTTGCATCTATTAACGTTGTTGCATTAAATATTTATCTCTTAGAGCAAGATATATGGGCTGTAGCCACTATTTCCTTCCAGTACTGATATAAAAACATTCTAGTTTGGTTCTTTAAGAGCGAGAAGAAAGCGGATGAAGACGCGTGTTGTACCACCAGTTACAGTTATCCCATGTATACAACTTTGATAAATGCCTCTAGAAATGATTGAGATCAAACAATTAATGACTCACTGTGAAGCCTGATATATGTATATTTGCATTGGTCGAATTTGCCAGACTACTTCGACACAGTGAAATAAAATTACTAAAATAAGTGCCAAAGTAGTAGAAGTGGTAAATTCCGATAGTGTAGACCAGCTGATTAGTCGTAGAGACACTCAACTAGTAGCCACTGTCATTAGTCCGAGTCTCGCTCCACTTGAGTTTGGGTAGTCGAGTTGCATCACTAGCTCTTATACAATGTTCAGCTTGAGTTCCAGTACACCAATCCGTATTTCGTAAATAAGGTACATCAGTCACCACTCATAAATGTACGTTTAGTTCATCTATCCTATGAATATGTATTATGTTCTGTTTTACAAATTAAATTTAATATCACTTTATTTACTTGGTATTTGCACACATACAATTTTTATCATCCGTAATTTGATAACTGTTGTTATTTTACTTCTTTGTTTTGCACATTTCAGCGAATTCTTCAAATGCAAGTAGAACAATCAATACAACTCAGTCTCCGAGTATATCGTATCCTTACGGGTCCAATAAAAATAATGTAAGTATGGAAGGCTTGTGACGATTGTTAAATTTTTTTCTGTGAAATGCTCGACAACAATTTTTAAATAAGAAATACTAAGTACACATCAATGGTATCACTTGTAATCGAATCTGAAGGCTCTAAGCCCTACCGATGGATTAAAGTTAGATATATTGACTAACCCCTATGGGAAAACGCTCTCTACGAGTCCAGATGTTCTTGTTGGAGTTGCACTATTTGCTATCATTTGAATCTGTTGGATGTTAAAAGATAGTTTGTGGTGTGACGTCGTGGTATATAAGGTAGAAATGTTGAATTATCATGTTTTTACGCATCACAATAAAGTTCTTAAAACGAACCTGTGTGTTGTCTACACGACACCAATTGCGTACTTTTGGTATGCTGGCACAAACCGTGTTTCTTTAAGCATTTACTACTCCGGTTTAAGCATTCTATATCCGCTCTCACATCCTACCTTCGTTGTGGAAGTGAGTTTGAACTACTTAAAAGATTCTCTGTGCACCACGCATTTGTCCTCTTAGTTTTCTATCACACTCTATGTAGAATACGATTTGCCATCTTCATTACGCAGAGTTGATTTTCGTTGGCATACTTGACTGGAGATATTAAAATGAAAATGTATGTACTAGTGACTAACTTTAAGAATTAATTCTTGAAGTTCTAGTGTGAAAATGTGACAAATATAGTTCAAGAATATCGGAGGCAATACAAATATCACCAATGCCAACCGACGAATGGTGACTCAATTGTCTGAAATTTAGTCCTTCATTAGCTATAGTTTCTGGTTTCTAGTAGTTGTCTGATTCAGTCCAATTCTTGGCATTAGATTCAACCATCTCTGCAACACTCAATTGTTTCGGAGTGTACACCATCCTTTAATGAGTAGTAAATCTAAGAATTTTAAGTTTCGTAAGGACTATATGACATAATCTAGTCGTGGTCGACTATTTTTAACGTTTGCCAATTCTCAATATATTTTTAATTATCGTTAGCTGAGGAGAGTCAGGGCATCGTGTTTTGCTCTCTTTAAGAATAGAACAGCTTAAAGACTCTAAATAACATGTCTTATACTCAAATCCCATTCCACATACTCCACTTTAAACAGCTTCCTAATATCATTACCTTTTACACACAGAGTGTAACTCAGAATCATTTGCGTATATCTGTAATTCGTGAGTAAGTTAAATTTTAGACTCTAACATAGAACCTATCGCTTCCAATGTCAACACGCTATCTAGTTAACTCTTTAGTCCAGATGGACTTTCAAGTGCTAGCCATAGTCTACAGGAGTATATCAAAAACGGGTAATATTGTAGTTAATCGAATACCTTGGTCCTTAGTACTAACAGCAGTAGAAGTGCAATCTTTTTCAGGTCCCTATCGACTTCTAGTAATAGGAGACTGATCGTGTAATATCGTTCATTTAGTCCTTATCCACCGTGTTCTTTTATTTAATTTTCTTTAAAGCATGGTAATAATCTAAAGTATATCTGTTCAAAATGTCATTTGGCCACTGAAGATCATCCGTTAATTCGACGATTGAAACAATGCGGTGAAGAAGCATTTGGGCATGTTTGTGAATTTCAAACACGTGAAGATCTAGCTAACTTGATGCAAAACACACATGTTCTACGTTTACAATCTTTGCTTATACGTTTAAGAATATTGGGACCAGATCATCCGGACACAATTTATTTTATACGGTAAATTAATGGTATTTAATTACTTTACATCCACTGCGTATGCTCAACTACTATGTTGATAATTGATGTTGAAGGAGGGGGAGAGGATGTAAGTGTAGGTCAAACGAAAACTAAACTTATAGCATCCATTGAAGTTAATGACTGTTAGTCTAAGCCATTTTATTACTATTTTTACTACGTGCTTGATGTTCGTGCGATAATTCTGAACAGCTTTTGTAGACGTATTATGTCATGGTCCTAATTCCGCTACAATCGCGTAAGTACATTCTTTGTCTTCATCTAGGTCCTGTTTTCCTCGTATATACCTTGTCATTCTATCTTCTTGAACCACATTCCCAGTGTTTAGTCTTCATCATACTGAATCAACATTATCTCTGAGCCAGTATACCACTACCTCCATACTCACTGTTGACCTCCATAACATCTTTAGACCATATAAACGCGATAACTTTAGATAACTGAAATGTTATTTAATTGTTTATATTTTATGACTTCAGTTAATATGTCTTATTATCTTTTTACTTATGTGAGGTTGTAATACTCAAAGCATCTTCAGACATACAAGTATATGTAATTTATTTACAAAATGCTGATTTATATCAGGTTTTAAGCCACACATTCTCAGGTGAATGTGTTTTGATCGTAGGTGTCTTCAGTGCATTTTCTTGCGTTATTTAGAATGACTAATTGAATAGTGTTGTCGCCAGACTCAGAGTTATATCGAATATGGTAAATCGACTAATAAGACTGGTTCTTCGTTGACTGGGATTGTTGGGACATGTGTTGTATGCATATCAGTTAATCAGTAATGTACAACCTTGAAATTATATGTGCATCAGCTCAGTTTACACACATCAATAGTAAAGAAAGATCCATATTAATGTATCACAAGTCGTAGTAACATCAATCGTAGTAAATGAAAATTGGATGTGATTAGAGAATAATGAATTAATTCGTGGGAAAAATGTAAAATAATTTTAGATTCCGAATTTCATGGAAGACAACGAGTGAATGCATTTGCATCGTTGCAGATGATTGTGAGTTATATCAAGCAAAGTCTCTGACCATTAGTTACGACAATCGTGTGGACCTCTTAACAGGTGGTCTGCATTTACCTACATGGCTGACACGAGAAATCACCGATTTCGTGTATTGATGTTTTAATTCGACTCGCCATCCTCTATCTTTCTTCCTTCCTATTACAGCACCAGTCAACTTCGCGTTTCGAGGTACGATATGCTTTGGGATACGTAATATTCTATGTTCCAATCACCTTAGTCGTTGATGTTCTATGACCTAATCAATTGATTTTCCACTTTCCCTTCTTTATCACAACTCAGCTCTACTTTACTCACTATCATTAGTTCAGGCATTGACGCTAATTAATCTCATAGTGACAATATGCATTCAGAAGTGGGTTAATGGGGGGGGGGAGGAAGCGTCCATAGCAAGCTTGCATTGGTGCTTATTATGATCTATTAAATGCATATTTTCAGTATTTTTACCTATCAGGATTATACCATCTGTGTATTCTGAGTTGATTAGCCAAAATTATAATCGACTGTCGTTTCTTTTTTCATTATTTCACCAAACATGTATTCTTAACAAATAGTTTTGTTCAAAGATCATTTCTTTTTTCTACACCTACGTTGCTTGCATTCTTATCGCTTTATTTATTTTCTATTCCCTAGTTATCGTGGTGCAATCTACGCTGATGCTGATAATTTTCATCAATGTTTAAGTTTGTGGCGTTATGCATTAGAATTACAACGTACATTTGTTGAACCATTATGTCATGTATCACAAGCTGCATTTGTTAGTTTCGCTGAATTATTTCATTTTGTTTTGACAAATAATTGTATCGGTTTACCTGCTAATGATCTAGATCCTACATTAATTGTAGATTGTTTAGAATTAGCTGTAGATAATATTGAACGGTAAGCATTTTATTAAATTACCCATTTAGCATTGTGTTAAACGTTATGATGATTGAATTATGTCAAGTAATGCATTCTTTCTTATGAATTCAAATTAAGTTTGTAATAATTGTAAGTATTTTTATTATTAGTATTCCGATACATGTTGTACTGTGGGTGAGTGTTGACAAAATTGGTATATCACAGTTGATTGAGTTGAATCGTATTGTTAAGTTATTCGAATGCATTAAGCTTAAGGTGTCTAACTTCTAGTTTGAGTTATTTCCAATTATTTTCAAATTTTGATTATGTAATAAGATGACTAAATTTGTCAGAGTTATTTGATGTATTTGCACATAACATTTTGAACAATCTGAATACATAAACTTGTTTATGCATTTATATATCAAAAATAAAGGCCAGTTAGACCAATTAGAGTAAAAGATGTAAGAAAACAAAGATAATAAGTTGACATAGTTAACTGTCAATTTTAATATCACGAATTGATCTGAATCAGACAACTGATGTCCGCCCGGAAGCACTGGACAGCTGTTTCGTCCTAGTGTGAGACTCCTCAGCAGTGCGCATCCACGACCCCATCGGAGATCGAACCCAGGACCCTCTATCTTCGCGGCGAACGCCTTACCATTGAACCACTGAGTCGGCTTCTAACGGTTGATATTTCCAATTCAGTCAGTTCGCGATATGTTGCGTGACTTCCTGCTTGCCATCAGTGGGTTACTGTCTCACCCGTCACGGTTGAACTCCACTGGTCATGTCTTTACACCAGAACTCCAGGAATTACCTCAAGGAGCTAGTCACTAGTGAGCTGATATTAGTTACAATTAGGCGAGTTTATGGAATTGACTGAATTGGAAATATCATCCGTTAGAAGCCGACTCAGTGGTCCATTGGTAAGGCGTTCGCCGCGAAGATAGAGGGTCCTGGGTTCGATCTCTGATGGGATCGTGGATGCGCACTGCTGAGGAGTCCCACACTAGGACGAAACAGCTGTCCAGTGCTTCCAGGTGATCAATGGTTGTCTGATTCAGATCAATTCGTGATATCAAAATTGAAAAATAATAAGAACAATGTGAATCACTCTCTATCAGGGTAAGCTTGGTGAAAGTACAAATTGTTTTTATACTTACTCGAGTGAATGGGAATCGGACTTTTGTATAACTAAGGCTCCTGAGTCACTTATACAACACCACAAAAAATGATTTGATATTAATTTTTTGACCTGTTTCAACTAAATAGGATGAATTTGTATCTTCCCGTTGATCTGTTATGAACTGAAGTTGGTCAGTCTCTGTTGCTATATGTGCATCCTGAACAGATTTCCTCGATATAGCTATTAAGAGTACAGAATAAACAACTTTAATCGTCTATTGTTAAACATTCAGTTGAAACATTTAAGTTGGATTTTGACTGGCAAGCGGAATCCACGATGCACGTTTCGTCCCATTTTGGACTCGTCGGCTGGATTTTGCATGATCAATGTCTTTATCAAAGTTTTCTGTGTGCTTTCCTAACAGTCGAAAAACCAATAACAGCACCAATGTGGCTATATAGTATCTGTATTCTGAGATCCACTATGGGGTATATATATCCACTAAGCGTCCCTAAACGGCCGCAGTTTGTTGTTTACAGTTAGGGATAGGGAGTAAATAATGATTAAGTTTAAAGTTAAGTTGAGTTTAGTGTTTTGCTTCAAGAATAGGACTAATTTGTGTATTGTATGTTGCCTGTTAAGCGAGGATCTAGTACTCGATAACTTTATCACTTTCATTTTACTTAGTAATGTTTAGAATTAGTTCTTGCTAATTTGATGTATTCTGAACGTTACACTAACTGGTTTCTAATAGGCTATAATCAAATTCTATAAGTCGTCGCTGATTGGCTATTATGATTATCCATCATGGGCAGTTTTAGGATCTCTCACGCCCGCCCCTATACTTTGCTATAGCAAAAAAATGTGGTCCGAGTAGTCGTCAGGGAACCCTGAATCTAAGTTTCATACTATTTGGCATTCATCAGTAAGGCGTGCCTTCAATCTTTGGTAGAACTTATACTCTTCTGCAGATGCGACCCCAGATCATTCGGTTTCACAGTCTACGTCTATTGCCACTGAACTATTAGGGCAGCAACCGACCGATTGAAAGACTGAGCTGTATATAATGATTGATCACCACTTTGCTGTAGCTAACAACCGTCTCATTTGTGCAGTAATTAATACATTGAACTTTAAGTCGCTGTTAGGTTGTTGAATCAGCTTCCACGAAACACTACTTCAGAGTGTCTCATTCTCCAGAGCACCTCGAAGATAATTTTATATGTATGCATTTCTCTACTTATTCATTTTCATCAGTTATTAAATGTTTATTTTTTCAATTGTCATGTTATGGGTCTTAAAGATAGCAGTTGGGTTGAGCTGATATTTACGGGTCGTGCAGCTAATAATCATTATTTCCAAAATAAGTCTTTGAAGCAAAATACACGCAAACATCAAAAATATATATCAGTATTAATCTTCCGGCAGCGATTAGTATCCTAAGTTCTTGGCCGTCAAAGTGCAGCTATCTAACCTTAGTTCGAAAGAACAGGGTTCAAATAAAATTCGAATATAACAGTTTCTATTGGTGAAGTTCCTGAACTCTTAAGCATTTGTGTACCATGTTACGTACTGCATTTTAACTGTGCGGCTGTGCATATTTAAGAGTTCTTTGTTCGTGAGTTTCTTATTCTGAATTTCAGATGCCACTTTAAATCACTATCCGTAGTAGTTGTATCTCTACAATCTCACTAAGTTGTTGAAAAAACAAGACAGTCAAGTAGTAGTTGCATTACTAGGATAGTTCGAAGACGTTTGAGTAACGAACAGTAAAGAACATTGCCAATGGACCTTGTTCTGCAAAGTTTAATGCTACTACTTTCAGATCAGGATCTATCACAGTTACTGGGCATCGGTAAGTGTGTCTGTGTTCTAGGACTTGCAAAATAAAGTAAATTTGTTATCTTGTTTTGATTATTAATAGTACAGATTGATTCGCATATTTAGTATGACTTTTTCTAATATATTACCTAGTGGAATGGACTATTCATTTTATCATTGGCATCATCGACATCCATGGTCGTATACAGCGGCAGATAAAGAAGCTATTAATCTAATGCGTCATGTCTCGTTATGCTTACATTTTATAGCAATGATATTAATTCATTATATGCCAAATTGTAAAGCATTACCAACAATTCGTTCAATTCGACGTCAAGTATCTGACTTCACTCAGGTTATAGAAGAGAATTTCAATGATTTATTAAAAAATTCTGTTACATTGTCAAATTGTCAAGGCTTTACTAATAACAGTAATACTAATGAAAACGAATCATCAACAGATAATTTATCTAATGAAACGAAGAAAAGAATGCCGATTGCATTGAGACAACGATTTTTCCGTCAAGCAAGTTATTCATTTCATGTTTAACTACTTTTTTTGAATAAATTTCATGAATTTTGCATCATGTAGTTATTTGGGTTAGACAGTCATTGAAAGCTGGATAACACTAGACAACTGTTTCGTTTGGATGACTCTTTAGAAATTCCTACCCACTGCCCCCACTACGATTTGGACCTAATATCCTCAGGCTTCGTGACGTTTGCTCAACTCTTAGATCACCGAACCGGCATCTAATAGTTGACGTTTGTGACTTCAATCAATTTTTTACATATTTCGCTACCTCATTAATTGCAATCTGTGAGTAACTGCCACACGTACGATATGCTTTAACCCAAATAACGACGTCTTGTCTTTTTGAGCTTCAGGAAGTGTTTCTTGAAGTTAGTCACTTATGAGCTCATATTGTTCTCATTAGGTATTGTATGGATTAATGTATTGGAATTCTTGATTTCAAAAAGTTGTCTAATCTTTATCGATATCAAAACCAAATTTTGCAATCTCTACAACAGTCAATCATAACTAATTCTGTGACAAATCGGTTGATGATAATTTGAATTTTCATCGATGGACATAGTTACGATATGTATTACGTATGCCCAACCACCGTTTCTACACTGAAATACAATTCTAGCTAAATTAGGACTACGTGAGAAAAAAGCCAATGGGTGGGCAAACCGAGACTTAGCATCATCTGCTAAAGTTATTGATTGTCAGTCGCATCAAGATAATAGGAGGCGAAATAATGATCGTCTTTACTGGACGACTATGTGTGATAGCTGTTTTGCATCATTCACTTTTCTTATTGTTAGTTTCTTCACGATGTACTGCGGCAACTTAAAGCATGGCAATGCACCATCATCTTGTATGGATCACCTAAGTTATTTTTACAGCTGACTAGCGCTGTTATACAGCTTTTTAAACCAGAATCGTTTTGATGTAAAGTTCAAATCTGCGAACCGGATGTAAGATCAGAGAAATCAATGTGTTTCATTGCATTTTTTTGTTGTCATTCGTTTACCAAGTAAAGCTTCGTGCACTCGACCTAAAGCTACATGTTTTATTTAAGAGTTAGTGATTACTACACCTCTGCAGGAAGAGAAATAAATGAAGTAGACGTTGAAATCTATCACCTAATCATTGAGGTCCAAATTCTTTGATCACTAATTAATCCATTGATTTATTTTCTTTATGACCAAGCTAAGAAATAACAAATTAGAATGGATTTGTGTTGCGAAGTTCATTATTAACACGGTGATCTCAAATATTACTAGAAGTATGCGAGCAGTTATCACAGTCTGGTTGGTCACAGTGGAATGATTGTTTTTGATGTACATGGATAGGAAGGGTGGTCTTTATGACCTGTGAGCATACATTTAGATTGTAGATAACTACTCAACACTCGTTGAGTGATCATATTTTTAGTAGTTTTTAATATGTTAGCTCCGAAATTGTAAAACTCCACCACATGAAACGGAAATTCATTGAGTATGATGAAGTGTGCATTTCTAGGTTGACTTATTCTAACCTTCTTTTAACGTCTTAGTGAGGTATTGTCGCTGTAATGTTGATTACTTGTGGTGAACGCCCTACTACTATCATCACACTCCTGTACAGCCGGAAACACGTCTTTACTTTAGGGCCTTGAATCTTGAGGTTTTCGTTTTACTGCCCTTGTACCGGCCTGCTTGTCATAGTAGGACCTAAATGGATAACTGTTCGAACCAGTATACCCCAATCACCGCTTTATGTATCAGTTACGGTTAATAATAGTATTTTCTTTCCTCTAATGCTCATAGATTTTTGTAATACTCCGCATTATTCTCACGGTGATTTACATTTCGAACTGAATGCAGCTACATAGCAACTAACGATTGTATGGCTGTTTCACCACAGTGTATGGCTTTTCAACAGTGTTCGTTTTCAATTTTTGTTATGAATCGAATCCAAGACCTTCAATTATAGGGACAAGCATTTAACTTTCTGTGTATTGGTTTACATTTCTTACATTCGGTCCATTGTAGGTTGTGGATTCGGATTACTAATGAGACCCACAACAGGTCGAAACAGCTATCCAGTGTTTCCTGGTTTTCAATGGTTGTCCAACTACAATATGTTTTTTTTCATGTAAAATACACGTTTCAATGATCTCTACAAATTCCTTCTACTGATAATTCTTATCACAACTTTTTTTTACCTAGGTTTACAGATTAGTCAAATTAGATCCTAGAGTACATCGTGGTCAAAGTTTAATACACTTAGCATGTTCACCGGAAACATCAACTGTTGGTCGTTTTGTAATTTGTACCTTTCCAAACGTTAATGTACTTTCATTATTATTCGAATTGGGTGCGGATGCTAATTGTGCTGATGTCGATGGACAACGACCAATTGGTCATGTTTTAGCTCAACGTCGATTAAAAAGTTCGGAACACGTAAGTATATATGTATATGCTTACATCTTTCCTTGTCTTCGTTGAATATTTGTTTCCAAACCTTTACTTTTTCACTAGATTTTTCACCTAACATATGGAACTACGCTGCTCGAAACATGTTCAGAGCAGATAGTTATGTGATGGATGCTACTTGCAAGATTTCATATAAGTAGCTTACAGCAGGACGTTGTGTGAGGTGGCTGCAATGGACAGCTGACATAAAAAGGAGGAAAACATATGCAACAGTAGAAACAGACCCTGGAGGACTTGTACGATGTCTGGAGTCTGATCCTACTTCTAAAGCAGTGAGATGGGCGCTAACCGAAGGAATTGACGACTGAACTCTACTGTCAAACGAAGACATAAGTATGCTCCTACACTAGAAGGATAGACTACAAGTGAATGCAGCGAAGACTGACTTGAAAGACGAATGATGGGAGCTGAGTAACTGTAATTCCGAAACCATTACGCTATAAAGTAATCCGGGAGGGCCACCAAATAATGCATACAGGCGTTGCAAGAACAGTAGACCTGCTGCTACAAAGTGCGTACCGAATAAGAATAACGACGTTGCTAAATATGTTCTCGCCTGTCCTCAATACCAGTTAATGAGTGGAAATTAGTTCATACTCATGCCTTTTCAGTTTCTTCTAGTAACGACAGTGGAAGATCTGTGGTCAGTAAACATTGTAGAGCCGTTTCCATAGTCACCGAGTTGCAAACACTATGTATTAGTGATGAGAAGACGTGCAACATATTGGGTGGGTGCCGTTGCGGCCATAAACCAACACGCCTTGACAGTAGCGGATGTAGTTTTTTGACATATTGTGGCAAACGTTCCAAATTAGCCCTGCGAAGGTAGACATCAAAAGAAACAAAGGAATTAAAAATAATATACAAATAATACAATCCGTCCATCATGAATGATGAAGTCTTAATGATATCCAGCGAAAAAGTTACGAATCAGTCAGAAAGTGCTATCGTATTCAGAGTACTGTTTAGCTGGCTTTTGCTGAAATCCCGAAGCAGCTTTAAAGAAAGTAAAACTTTCCATCTACTCATCATTCTAAGCGCTATTACATGATGCCATCATACTGTTTAATTGAACAAATCCTTCTCTGACTGATAATTACTAATCAGCTCAATAATATGAATAGATATGATCTCTCGGTATATCCTTGATAAGTACTGAAATGGGATCTTTTTTCACCTCCCTATTTGTGACTTGTTGGAAGGGGGGTTGGGGATTAGAATGTAGATTCAAGAAATGTATAGTCCAGGCTCAAGCACAATAGTTATTTATAAGAACATATTATATTGTCTTACTATTCATTTAATTAATGTCCTTTCTTTAATGTATGATTCTCTTTTGTCATTTTTTTTCTAGGCTTCTCTTGTTCATACTCTTGTCAAATGTGGAGCACATTTAGATGCAACCAATCGAAATTCATTAAGTATCCTCTATAAACGTTTTCATCATGTATTACTTGAATCTCGTGTACAAATTCTTGATCATGTAACTTTAGCTTGTCAAGCAGCACGTGTAGCAAATCATTATGGATTAACTGCATCAAATCCATCAGTTCAAGCGTATTTACCGAATAATCTGTTGTATTTCTTACAAATGCATCAATAAATAAATCCTAGTAGATTTCGAAAGAAGTTGCCGGAGGGGGGGGGAGGGAAAGAGGGTTTCTGGTAAATGATATTGTTTCTAGTTTATTTTGTTTTTTATATACCTTAAAGAGAAAAGAAAACAGTTATTTTCTTTACCTTAACCCATTTTTTACAAATATCTTTAGTTTGACTATTACAGAAGAGGTATACATTAGTACAATATGTGTGTATACATTAACATTTTATATTTTAGTTTGTAGAGTTAATAGTTTACTTACTAGTAATAGTAGTAGTAGTAGTACTTAAGCATTCATTAGAACTTCATTTCATCTACTTGAATTTAGACAATCGAATAATAAGTATCATTACCTATCAAATTGATTACACCATTCTCTACTTAGTAAATAAGTTACATTGTTTTTTTTTTATATAGTTATGTAATCTCTATGTTTATTGTAGTTATTCACTTTATTATCTGCGCCAATATCTTACTATTATCAAAGTTATTCTTTTAAGTTTCTATAATATTTATATTTTATTCCATTCAACCCCGTTTCCCCACCCCCACACGTAATAAGTATATAAGCTATTCATCTACTTGTGTCAGATACTATTAATAAATCAAATAAATGGATATGTACAATTGATTTTGTTTAGTTAATGCTTTTTTTCCTCACTTCCTTTTTGTTTCTATGATTGTTGTTATGGTAAACAATATTTCTGTGATTATTCGAATTATTTTCTGTTTTTAAATTACGCACAGTTTTTTTTCTTACTGTATAGATTTTGTAATTGAACAAAAGGCGGAGAGAGAGAGAGAGGGAGTGAGTGAAAGGTTGTTTCTTTTTTTTTCAGCAGAATGAAAAATAAATTTATCAGTTTATCATAATCATTATTTTTTTTACTCTTATTGTTGCTATCTTAGTATTGTTACTAGTGAGTAAATAGATTGGTAAGGAAGTGAGGTGCGGTGGTGGAGAGATTGTTGTAAATTAGAAATGCACAAAGTTGTTAATTTATTTCATATATGGAAGATGCTAGCCATTTAGTTAAATAATGTGTATATTGTACAGAAATCTGGTGTGTTCTATTATATGGATATAAAACAATATCCATGTGATAGTCGCAATAAATGGCTGGAGACACTAGACGATATGGCTCAGAATCGGTCACAGTGACGCGTGTATTCACTCTTTAACCTCATGTAGATGTTGAATTCTATTATTGCTTGCTCCACACCTTTACTTTACTCCTTCCTCTTGTATTCTGTTATTACGTTACCTCTGTAATCTCGTAGTGCTAATGTGGTATGGCAACTTGAACTTTCGGGCGTAGGTGCCCGGTTCTACGTTGCTGCTACTGTTGATGATGATATGAAACAATATGTTTTTTGAACTGAGTGTACACCACAATTATTCTGTCCTAATTATAGCGACTCGTCAATAATGCTCATCTACAGTGTATGATTAGGAGATCAGGCCGAAGAAATTTAGGTTTTACGTAAAACGCCTAACTGCTGATTAACATTCAATGACTGCTATTACTATCTTCTTTCAACTGGAAATTTATATATATGACCTCATCGAATGTCATCAGTAGGTAACTGTCTTTCACCTGACACAATTAACTTTCAATATTCATGTTTCATCACTAGGAAACCAGGAATTACGTCCTAAATTTAGACATAAGTTCTTTGGTAAAAGTAATAGTAATAGATTATATAATTTGGATTGTGACTGGCAAGTGGAATCCAGGACTCGCGTTTCGTCCTATTTGGGACTCATCGGCTGGATGTACCTGCATCCCAATGTTGATGTTCACACTGGGATTCGAACTCAGTCCGTTTCGTGTCGAACGCCATCGCGTTCACCACTAGACTACTGAGTCCAGACAGTCACACTTGTGCAACGGGCACATTGGTATTAGGACGAGCTTGTATATTCCCGTTGATTTGTTATAGACTGAAGCTGGTCAGTAATAGGTTTGTTTAATAGTATGTCAAGTTCAATATGGATTTTCAGCATATAATGTCTTATCAAATTACTCTGTTTTCCATGTGCACATTGACAGTAGTTGCAGCAACCTCTGTGAACTTATCAGGAAAAGTGGAAGAGGACTGATAATGTGCAGTCCGGAGTCACATAAGCATTGGTAATGTATGTATTTATATTTGTTCAGATGTTTTGGACGGCATCTGAATGTTGAATTTGCAACATTAGTTCGTGTTCACGGAAGAGACAACTCCACCTCACTTTTTCTTCATGATAGAACGATTCTAACGAAAATTCTGGAAATGTTTTAGCGATACCCAACTGTTATCATACATGCCATTAGCCAAAATTCTTGAACTGTAATTAAACCACAGTTACGGTATATGTTTGGACTAAGGAGAAATTGTAGGTTGTACGCTTTTTCAATAAGAGATCTACAGTTAAGACTAAGAATTTCAGGAATAGGTATCTGATGAATATTGGTCCTTTTTAACTCGTGGTATCTTTGCTTAGATCTCACTGTATTACTCATGAAAGGTCGTAGACATTTTATACAGGCGCATAAGTACACAATACGATATTTGGACATGATTGAACAACTAAAACAAAGCGAAAAGCAACTTATTGAGATATTTGGGAAATGCGGTAGGCCAAGATTTCAAACATACGCTTCACTGGAACTTTAAGTCTGTTTAAAGTCAGCCGCAAATATCTGATATGATAGCTTCAGTGCAGTCTGCTTAAAATCACGAATATAATGAAAGTTAAGGCTTTAAATGAAATCTTTAGTGTATATGATACCATAATATTGTTATATTCTGAAATACGACCAATTACGGAATAATAACCTTGATAGAAACCAATACAATAGACAAGACCGTTTTCCCTATGCCCATAAGTCTACCCTGATATTGTTGATCCTAAAGCCGGGTAGAAGAACACAAGACAACTGAGCCAACTAAACAGAGTCAATTTATGTTTAGAACATTTCTTTTTATAAATGTAAAACTTGATGAAACAGCCATCCATTTAAGAAAACAGCGTCACTGCAGAACAAGATCAGCAATGTTAGGAAACTAGGGTGTCGTACACACAATTGATTAGTTATAATTAGTGAAACAGCAACAGTTAATACGTCAGATGGAAGGTTAGGTCTACAGGAATATACAAATAATAAATATATGACGTCTTATGTAAATACAACCAAAATACATGAAATAGTCTTTTAGAGCACAGTTCTGGAAGTTAATCAGTCATTTTGGCTCGCCTGATCTATCAAATATGCAGTATGTAGTAAATATCTAGTAAAGTATCACGGGTACAACAGATTTCATGAACATCGAAAAAGTTGTGAATAACATCAGTTTGGTCAATTTGCATTTCCACTAGTTAAGCAATCGTGTACTCTGATGTAGATGTGAAGGCATAGATTGGCAAGGCAAGGGCAGCTTCTCCTACAATTGAAAAACAGCTGGAGCTCAAACCAGCTGTTAACCAACATCGCCGTCAAAATTTTCAATACAAATGTGAAGACAGTTATATTGTATAGAGCTGAAACTTGGAGAACTACTAAATGCATTCTTCAAAAGGTACAAGTATAAACAATATACTATGGATCCGTTGGCCATCAACAACAACCTTCTATGACAGAGAACAAACCAACTTCTGTTTGAGGAAGAAATCGGGAAAAAACGCTGGAAGTGGATAGGATACATTGAGGAAATCACCAAATTGTGTCACAAGACAAGCACTAACTTGGAAAGGAGAGGAAAAAGGAGAAAGACCAAAGAATACATTGCATTGGAAATTGGAGACAGATATAAGAAGAACGAATTACACTTGGGAAGAACTGGAAAGGAGAGCCCAGAATAGGGTTGGTTTATCGGGTGCTGGTCGGCTGCTATGCTATGGGGAAGGAGGGTAACAGGCATTGATTGATTCTATCAGTTGAAGTCAATCGAATTGACTCAAATAAACTGTATCATTCATATTATGTAATGTATTGTTCGAATTCATTTGGATCTTTATTAATCACATTAAACCTACTTTTTATCGTATAAAATAAATATTGAATTGTACATGCTATGATCACTAAACATATGTGGAATATGAAGTTTTTTACTAGTTAGTCATTCTAAAAGCAGGAAGAATTCAAAGTGTAGTAGATGAATGAAGTTATGTTGGTGTATCTAGTTCTCATGTTACAAAACCTGTACAAAACCACCGCTTGTGGTTGTGGATATAAGTTGTATATCATAGTTTGAAGAATAAAGTGGTGTTGGAGCACTAGATCGAGTTTGAATTCATTCATTAATCATTATCTGTCATAATGTAACTAATAGCAATTTGTCTCGTCTGCGTTTACCCGTACATATGTGGGGCTTCACCTATTAACTTCTCTCCATTGTACTTAAAACCTGAAAGATTTTTATCCAGTCAGTTGATTACATGCCATATCCCTACTGGATATTGTTTTTTCCAAGTTTGGTTAGGTCTTCGAAGGATTTACAAGCATGCTTCAAATATAGTTCGCATTCCTTTACGCTTATAATAGTTAACTGTCTCGGTATCTCCCTCACACATATAAGATATATGATTTTATAATCATAGCTCTGCTGCTCTTCTTTCGGTAATCCATCCTTAACTTTTATTCGGTAAAATAAACCCTGTTTGTCTAGCTTGTTTACTGGTTCCTTCTTAAATTTTTTGATGGTGCAGTATAACCATCACTACTTAGCTTAATCTCTCGTTTTCTTAATTATCTCATTTAAGTATTCCTTCAACACAGTTTTCTCAGGATGAGGGTTGTGTGTTTACTCATCTTTGGTGCGAACGTTACTCATTTCATCTCAGTGAATTTGTCAGTCGTATCTACAGCAAGTTGATAGACTGTGCTTATTAAGATCTTAGTAACTGTTGCATTTATTGAATTACAGTCCAGATATTTCCCGAAAAGAATTAACTTATTGGGAAATGCTAACTTTTAAACAATTATTCTATTTTCCTACAATCAAACTCGAGAAAAACTAGTCTGTAGTCAATGGTTTCGATCTCCTTAATACATCTGATATTTTCTGATCTACTGTGGATAGTTACAATAGGTTCATTTGATATGTATGTAGGAACAATGTAGAACTTGGCATGTATGCATCGGTCCAAGTTGCCACACCTCAGTAGCATTGCAAGATTAACGCCAAACTATTGGTAGTTGTTAATTCACCGAAGATAATAGTAGAAAGAGGAGTGGACATATAGAATATTATCTACAGTAGGTTCGTAGAAAGGTATGAAATGATTTTAAGCTCATGAGAACGAATGCACCTGAGCTATTGTGATCAATTCTGGCCCAAGCAACCTAGTTCCTGACTATTGGTAACAGCATATACGCGTACACTAACCAGATAGTCTGCATTTACCAACACGATTCAGGCCAGCAGTTAATGACTTCATGTTCTGATGTCATATTTCGGTTTAGCCGCCGCTAGCTTTCTTCCATACTACTTTTATATCAAACAGCATCGTGCTTCGAGGTAAACAGTGGTTAGGCAAACGTAGTACATGTCCCAACTACCTCAATCAATCAAGATTATGTCTGATATGTCCCGTTTCGTGATAACAACGATTTTGACCTACATACCATAACCAAAGTTTAAGGTATACAGTCAGTCATTTACAAAGTAGAACTTGATATATACGTCCATAGATCCAAGGCAATGCATGTTTGGACATTCGTGATACCTGCCCAAGACCATTTGAATTAATAATCACGATTTGGTAACCTTTTTAAAACCAAACGACTGAACTAATTATAATTCTTTCCATTATTATTATTAGTTACTATGTGACGAATTTCAATAATCACTCATTCAAATTTTGCAATGTCTTACCTAGTCAATTTCATTTTAAGTAGATTTCAGTCTTCGACTACAAACACTTGATATAATTGTATTTTTATCACCATCCCATCTCTTATTTCACCAACATATATAAATACCTATATATACATTTGATTAATAACCTCGTTTATTTCAATTGTTGTGTTTAACAAGTTACATGATTATTATTTCCACAATAACATCTATTTTTTTCAAGTTGGACTGTAATTGGCAAGCGGAATCCAAGAAGAGCGTTTCGTCCTAATTTGGATTCATCTGTTGGATATACATGCATCCCAATGTTGATGCTCACACCAAGAGTCGAACTCAATCCGTTTCGTGTGAAACGCGACAGCGTTCACCACTAGACCACTAAGTCCAGAAAATCCCATCTGTGCAATCAGTGTATATGCAATTAGAATGAATTTGTATGTTTTCGATTTGATTTGTTATGGACTGAAGATGGTCAATCTCTGTTGCCATATGTGTATCCTAAGCGGATTACCTTCAACTTAATAACATTACTTGTGATTCATCGCTATATTGAGGCAATCCGCTAAGGATGTATATATAACAACAGAGACTAACCAATTTAAGTCCATAACAAATTAATCATTCTAATTAACACTTGTACTTTACAACTTGAGAAATCTGTTGTCGGATGTCTAAATGGTGTTGTATCTGCCTAGTAACTGACTATTTTTGTGACAATATTGATTGTAGAACGTGATGAGTATTTGTCGAAAAGAATGTTCTTCATTCAAATATGTATGGTTGTGTATCACCCAATAATAATACACTAATAATGTCTTACATTCATATTAATGAATTCATAGTGTAATGCAGAAAATAGGGAAATATTTTCTGATTTACAATAAGTAATATTGAGGTTAGACAAAAAGTTCTTGGGAAATATGGTAAATCAGTCGAAGAGGTCATTAACCTTCATCGACTGGGATGGTTGGGGCATTTGTTACACATAGTCAACCACTGCCTGCCTCGTCGCGCGACGTTAGCTAGGGTTGAAGTAAGATGGAAGAAGGGTAGAGGCAGTCAAATCAAAACATAACATCAGTCCACAAAGCCTTTGACTGTTAATCTAAGCCATGTTGGTAGATGCACATACCTGGTTTGGATCTGCGTGACACTGGGCGATATAGCTCAGAGTCAGTCACAGTAGCGCAAGTGTATTAACCCTTTACCTTCATCTAGATCTTAAATTCTATTATTCTTTTATACACACTTTTACTTTACTCTTCCCTCTCATATTTTGTTATTATGTTACCTCTGTAAATTTAATCTCGTAATGCTAATATGATAGGGCAACTTAAACCTATGGATGTATGCATCCAGTTCTACGTTGTTGATAAATAAAAAAAAAAGAGAGTGAAATGAATGATAGACAAACCAAAATTGATTACTGTACATTAATGTACAATTAATTATTAAGTAAATAGATATACAGAAATAGAGACATATATATAATAATATTTATAAAGATGATCATGTTGTTTTTCTTGGATATAATACATTTGTAAAAATGCATAATACTTGTTTAATTTCAATTGGTGTAATTGGTGATGATAGATTAATGCCTAATTTTTGTCGATTAAATAATACCATATCAATAATATCTAATACATCACCATTTAATAAATAAGCAAGTAGAATTAAACCTTCATGAGATGATGATGATGATGGCGATGACGACGATGACGACAGCGACGATAATGATGACGTAGTATTCATGGAAGAAGATGAACAATAATAAAACCAATATAAAAATTTATGATAATTACGTGATCTAGTTAAATTAATAAAACTAGCTGATTGTCTTAAACGATTAAATGATAAAAATTCATCAATTGATTCATTTGCTAATTTATAATCAATTCTAGATAAACGTAATAAACGACCTTTATTTAATTTTGTATAAATTTGATTTAGTGTTGAATTAAATGTTTGCCAAAAATTTATATGATTTGGTAATGGTATTGATAATTGATTAAATAAATTATGTAATCGTAACCAATTAGAATTTCTATTAGATAGAAGTAAATTATTAAAATGTTTTGAATGATTTAATGTAATATTTGTATCAATTAAGTTATAGTCTTCATTGTCATCATCATTCACGTCATTGTTATCGTCATCGTCGTTGTCGTCATCATCATCATCATCATCACTTTCGTTATATTCATTAATAAATGATGATAATTGTTCATTAATACTATTCATTGTAAGTCCTATTGTTTTAATAAATGAACTATTACACATTGTACGATAATATTTAATAATTCTTATTAAACGAAATGGTTGATTTCTACATACAATTAATAAATCACGTAATTCTGGTAGATTTGTTGATAATTGTGAACGTATTTGATTAGCATTTATTCGTATATAATCATAAATTAAATCAACTACAAGATTTGATGTACTAACTGGTTCTCCAGAACTAATTAAAATTTTCTGTATAGTTTCTTTAATAGAAGATTCAATAGGCTTTGTCTACAAAATATTTCAAAATAACAAAAAAGAAAAACAAAAAGATTAAAATAAAAAGAAAAGAGAGATTGTATAGATATGATTTCTATATTGAATAAATGTATTAACAGATATAATAATAAACAATATAGAATTTCATATATATGTGTACGTTAGCTTAATTTATGCCATACTACATTAGCACAATGAGATCAGAATGAAAAATTAGGTACAAAAAAACAATGCAACTGAAGCTCCTACGTAGAGGTCAGTAGTAGGTGATTAAGAATATGTAGTGTATGTTATAGTTATCTCCGTAGATAAATATTCACAGCTGCATTAACATATTTACCATGTTTGCCTAACACATTGTGATCAACTAAAACACTGTACACTCATTCATTCCACGGATACAAAGGCGGTACTTTGAAGGTATCTACGATTAAAGAGCTGTAGCTTGCACGTGTCTTATTTTTCTGATCTACCTATTACAACTATATAAAGATATCAATCCCTGAAAATTCGGACGAAGGAAACTTTATTTTAGGTATTAAGTCTACAATAAAGCCAAACATAAATGGGAATAACGAACACCCCTAACACTACTTGAGATTGACAATTCTGGTGATGGTTCGCTATAAAATTCATAAACTTCTAACGTACGCCTTTTAAGTGGCAAACCTCTCGAACTTGTGTCGAATGCTCCTTTTAAGTCAAGAAATACTAATATTGCAGGACATTAGTAAATGTGCCTATGTTATGGAATCTAGAGATAATCTGATTTTCATGTTCGGCTCCAAAACTTAATGTTAGACTTAAATCGGTAAGGTTATAAGAACTTTCTGTCAAATTTTAAGTTAAAAGAAGAGTAAATTGCGTTGCTTTTCTATACTAGTTCTACGTTCTTGAACTAGCGAATTGGACACCACCTATCAGTCAGTTATCAATAACGTTGAACCCAATGCGTATGTGTGTAGGTCCACACTAACACGACGAGATCAAACTTACAAGATTAACACAACAGCATAGTTAAACAGGAGGGAAAAAAGCCAAAGTAAGTACGAGAGAATCATGCTACTTAGGATCTACAAGAACATTGTGATTAGTTCTGAGCCATGTCACCTAGTGTCTCCAGCCACTGATTCCGTTAATCACGCGGACCCCAACCAGGCAGTTTGCATCTACCAACATGATTTAGACTAACAGTCAAGAACTTTATGAACTGACCCCATATTTTGGCTTGGCGGGTTCGAAACCGCGTATTCTGTATTCAATATCATCTTCGGCTGACACAGCGTAGTTTATTCTTGGTCCTCACCTACTCTACCCGACCAACTAAAGACAGAAGTTTAATTTGTCCAGGAAGGTATAATTCGACAAGTAACTCAGACGAATGAATGCGCATACATACAGTAAGGAAGTATTAATAATAGTTGCAAAAATAACGTGCTAAAACAAAAATGGATCACTAGCATACAATGTCCCTGGAGGTGAAGAAAAGAGAAAACACGAGTGAAGTGGACGTTTTTGAGACGATAATGTCAAATTGAGACTTGCAAATAAGTTACAAAAAATAGGTTACTACGTTAAAATCTAGTATCTCCAACAATTGATTAGGTTAAGTCAAATGAATGATCATGACAGGATCCTGCATTTTTGCTCCAGAGACAATGTGTACAAATGGTAAGATATTCTAGGATTTTAGGTAATGAGGTCTATCGTTCAATTCAACATAGGATTCACACATCGAACTCTTAACATAAAGTTTAGATTGCGGTTTAAAGATTCCTTGGATAGTACTTCGTGAACTCGGATAATAATTAACATTGAGGACAGGCATGGAAGTGATGGATGTTTAAGAAGTAGAAATAAAAGGAATATTAGATGACAGGATTTCATTGTGAACATAACAACTCCAAGTGCTGTTAAATTTCTGCTGGGAGCTACTACCTTTTGGTTGTTCACACTACTGACGGCTTACTGAAACGGAAGCTGAACTGAAGATGCTCTTGACTACTTAGGAGCGTAAACAAAACCCAAAGGACAACTGCTAAAAATCAGTTATAAGTGGCGCTTCTAGGAATAGTCTCAAACGTAATACTAAAGACCCTTTCAGTGGAGGCAAGAATCCACGAAGTGGCGCCTTTTAAAGGTGGATCTTTTCTAACTACGTCTTTCAGTTACGAGAAATTAGACGGAGCACACTACGTAAAATGCTCAAAAATGAAGTGAAAATATCTAATAAATATAACTAATTAATTTGCAAACATACCATTTTACGTCACAGAACGCCAAGAAAGCCAAGGAAGTTCAAAAGACCCGTAAAGAGATTTCCATAAAGAGTGAGACTTCTAAAAAATATTTATTTACAACATATTGATTAGAATTAACAGGTACATTTTAAAACAACAACACTACCTATGAGTGTAAACAATCGAGAAGCTTTCTTACTCATTTTGAATTACTTACTAACTATAAGTTTGCATATTCCGCTTTAAGTACTTGAGATGCAAACTCATAGATAACTGTAACCAGACTACATTTACGTGCAATTTGCTGGCATGTACCTTATGTTAAGAACTAAGTTTTCCGAATTTGTCCAGAGGGATTTTCGGCAACTTGAACAACAATAAAGGTTCTGGATCTACACTTCCAATCAGATGTTTCTATGGGGGCTCTTGTATGATGTGGATACAGTGTGTAGAATCTCCCCAGAAGGGGTAATGGAAGCATGACCAAGAAATACACTTTCATTCGTATTTTTACTCGATGATGTTCATGATGAACTAGAAAAAGCACACTATCTAATTGTATCAAAAAATAAAACTTGAAGCCAAAATACTTATAGACTAAGTATCGACTCACCATCTTAATAATGCTGTTGGTTAGATAGTAAGGTAAGCACTATGGTGTTAGTCCTTGATCAAGAGAATTTTCGGATAGCGACATTATAATTAAGGTTGAGAATACATGCCTTATATAATATTTGAAAATATTTCTTACGACAATCTAGTAAAGTTAGAAAAACTTCATTATTCCAACCGAGGAATCAACGTGCCTAATTCAACGAACTTGATGTCTGCAAATGTTAAGAAACCGCTTGACACAAATGGTACGCTTGCCAAATAGCTGACGAAATGAAGTTCACTTAAAAAATCACCATTTGAAATTACAAAGGAAAATTATGAATTTTTATGGACATCGATTGGGCTGTGGAGAAAACAAGATGGCGATTACCATCATTCTAATTCCTAAAATAACTGGATTACAGTTACTGGCATGACTCGTTCTGAATAAGGCAATCAAGAATGAAACCCCCCAGGGACTTAAAGAATTCGAAGGCAGAAGCTGTTACATACACATTATTGTAACGAAACTACTTATGGATTATTACCATTTTGCAAAAAAAAAACAGCTTTCCAAAGTTTACAATTGCAAATGTATTTCCATCCTTGCATCGGTAATATGGTTGAAGTGAAACATGGTCGAACTTAGGCAATTCTAAAAATGACTCCTAAATGCTTTGATTTGTATACACTAATTAGAACACAACGAAAAAGGATGGATTACTTTACCTAGAACTCAAGTCAATTCTAATTGAATATTAAGTAAAGGCACATTAAAATATGCATTATCGCGCCGAAATCTTTGGTAGAAAAAATATGTATTTACAGACGGATAAACGACTTGATAATCTCAACTCTAAACCAAATATTTGTTCTTAATAAAGCCATAACAGATGAGCCATAATGCAATTAGCCTTGTTTTCTAGTCCAATATACTAATACCATCTATTCCCCCCTAAAAACTACTTTTAGATGAATCAGGTTATAACCGTAATTCTAAATTTACCATTCTAACCTTAAGATTAAAGTTTTACCTCAAATACTAGTCTAAGACCATATTCCTACCAATAAATCGAGATTCTAAGGCTTGTTACTGATTTCACCTCATGCTAAAAATGTTATTTCTAACCTTAAATTATATAGCTGAACCCAGTGTTGATTATGAGTCCAGTCTTTAGCCATTATGATCATGATCCCAAAACTAATGTCATTTGAACCATTAACAGTAGTTAGCATCTGTTGTACTTGTTCTGATTAGCTCTAGTTGGCTAGAGGTAAAAGCTCTTTACACCTAACGTCCTTAATGGAGACTAGCGGTTGTAGTGTTGACGATTAAGCATAATAGTGATCAACCATGCGATCTGTATACAAACGTTATAAGATTGTTAAGGTAGTGAACGACAAGCATGGTAGGAAAACGAAGACAACTGTGAACAATGACTTAGTGAGGTCATTCAGGATCACTCAAGTCAAAAACCTATATTTGTTATCAATCTCCCAATGCTGATCTTACATATCCACTACAGACAATGTAGCGTTGGCTTTGCACAGAGCGCGCAGGCTTTTCGTGAGGAGCCAGCATAAAACAACCGATTCCTTAGTACTCTCATCCTGATATTTCAGTGGTGACTTTTGATTGATTTGGAAGTGCGTTGTGAGCTCTTTAAGAAGCATATATTTATTTATCTTTTATGCGTGTATTATATTTCCCTTTCTTTATTCTTTTTCAGGAAGGATATGTGAATAATTTTTGTATTTAGTTGCAGTCCGACTCTAAAGTATCTAGATGCTTGCTTAATAACGAGGCTACATAGATATGTCTGACATCCAGTAACTGTATGGCGAGCTATTGTTAGCTGGTTGATCTCTTTGCGCTTGCGTCCTGTGTACTATGTTTTCGGTCCTGAGTCTTCGGTTCCTTTAAAAATAGGCTGGTTACATGACCGCTCTCGTCCTGACATCTTTAGTGGCTAGCTATTTTTGCATTTATTTTTATTTTTTCTCATTTTTTAACTTTTTGGCACATTTATGTGCAGTCCTTTTTATGTTGCAAATGGACAACTTTGCAGTGTAGTGTTGAAAATATGCCTATTACAATAGGCCTAGTTTCGATATTGAGTCAGATTATCCCTGAGTACTAGGCAATCCTTCTAGCTGAGGGACTTAATTCAGAGCTTATTGTTGTCGGCATACTGCTGTATCATTCATGCTTAAGAACACGTTAACATGACAGTGTTTACGCTGACCCTACCTTTGCATCCAAAATCTGTGAAATATATTTTATCAATAGCATGCAACATGTTTCACAACAACGATATTGTTGTACATTAAAACACAGAACATTTATTACCTGTGCATATATAATAAGTGAAGTAAGTTATAGCTAGAAGGATATTAAATAATTCAATCAATCATTGCCTGTTACTCCAAGTGGAGCATAGACCGCCCACCAGCATTCTCCAGCCTACTCTGTCCAGGGCTTTCCGTTCTAGCTCTTCCCAAGTGCTGTTCATTGTTTTCATGTCTGTTTCCAATTTCCGACGCAATGTGTTCTTGGGTCTTCCTCTGTTTCTGTGGCCTTTAGGATTCCAAGTCAGTGCTCGTCTTGTGACACAGTTTGATGGTTTCCTCAGTGTGTGTCCAATCCATCTCCAGCGTCTTTTCCTAATTTCTCCCTCAACTGGAAGTTGATTAGTTCTCTGCCACAACAGGTTGTTGTTGATGGCATCTAGCCAACAGATCCGAAGAATCCTACGCAGACAGTTGTTTATAAATACTTGTATCTTCTGTAGGATACTTTTCGTAGTTCTCCAAGTTTCAGCTCCATACAACAGGACTGTCTTTATATTTGTGTTGAAAATTTTGACTTTAATATTGACTGACAGTTGGTTTGAGTTCCAGATGCTTTTCAGTTGTAGAAATGCTGCCCTTGCCTTACCAATCCGCGCCATATTGAATAATTATCTTGCTTTAATTCCCGCGTAGCAGACTGTGTTTCGTGTTGTGTGACAAGAGATTAGACCTAGTTTGAAGGACTCCATAACTGATGTGCTTGTTATTACGGCTAAGAAACTCTACGAAAGACATGTTTCTAACGTATGAAATTGGGTACGCACGGAATTTGAATACGGTATGCTTGTTACCGTTCTTTTTAGCTCACCCTTTCATTGACGTTAAGTAATCATGGGAAGCTTAGTTATCCTTATCACCAGTTACTGTCCTTCGCACTTTTAGATTGTCAACATACATTAAAGTCGGTGAACTGATTTTACCTGACCGTTCGTTTATAATGATTAGCTATTTGGAGAAGCAGAGGATATGCACTGTGTACTGATGGTGTCAAAGAAATCCTCTCCCCGTCACCCGGATGGGCCTTTGAGCAAGACATAAAGTATTTACAACGTCTTGGCTCTGATTGAGGGTTTTGGGAATCCTAAGCCCACCATATTTAATGAGGGTTGTACGTAGAATAATGTTGAATTCCTTGAAGCTCAGTAAATGACGTTTACTGGAACCTCCATTTCGTATTGGGTTGTTCACAAGTCCCATACTAGAAGGATGCTAGAGACGTGTGATCAACTTTCAAAAAACCTGTGTTACGCTTCTTGCAGAGCATTAAATTTCTTCGGGGAATTACCAGTCCAACTGAAATCAAGCTCTCCATTACCTTGAATAGTGAAGGTATCAACATTATCTATGTGCATCGTGCAACAACGAATTGCTTTATGGTGGCTGCTTCAGGTATGTTTACATAATGCTGAATGACATTAGTGTTCACAAAACGGAACACATTAAATTATTCCTTTGACTTAAAAGTTTTTCTTAATTCGTCAAGTCACACTAGAAACCAATATGTTATAGCAGCTTTCTATAGTCAGTACAGTGTCTATCAATAGGTAACTTCAAATGAGTCTCTAACCTTAAGGCACTATAATTTAAACGACTCGTCGTATTAAGAAAGCCTTAAAATCGTTTTGACGTCACAGTACCGTTCGTTACTCAAAGTGTAGTACATAAATGTAGTTGAAGTTGACCATAGGATGTAGGAAATGGTCACTTTTTAGAAAGTGCTACCTGATATACAACGTGCTCTTGAATATAGTTATTTATGCTATTCAGCCAGTTTGCCGAAACAGCCTGAAATTAATATGATATATTTAGACTAGTGATAACGTATATATATTCAGCAACATATGCTTTAAATCTAAAAAATGGGGAGTTTTGATCTGTGTTAGCAACTGAAAGCGATAACTAAAGTCAACAACATCGCAAAGAAGGTATGCGAGTATGATGCAGAACAAAGAAGGACTGTGGCCGGGGTTGTAAAGCGGTGGTCTTGTGACATCGTATTCAGGCATATTGAGGACCAGTTAGAAACAGATTTGTACCGAGAAACTCATGTGATATTTTGAGCTCAGTTTAGCTGAGTTAAAGTTCCAACAACAAGTCACCTAATGTCCTTTTTCCGCAACTAGATGTGACTTTGAGTAATATTGTTGGCTAGACAGCTAGGACTGATTTAAATTGCCTACATAATCACTTAGCTATTTTTTGGACATAGTAAAGCAGATGGTTGTCACTCGTGTGCCACTTAATTGTGCTTCTGACATGCTGTGTTGCGTACATAAGTCATCTTTTATGGACACGATCACTTCCTCACGCCTCAAGATTAATGGTCATGGCTGACCTGAATTGAAGCACCTGAGTCTAATCAAGTTTTTGCCACCAATAGCTCAATCAGAGCATTATGTTCCATAGCCTGTAAACATCAGTATAGGCAACTTTACTTATCTAACACTGTTGAAATTCTGTTTCTGACCGTACAACAATCTTGCTTTTAGCTCAATTTATGCTTACCTCCTCATAAATCGACACTTATCGGCTTATAAAGCAAGGTGATCTCCTTTCGAATTGTTACACAAGAATTTCTCAGATAATCTTCTGACTCAAAATTTCTGATGAAATTTGGCTGACAGAAAAATTCACAGTTAAGCTCTTGTTGGTACTAGCGTTTACTTGAGTGCTAAAGATGAAGATGGGGGATTATTAACTGTAGTTATTTCGTTTCCAATAACTAAGTTATAATGACCACATTTAGTTACAATGCGGTTATTTGCTTCGTCAGTATCAACAAGAGTAAACGAAGTTCCACAACAATACTGACTTCCGCTTAATCGATTCTGTGAAACAAGCCAAAAATCCGAAATTACCCAACTACATATGCATTAATGTATTAATATGTCTGCGACTCCGATATCTGTCGGTGCCTATGTCAAAAAGACATTAAATACACATGCTTCAATAAATTTATATCGACCGAATAAGTGCAAATTGCATTCTGTCGTTGAGTATCCAAGCGAACAATTAAGATTCCATCTAAAAAAATAATTTCTGAAAGTAACAAATTTTGGTGCCGCCAGTGAACACAGGTAGATTGTATTCAGAATTAGATCTGAAGCCAAAAGTTCACAATAATTGCTGCTGCTCAAAAATAGATTTTAACTGTCGGATGAGTTATCTGACTGCATTATATGTAGATTGTAAAAGAAGTTTAAACAGTATGGTGTTAGATAAAGAGTCCGGAGTACTTTTTATTCAGCTGTCAACTAAAGTGAAGAGTTCTGATATTTAAATACTCACTTAGAGAGCATTCAGATTATAATATACCCGCCTCTTGAGGTGTTTTTTCAAAACTTTGGCCAGAAAACACTACTGAACAACAACTGTATTCACCAATAAACCCATGTGCAACATGTCGGAGAAGTGATAACA